>JADLZK010009365.1:0-136084 GCA_015847255.1 Hyparrhenia diplandra | reverse complement strand
GGGCCATGAGGCAATAGCGCTTTCCACGACATGTGCAATTCAGGATTGAAGCCAGACAGTATAACCTTCACAGCACTGCTTACTGCTTGCAGATCAATGGAGTTGATCACTGAAGGGTGGGAGTATTTCGATAGCATAGAAAGCAGATATGGCGTGACACCGACCGTTGAGAACTATGCATGCATGGTTGACCTGCTGGCAAGGTGCGGCTACCTGGATGAAGCGATGGACTTCATCAATAAGTCACCATTCAAGTCAGCAGCAAGCTTATGGGAGCACTTCTCACAGGTTGCACAGTACATGGAAATCTTGCTCTTGCTGAGGCAGCTGCAAGGTGTTCAAACTAGAGCCATACAACTCAGCCAACTACTTGCAGATGGTGAGCTTGTACGAACATGAGCAGATGTTTGATGAAGCTGAGAGCCTCAAGTACGCAATGAAAGCAAGAGCACTGGATACTCGACCTGGGTGGAGCTGGATACAGATTGAGCAAAGTATCCATGTGTTTGAAGTCGAGGAAGCCGCATCCGGATACTGCAGAGATATATGAAGAACTGATTCGTTTGGTTTGCAGATCAGAAAGGCAGGATATGTGCCAGACACTTGCTGCATAGTGTATAACGTTCCAGAAGAAGCAGAAGGAGAAGCTGCTGCTGAGCACACATAACTGAGAAGCTTGTAGCTATCACTTGTGGGTTGGTCCATTCAGACGCAAGCAGGGTGCCCATCAGGGTGATCCAAGAACACCCTCAGGATGTGCAATAATGACGCTGCCAAGTGAGGTGGCCAAAACATATAGCTGCTCTAGCGGCGACAGCGGCAAATTATTCTTCGAGGATGCCGAGTGGGTTTCACCATTTTACAGATGGGAAATGACTCTTTGCAATGATTAAGCTGGTAAATAATGAATGGCACACAATGTTAAAGGTTGGACTATCCTCTGCAAGTAGTGGTAGATTTAAGAAGTAATTCCATCCAATCAGACCTGTCAGCTGAATTGCAGAAGAAGAGTCTGCTTTCAAGAAACAAAAAGTAGCTGACTATCCCTGTGAATGAACAAGGTAGTAAATCAACGGATCACAATGGATCATTGGTTCGGTTACAATTCCAGTTAGTCAGTAACCATTTCGCTGAACAAAAGGGGTGACATCTTTTATTGCTATAGGAGAAATTTCTATGCCTAAGTGAAACTGAGAATAACAAGATTCACTTTGCAAAAACTCAGGAGCTAACTTGTACAGAAACCTGTCTCAGATGTACTAGCAAGCTCTGTACATGGTGATGGCTGCACATCAAGCGCGCTGCCACTGACGGCTCGGCATTTCCATGGCCCAATGGATGCACTGCTGCAGAGCTTTTACATTTGAGAGGCATATGTTACTGAAAAGCTGAGTTCCTGATGCCCCTTATCAGCCCAGCTTGCCGAATGTTCTGACCCAAAACATTCTTAATCCTCAAGCTGTCGACAACAGGAAGCACACTTGGGTTGTAGGATGCATCAGGGTGGCAACATCGCCGGAGAATCCTCAAACCGTACCCGAGCTCCATTCAAGGTCACTTGAGAGACAGTGATGTTCCGTATGAATCCTCCCCTTCGGAGTTGGTCTTGATATGGATCCCAACACCCATGCTGAAAGAGATTCAGGTGCTTGCACAAGGGCGTTCTCCACGCCACCAGAGGTCTCGCTTCCAACTGCAAAAGCCAGCAAATGGTCGGACCCGTTATCCTCCGGATGGTTATGCCAGAGCGGACGGCCAAAAGCAATGCCATACTCATCCCAGACCACTCTTGATGGAAATCAGGTCATCGCCGCCGAGAAATATAGGAGTCCTCGATGCAGACATTGCTGCTGAATCTGCAGGTGCACGACGATGCAGGTGTAACTTCATTAACTGTCAGGCATAAACAAATTTTGCTCAGATTTTTTTACAAAGAGAGTGAAGCGTCCATTACCTAGATCGATTCCATCAGTGTTTGGGGAGTCATGTGGTGCCAACACAGTCACGTTTGCTATCACTACATTGCTGCATACACACACATTAAGTGAAGAAACACTCATTTAGAAGGGTTGTGATTTGTTTTGACCTTTTTTAACTGTCTGGCTGACATTGGGATGAACAATTGTTCAGTTAACCAGATGTCTGTAAGTTGTGTATCGTTTTCCATGCTAATTTTTTCGAGGTAATTAATGTTTGCTCCTGAAACTACACTGTAGCTTGTCAAGGAAAACAGGCAAAAACAAGCTAGCAGTTGGACTGAAAAATGTGTCTCCCCTCCCTCTTTGTAAAGACAGGCGATGCATTGGCAGTGCTCACCTGCAGTAAACCGGGTGGATGTTCCAAAACGGCGAGTCCTGGAAGACGACGTTGAAGACGACGACGTCGGTGGAGTACATGAGCTCCAGCAGGTGCGGCCTCGTGAATGGCAGCGTCCGCTTCTTCCACATGTCCCACCACACGCTGCCTTGCCCGTCAATGGTGCCGTTCTCACCTGCCCATGAACGCCAGGCTTTCAGTCTGAATCGTTCAGGTACCTGAGCACACTGCGTAACCGTACCAGCAAGAACCTGTGATGAAGACGTCCTGGAGACCGTGGCCGTGGATCAAGCTCATGTACCTCCCACCAGGCAGCTCCCGCCCTCTCCCGTACGACGGCAGCGGGTCGATGAGCGGCCAGCTCGACGTGTCCTGTTCCACGCAGGCTTAGCTCGATGGTACCAAGGCATGGCGGCGACCAAGACGGAGAAGAGCAATGGGCAATGGCCGTGCACCTGGGTGGCGCGGATGACGGCGCCGCGGGCGAGGAAGAGCGTCATGTGGGAGGTGAGGTTGAAGGGGCCGTGAGCCACACCCCGGGCGGCACGTACGAGCAGCGTGCCGCCCCGCGCTAGCCGCGGCGGCGCTCGATGCGCGCCACGGCGCGCGCGAACGCGCCCGTGTTGAGCGTCTGCCCGTCCCCGCGCCCGCCGAAGCTGGCCACGGACATCCCACGCCCCGCGCCGCGACACCGGCCGCGGCCAGACGTCTCCTGCGCCGCCGCCGACGACGACAGCAGCGCCACCGCAACCGCGAGCAGGCGCAGCGCCGGCGGCATCCTTGTTTCTTGGCGGCGCGGCGCGCGCGGCGCCTGGCAGTGTGTGAGGCGACGCGACGAGCAGGAGGGTACAATGGCGCAAAAAGCCGCTGCGTCCTGGCTTCTGCGTGGATGTAAATGCGGTTGTTGTTTTGCCTGCACATTGACAAGCTCACAGCGCCATGGATGGCAGCGTGGCACACTGGTCACTGGGCACTGGCACGGCAGTGTCGGCACCTGTGTGCGTGAGGCTGGCGCCGGCGGCCCCATGGCTGTGTAGGATCCAGAGTACAGTCGTCGTCCATTCAGACTTCCCGTCCTGTCTGTCTCATCACGTTAATAGTAATCCGTCAGGACCAAAATTACTTCACCTCTAGGGCTCTAACTTTTCAAATAAATCAAACTTTTTCTTAAATTCGATGACTAAATTTGATAGTTTATATTTATCAACATTAATATTTTAATACATTTACTATATTTATATTAATTTAAATATACTTTATTAGACAACATAAATGTACAGTAGTATATGTGTGTGTGTATATTTGGTTACTTTTTATGACATATTGCACAAACAAAATGTGTAGTGGTAGTAGTTATGGGTCGGATGTAGTATGCTTTTTGTGCATTCACGTTTTACGGTTTACAGTAATCAATTTTGTTTTTCTGTGCAAGTGCAGGCGTGCAGTGATGGTACAAATAAATACAGACGGTACAACGTACAACGGTATACTACATGGTCCAACGGGAAGCCAAAATTCTTGTCAAGAAAGAAACATTGAAGCCAAACCATGGTGCTCCAACGGCCATTGCTTTCATGATCTCAAACGCCATTACTGAAACCAAAGTCCCCGTGCTGGTGCTGCTGCTTTGTACCTGTACGGACCCGCTCAGATGGTTGTTGCTCTGCTAAGCAAGAGCAAGGCGATTAAAGTCACCTTCATGCCGTGTAATCTCTGGCACCTACTCTATTTCAAATTGTGCAGTATTTCCTGGCTTTTCATTCGAGTTACATTGTTTTTCACTAAGCATCTAGTGCGCTATGTTTAGACATATAGTAATGTATTTAGAAAAATCAACGACTTATAATTTGGAATTATTAAACTATTATCTAATATTTCCATATGCTGCCACAAGTTCTTAGGGATCCCAGCACAAGAGCGGAAGAATGTTTTTGATCTCGCCAAGCTAGCACGTAGTAGGTGCACGGAAGCCCATATGAGTTATATGTGGGTGCCTGCCGATCCGTAGTCCATGAAAATCAGTAGAGGTTAATGAACCATGTGCCCTATTACTCCAACGCTGTGGCCTGCACCCTGCACCATCCCAGCTGCAGCAGATCTGTTGCTGCACATGCCTCGGTGAGAGATTTTTTGGGCGGTGATCAGTGACCACCACCACGTTTTTACTGAATGTTCGTCCTTGGCTGTGCAATGACTTTGATCTGTACATGCAGTGAAGTGGAGGTATAATAATAATGACCATGATGATGATGCCGACGATTTGAGCGATCTCCACGGGATACCATTTACGTATCCTGCACTGCACATCCTACGGATCTTGCTCTGCAGAGCAACATCAAGGTCTTCAGTAGACACCGGCTGGATTGGATACAAAATCGGTCCGTGGAGGGGCATACCAAAATGGACCATGATCCCTGCACCTCACAGAATTAACTCTCTCATTGATACAACGGCAACTACAAGTCTACAACAATGCCGGGTAGGCTGAACACACGATAAGCATGCAAATGGGCAGCGCTGCCACGGGTAACCAACCAGACTGATGGTAGAACCAAAATTAGGGGCATATATAGACGAGCAACGAACATCAACTCCTTTTCTGAAGTACCAGCCGCGGGGGCCACCATATGGATGGGGCCCAGCAAAATCCGGCTGCAAGGTAAAAAGGACCCCGACAACACGTATAACCAACAACAAATGGAATCAACTCTTGTCGCCTCCAGGCGAGGAGGGGAATCGCCGCTGCCACTGCCGCTGCCGCTGCCACTGATGCTCGGCTTGTCATGCTGGAACTTCACCACGATGCACGTGATGTTATCGCCACTTCCGCGGAGAATGCAGTCTCTGTCAGCTTCCGGGCTGCTGCCTCAGGTTCCTCCTCCATCTTCACAAGTGAAACCGCATCCTGTGGAGAACAAGATGGCTGACGGTCAGTCGAAAGCATCATCATAAGGATTCTGTGCACCATTACCAAGAAGCTCAATAAGGAAAAGCTCTGTAGGTTTTTCCCCAGCACAGCAAGGATTGTCACAGCAGTATACATTCAAGCAATACTAACGCACACAATACCACCAACTCTGAGCACCAAGGGCACACCAGGTTGGGGCAGCACCGCAAAAATCACCACAACCCTCCCCCCTCCACTCCCCCACACAAAAAGAAAGAAAACTAAACAGCAAACCAGCTCGACACACAACACACTCAGATATTAACTACAGCAGTTGAAAACAAACTCACTATCCTGTTCTGAAAACACAATAAGATACCTACAATTTTTGTTCTGCAATGTGCACAGCGATGCACGCCAAGCCATCACTCAGACAAGAGGGGTCATCATTTAAAATGCAATGTGAGTATGTCAAAATGGTACAGCAAATTTATGTAATTCAAGCAGAAAGTTTATCAGTTAGAATAGATGAAACTGCATCTTGAGTGAAGAAGATGAAACCATTTGCCATTTGTCATGAACTCGCGAATATGCATCCAAAAGAGAGCACAATAGAATAGTGTAAGAATACTGTCCAGCAGTACAAAAGGCTTTGCAAAAAGCAAGGGACAAAAAGAATGGAGAGCCGGATGGTACAAGTTCCATACACACCCAAACTCACTTCGTTTCACTATATTTTGTCACTGACGCATACATAGACAGCATAACATTTGAATGATGTCTAACAATATCAATTAAATTTATGTGCTTTTTATACAATAGTAGTTAACTAGTTATTCTAGCCAATACATCAAAAAGAATCACTCTAATATGCCAAGAATTTGCATAGCTTTTAGTGCCTCAAGATATTATGTAAAATGGAGGTAGTAGAACATATAAATTGATTGTTGTAAATGCAGCAGGGGAAAAGAGGATAAAAAGTGGAGGGGCTGTAAAGAGTGTTCATGGAGAGACAATGAAACCCTTGCTTATCAGGACATCACACACAATTAAGATAATATATAATTTTTATATTTCAGGACATACATCCATCTAAGCTCCAAAAGGCCCAACAGAAGTTAGAATTACTCCACTACGCATAAATGCTCATGAAGAAAAGCGTAGTAGAAGTGATATCCACACCCTCTAAATCGTCAGAGATGTATATCGCAAACTGACCTCATTGAACCACATCCCACAGCCCATCACTAGCTATAATTAGGAACTCCAACTCATCAGTTATTTCTTTGTTCCTGAGCCAAAAAGTGAACATATTAGGCCTACAATGCCACAAATTACATAAGACATGAAACATCAGTACTAAAATAAGGTGCGAGATCAAGTTACCTGAATCTCAGGGTCTGCAATAACAAATTTTTAAGAGACGGTTTGCCGAATGCCCGAGACATACGCAAAAGTGCGCCACCTACCCTCCAAGTTCCTGTAGAAGTCAACTTGCCACTATGAGCAACAATAATACAAGATCATGGCAAAGGATCGTTTTGTTCAATGATGAAACATGTAAGTGTACTTGGTGTGGTTAGTGTAGAGTTGTAGACCTTACCAGCCCACATAACTATCCCACCAGCACTCTCAATTCGTTTTTCTCTCATCACTTCTGTTAGACGTGATCTTGAGGCGCAATAGCTGTGAAAGGAGGCAACATGATGTTTTACAAACACTTCAACAGACAACTACATCTGGATTATAGACAAGACCTGCCACAAGATATCCCAATGATACAGGAAGAGAAATAATGGTGCCCATGAAACAATTAAAATTACTTGCACCATTTTTGAGTATCCATATTATGCTGTGTGAAATAACTTGATAGTTGATACATGCCAACAAGTGATTCACTTAGATACTGAACACTGAATTGGTCAAAGCAATACTATTTATTATAAATACAGTATTCTTCACAAACATTACGTTCTCACAAACCAATTTGAGATTTCGAGCAAAAATCCATCTGGCCTAAGGCATGTAATTTTTTTATTTCATTTGTGATGTTTTTATCGAAGGAAGGGCGGCCATAGTGCAGGTGGTAGTGCTCTACCGCCTGCACATTTGCACAGTGCTTGAGGGAAAGCTTGGTGCTAAACACCCTTCTCCAGACCCAGCGCAGTGCGGGAGCCTATGGCACTGGAGTGCGCCCCCTTGAGATGTTTTTGCATCCGAAGGTGACATACTGAGCAACATGTTTCAACTTTTTACACAGCGTCCAGCTTAGAAAAAGTTTATAAATCATAGCACTATCAATCAGCATAAACATAGTCCATAGTCCTAATGATACTAAATATGCAATGATACATCTTTTAAATTTCTGATATAGAAGACTCTGCATGCTGACAAAAGCTGGAAACAGACAGAATCACAAATACTCAATGAACCAAAATCATTTTCATCTAAGTAGCAGATAGTTTCCAAAATAAAATCACCTTTGCCAGCCTTTGATATGACAGCTCTTGAGTCTCCAACATTTGCCACATAAAGATGGTCACCAACCATCACTGCTGTTGATGCCGTTGACCCATCATCTCTATGTGTATTCCTTTCAGCATCCAAAAACTCTGAGATCGGGTCTTCTTATATGTTTCCTCCACCTACAAGATGCCATTAATCAGTGACGCACTGGGTGACTTAATGGGTCAATGGGTAATTGAAATGCTATACAATATCATACTTATTGTCAGTTTGTATTTGTCATGAACTCCGGATGTTTCATGAGGTTCTCAAACAAGTGCTCCTTCAAATACTCAGCAGCACGTGAACCGCCATGACTCAAGTAGAATATAAATGCTTTAGATAGATTAGATAGATGCACTGAGAGACAACAGTAAGTCTAGAAGAACAAATCTCTAACCATCAAAAAATTCAAGAGATTTATTTGTTTATCATCAATTTTAGATGATTTTATATCATAGAAATCTTCCATGCTGTCTTTTCCTCTAAAACTTGAATATCCACAATTCAGCTGCTCCATCAACACTGCAAATCAGTCAAACATATCACACTTATTGTCAATATATTTTGACAAAAAAAAAAGATTGCACATATCTATTGTGAAATCACTAATAGGTTCTGATATATAGGTTAAAAACAGCTAGTAATTATTAACAAATGGCTCCTCCTCAAACAGAAAGCAAGCTATACATATCATTGTGTCTTATTGATAGAACAGACAAAATTGTATGAGCAACTTGATACTAAGAACTGTCATTTATTTCTTACATACTAATTGAGAAATTCATATTCCAAAACAACAATAAGGTCAGGATTTAACAGAGGCATCTGTCGTGATTAATACAGAATCTGAAGATTGTCATCTAAACAATAATGACTTAGTAAGAACTAGTTTCTAATTTGTATTTTGTTCTCATGCATGTAATGTAAGATGTTCACCTGCATCATATCTTAATTAATTTGCCATTGTTAAGTCAGAAATCTCTTGAGCATGCTGTACTATGTCAAAATCTCATTGAAACGAGGTCAATCATGCACATGGGACGGTGTACCATCATCTCAGCGATACAGTATAAAACAAAAATCCTGTATTAGCACTACCTCCGTATAAGAGAAGACTCAAAGAGCGGTCATCTAGCATTTTTATCAATATGTGATTTTTGACTTATATGAAGAAAAAGTGGTGTATCAAATTCATAATGTGGTACGCTTAGCAAACACAATTTTAGTAATGATACAGCAGTTTCCCATTTAATTTTTGTTCTGATGACATAATGTGCTATGAATCAGCTAGCAGTCAGCACAACTTTAATACATTATGCTTGTCAACAATTTTTCTCGGGTGCTTCTTTTCTCGTAGTGGCATGTGTCTGTACCAAGCAAACAAGATTACAGCTTGGGAGCTCTCTCAAAATCATCTGTAAGCTTGAGGTCATGTTGTACGGAACTATGTGCAACTGTAAATATGGAAACGATGTGATATTTATGCTTATAAGGACCCACAAGCCATGTTGGGTGCATTTTTTTAGTGGCGAGTTGCTGCCCGTTCATATAACGATTTAAAAACAAGAAACTATGGAATTTGTTAGAAGTGGTGCATACTACAGTTAGCCTATTTTCTTATTTGCATGGGACCATATTAGAAATTAGCATCTGTTATGCTGCAATTTGTTAGCACACCAGCTCAATAAAAACTAAAAATTCAACAAGGATAACCAACCACCAAGCTACCATGCGAAATACAGTTCGGATAAGATGGTTCTCAGGGCGCTACGTGGAGAATGCCCATCACGGCTAACATCTGAAGCGTTAAAAGCGCCAACATCTGTTTCATTTTAGTGTATTCGATCTTGTCCGCATCACGCGAGCTACGCAGCGGACCTAAATTAAATGAACCAATGAGACCGCATATCGAACTGATGCGTCCAAGGCGTAAGCTGCATAGAAGGGGCATCGGGCAGCGAGCATTACCTCTTCCATCCACCGCTCATGTAGCCAACCTCATCCACCCTCTCTGCGCTCCTTCTGCCTTTCCCTCTCCTTGTCCCTCCTCTCCTTCTCCGCCCTCTCCCCATATTGATCCATCTCCCAGGGCGCCTCCACAGCCTCCCCATATTGATCCATCTCCAAGGGCGCCTCCACAGCTAGCACGGCAGCAGGAGGGAGGAGCGGCAGCCTCCTGCTTCCTCTCCTCTCGTGCCACCGCGACAGACGAGACCTCGTCCTCCTCGTCCGGATGGGCCTCCAACTCGGTGTCCCCACAGCAACAGCAGGCTCTGGCGACACCTCCATTTCTCCTCCGCCCTTGACCTCCCATTTCGCCGCCCTCCACCTCCACCTCCATCTCCTGCACCCCTGCCGCCGGCGCAGACGACACCTCCACTTCAGCGCCCTCCTCCATCGCAGTCCCCGTGGATGAGGCCTGCTCCGCCTCTACCTCTACCAACTCCTCCTCTTCCACCTCGCTGGCTCCCTCCTCCTCCTCCTCCTCTTCCTCCTCGCCTTCCGGCACGGCGTGAGCAGGCGGCACCCCTCCAGGCTCCACCATCATCTTCCCCCGGCACGGAACCGGCGGTGCTTCAAGGGGGTGGCGCACGCCGAGTCGCTTATCGTGCGGCGACGACCTCGCGGAGGGCCTGGCGCTGACGACCACCACCACCGGCGCGGGAGACGGCTCCGACGCCGCCACCACCACCGATGCCGCCGCTGCTGACGCAGTGCTCGCCGCCGCGGTCTCCTGGTCCCGGTCCTGGTCCTGGTCCTTCACAGCACCATCGCAAACCATCTAACTCGCGGCGGGCACAAAACCTAGCAGCAGGATGCCAGCAGCAGCATCAGATGCATGCGAGTGAGCTCGGCGCGCCGGGGCCAATGGGGGACGGGGCGCTCACCTGCGGGGATCCGATCGGGCGGGTGCGGAGGCGGCCGGATCGAGGGAGGCGGTGGATCTGCTTGCGATGGCCCTGGATTTGAGTGGGGAGGTGTGGGGCGGTGGGTGTGAGCTGGAGAGGGAGGGAGGGAGGGAGAGCGTGCGTGTGCGCCTGAGGTGAGGTGAGAGATCGATCGGATGAAGGCGCTGCTGGCTCTGGCTCTCCTCCTTGCTGCCCACACCAGAAGAGGCAAGAGAAGAAGAGGAGAAGGCAGAAGCGCCCCAGCACCACCTCCCACCCTCTCTTCTTTTTCTTATTATATTAAAACAAATTATTAGGAATTAATAAATATATATAGTACAAAAAATAGTAATATAATTATTTTTAATAGTTTTTATTTGATCTAAACTAGTATATTTATTTATTTATTTTTCTGCTTTTTATGTGCGTACGTGGCTCGAGGCGTGAGCACCTGGGACTTTGGGAGACGGGGCAGGATGTGGTGACTAGTTACTGACGTGTGGGGCTGTGAGCCATGGGGCCCAGGTGTAAGAAACACAGGAGTACTAGTGCGTTTTGGTAGCAAAACTAGTGCGTTTTGGTTGGGAGCGTCAGGGGCGGCGTGGCCGGGGTTGTCCACGGGCTCCGCGGCGCCTTCTGGACAGGACAGCTCAGGGCGTGAAGGGTACCGATGGGCCGGGATTTACCGATGGGCCGTCCATCAGAGAATGTCGGAAGACGGGCCCAACTGCATAAGCTGGTCTGCCTCCTTGCTGCCCACACCAGAAGAGTGTAAGAGAAGAAGAGGAGAGCGCAGAAGCGCCTTGCACCACCTCCCACCATTCAGCAAATCCGTAAACTGAATATTTTATCAAAAATTGGTCTTATTTGTTGTTTAATTTGACTTGTCTTTCGTTTCGTAAAAAACGAACTACAATTATATCTCTTTCGCTCGGCAGGAATTAATGCCATCGTTTTCTCGTTCACCTCTTCCTACATTTTCTCCATGTTTTTCTTTTGTTTTATAGCTTCATCTCTAATCAGCTGCGCCCAAATTCTCCAGTGGTGTCTCCTGTAGAATAGCTTGAGCCCCTTGTCCCGTTCAATCGCACTCATATGTTATAATATCTAGAATCCTACGACTTGCCGGGAATTAAGAAAATGCGATGATCGTAAGGGAAAATTTTTCATTGAGCCTATAGCGTAGAAGATCGTGGAACACACCTAAGCTCATGTAGATATTCAAATCCAGGTTACAATAATATGTCACGCAAGAAGCTACTAGCAATTTTTGAAATTTTGATGGGCACAGTTGTAATGGAACCTGGTAAGTGGTATGAACACCCCTCAAGAGATACTTAGTAGGCTACCAAGAGCAGTCCGCTCGATGGCGAAAGTGTCTTGCGTGACTCCAGGGCACAAATCCTCCCCAAAGCTCTCATCTGACAGAGAGACTGTGCAGCTGTTGTTGTTCAAACAGGCCTGTCAAGAAAAGAGACGTCACTGTTACGAAGCTTGATAGGGGATATGGGTCACGGTAGTATGTGGATCTCAATGCTAGTCATATTTTGATAAACTATTGTCAGACAGCTCCTATAAACCTCTATATTTACTTTGAATATAGAATTACCCTTGTATATCTTCAACCTCACCCCCTAACCCCAAATGTTCCTAAAAAGGAAAACCTGATGGTATGCAACTGTGAACCATACTTTAATCCCAGTTGCAACAACACAGCATAGTATGAACTACAGGACCGACACTGATCAAATTTCCAAGACTAAGTTCATGTGCATCGATCCAAGTCCACATGCATCAACAAATCTCAAAAAGTCAAAACTAATATCTGCTCCATTGGTTATCTATACGTAGTCAGGGAATCAAGAATTTTCATCTCGAATTTTACCTTCTCAACAACAGATAAGGAGTTTCGGGTGGTGGCAGCGCCCCTTTGCAGTGGATCTTACAACTTCCACTGGGGTTTCCCAAGCTCGCTAAAACTTTACAGAAGATATAGTTTTTACCCTCGGGGCAAGACAGTGTGTGCTTTTGCGGGGATGCGCCTTTTTGTTTTGTGGCACTTTCATCCCAGGACTCAAGTCTATGGAAGGAAAGTGCTCTGACACAAAGGAGCACACGTTTGTCACAGCTCTTTCTTGAGAATGTGATCTTCGTGGGATCCCCACCCTTTCCTTCAAAGATCACAAGGATATTCCCCTGAGGGATGAAACCATGACCGTGGATATGGTACCTAGACCAAAGCAAAGCAGATTGTGAAATACAAAAATAATATAGTAATAATGCAATAAAATAACGTCGCGAACTTTCTGCAATTTTGTTTCAATACCATCTCTCGAGTTGGTTGTCCACAACCCTGTCCTGCACTTGGTTGAGTCAAATGCACCCCTGTAGATTACAACTGAGTACACCTATTATCAATAGAACTAATCCTGGGCCAATACCTCCCGTGGCATTTCGCTCAACCCAAAACCAAGCCTTTCATAGGACCGCATGTAAGAATGAAAAATTATAGAAGCTACGCTTTCATACCATGTCAAAGGTTGGTTTTTCGTGGTTCGATTGTGGTATCCACATCGCTGGTTACTCTGATCGGGCTTGAATAAACCATAATGTTCCCTTCCAGTCCAATCTATAAATTAGAAAAACACACACTTTCATCCTCAATTTTCAGGATATATATGATATATCAGCAGGGAGGAAATATCATACTGTGAAATAATAAAGATGGATCAAATATATCAAAAATCCATCATGTAATTCTTCAGATCTAGGAAATGTAAACTTTGCTCTAAAAATTTGAAGAATATTGGTGACGCCACCTTGTATGCCCACATTTGAAGACAAGTCTAGGGTTCCATTTCTCACACTCAGAGATGTTCACATCTAGGTAAAGCCCGCCTATCCATCCATAAGAGAATCCTGCATCTCTTATATAGAGTGCATGCAAAAGCCCTTAATCAATATGGTGTCACCCTTTGTACTTGAGATGGGTCTATGTTTCTCCTTTTTCACAGGAGGGTGACATTGCATGCACAAAAGAATCAATGTGCAAAAGATTTTTACACACAGATAACTCCAATGATAATTATGTTTGTAGTAGCAAGCGCTTTTACTTGAAACCAACAGTCAGTACTTAGAAGGGCAAGTTCATTCTTCCCCGGTCCCTCGTGATAGGCAATTTCACACTGAAATTTTCGATTGTGAGCCATTACCATATATACCTGAGGAAAGAGATATCCACAGCTAGTAATGATGGCAGAGCTTTATAATTACTAAGAGTGGGAGAAGAACAGTGAGACTATAAAATCCTAAATATTATCAGGTGAGGTACGTGAAGCTTGTAAATCTATATACCTTTGTCGGGGTGGTGGCAGCCAGCTATCATGTGGTCATAGGTTTCAACAGGGCAAAAAGACAATTTCAGTCACCGCAAATTAAACCAATCTATCAAGGATCACCAACAGTATGACGACACCTACCATGAGCAATATCAGAAGGATGTGGCTACTTTGGCTGCGATGGCAACGACGAAAAATGAGAGCACATGCTCATGGTGGCCTTCATATAGAGATAATAACACGCAACTGCAACTGTAATGGATCGATAATAAGAATAATTAACCATCAACATAACAGTGTTGGTGGAAGCAGTAGTGGGTGGAAGGCAGAGGGAACAGAGACATTGGGAAGCCTCGAGGATTACCTTTGACATGATAGTGCGCACGATGGGGATGTAGGTCTGTAACGGAAGATCCCCAGCCGGCCGCTAGGATGCTAATGGTCAGGCCAAGACGGTTGCTAGATTCAGTCCTTTGTTCACGGCGCGGCAGCCCAGCGTGGATAACCACGGGGACGGCTCGGCATGCAAACACCGAGTGGATCGAAAAAGAAGAATTTGAGCCAGCGAAACGGATCCATCTGGGCGACGGGCCTAAATTGTTGCTGCGGGCGGCGAACTAACCTGGGAAGATGCATCGTCAGCGAGGAGGATGGCGACCCACGCTGCTCCTCCTGGCCGCGCTGCGACGCCCGTCGGGGAGGGCTGCGTCGCGTCGTGGTACGGCCAGTGGGGAAGGGGAAAAGAAACTAATTTTACAATGGAAACAAATGCAAAATTTATACCTTATAAATCTTCAAAGCATAATTAGCCACACAAAACAAATCAGTAATAGTAGAAAACTATCTATGTAGTAATCATGGGGGAGTAACAAATATAAAATGGAGTGTCATACAACTAAACAATTATCCAAATTTCAAATAAAATCTATAGATACGAAATTTATCCTGCTGGGAAAATGAATAGACCACATAGTTAGATACTCAAATAATGCACATACAGAGGAGATATGAACCAAGGTGGACACAAAACAAAAATCAAGGGAACAAATGATAGCCAGCCACGTACTTCTGTTCCATCGAATGCTGAACAAATCGACGATCATGGTGGGAGCGATCCCGTGGTGGATCCAGCATCGGGCTCCTGGGAGTGGCATGCGGAACTGTTGTGGGCCACGCCGAGTGCTGCGACGCCGAGAAGAGAGGCTGTGGCGGGGATGCGAGCACGGCCGTCGCTGCCGATGTCGAGCTCGAAGCTGCTCGAGAGCCTCCTCTCCGGTGCCTCCACCGTTGGCCCTCACGCGAGGTCCGCGCGCATGCGCAGGCAGCGGCCGCCGGCAGCTGAGTCTCGCCCCGCCCAACCCTAGGCGCGCGCGGATCCACAGCCATGACCGGCCTAGCTCCCGCGCGAGGCCTTAGCATAGCCAAGGCGCCTTTTCTCGGAAAGCGGGCGACTGCGGTCCACGGACGGCAGCCCTCTGGGGCTCTACGCAGGTGCTCACGTGGCGAGCAGAAACGGGAAGACGGGGGATGAAGGCGAGGGTCGGGGAAGGCCAGAAGGCGAGGGAACAGGAAGAGGTCGCCGTTTTTATCTTCGTGCGGAGGCCAGAAGACTGACGGATGCGAGGCCACGGTTTTTACCCTCAGTGCGTACACGGATGTAGATTCGGGACGCGCTGAACGAAGCCATATGCTTCGCTTCCTCACTCACGGGCAATCGAGCTGCGGAAGCTCCTCCTGAGAAATTTGAGTAGATGATCTCACTATATATAGAGATATAGCATTTACGCCAAACTAATATTTAAGTTTTATATGGTTTCACCATAAAGCTGGCGGTAGAGACCATCACAGCGGAAAGACAAAAGCGTTCCACCCAGAAATGTCGATCACATGGCTCATGCTGCGAGAACAGGGTTATGGACGGCATCAAGGCTCTTGCTAAGGCAGAGGCTAATGACTACTGCTGCTCTCATGTGGTGAGGAAAAACCCAGAGACCGGCATCACTTGTTCCTTGAGTGCGTACCGCTCAGCAGCTGGGCAAAAGGTAGCGTGATTGGATCCATGCTCCATCACTCTTGCGCAGATGGAACCAACATGATGATTTGGGCCAATGGTTTGTGGGCTCAACAATGGAACTCCATCACACACAGCGTGTGCGTCCCATGGCAATGCTCACCATGTGGGAGATTTGGAAGGAGCGAAACAAGCAGTTTTCAAAGTAGGTTTCGAAAGGTCGCGAGAGCAAAATCTTCAGCACTATCCAAGATGAAGCGAGGGCGTGGGTGCGCGGGTAACTTAGCCATTCAGGGAAAGTCGTCGCCACGCTACTGGGCACATCATAGGCCTAGTGGATGAGTTGAATAACCATGTAATTGTAAGTTAGAAAACATATGTTTTTAGGGGTGGATGTGGCTTTTCAGCGTCCCAGGTGATCAGCTCGCAAAATGGGCATAGCTTATGCTTAAAGTGTTGTATCTGTTTCCATCTCTTCTCTATCAATGGCCAGACAGTGGATCTTCGAGATTTAATAGTGACTATGTGAGTGAGTCAAATGCCACTCCCAGACAATTTTTCTTTCCTTCGGACCATAGAGAACTCGACGTTCCTTCAAAAAGCGAAAGAGCCGTCGATATTTCGGGGAGAAAATGTGCTGCATGTAGCAAGCTTTTAAATTGGGAGGGAGTATATATCTGAGAATATGTCAGCCAAAACGAGTGAGTAATAAATGTTTAAAGAAAGGATTATGCCTGAATACGATCGAAGAGAAAATGTGCTCTACGTTCGAGTCGGGGGACTCGAGTGGGAGCTCAGCAGCATTATGAAAGCGCAGGCGTCGGTTTATGAATCACGAGGGAGAATTTGCTTGCAAAGGCCATTCCCAAAGGGGAAAGCGAGATGCGTGAGCTCTCACACCGCCATAGTTGCTCGTGAGATCCAAACGGTCGAAGTGCTGAAGTTACGAGATTCATTACAAGTTGCTAGAAGTGACTGTAAGCCTTTGCGCAGCCGAAGGCCAGAGGCCAATCTGTGAGGTCCTCATTTGTGTCCCATTCACCGATAGGTTTACTGCACGATTGTGCACCTGGAGGGTTCTCTCGGGGATCGCCACCGGCTTGGGCTCAGTGAGCTTATGGCATCCAGCCAGCACTCAGGGTTTGCTCGGAAGTGGGAAATCATCACATATGTAATGTAATCTTTTACGGAGAAGCATAGCACCTCATCCTTGCCAAGTTTTCGGCTCAAATTCCTTAGGTTTGGGAAGATTAGTCTGCTCGACTAAGGTATAGGTTGAAGCGGCGTTCCCTCACACGCCATCCCTATATCTTATTTGAAGTGGCACGAAGATGTTCAGGCCGTTGCGAGGATGCAAATTTTCAAGGAGCATAATTGCTGAGAGTGCTACCTGACTGCCCGACAGAGCTTCACCTTGGGAGATCACGAGAGGTCTTAATAGTTTGGAGAGAAGCCGAAGTGCCACTTTGGCTTGGCACGCTCTAAGCTCTTTAGATGCAGTACTGGCGTTCATTCTCTTGAGTCAGGTAGTAAGGAACCAAACCGGTGTCCAATGTCGATGAGTTTGCATTTGGCACATCTGAGGCGTCTCATGCGATGGCCGAATCGAGGCGAACGGAGCAATTTCGCTGGCGCAGTGTATTCACCTCCAGCGGCGGGCGTCCTCAGATCGTAGCGCTAGTAATGATTGATGCGCTTCAATTTATTCATGTGTGCCTCCACGAGGCTGAAGGTGAAAGGCCTGTAGGGTCCCCAATTCCGCTGCGCAGGTCGCACATGTAATGCGGAGTTTCATCCGCCAATGCTCTGCGAGGGTGAGAGGGAGGCGAGTGAAAGCTTCTCGAGAGAGGCTGCGCGTTTGCACGACCATATCAAGTATATCTGCAGTTTCTCAAGCTCTCTAGTTCACGAAGATTGGCGCCTTGCCCTTGCCTCAGGGTTGCATCTTGATCTTGGAGCCATTCGAGTTCAACCACACTAGTGGTTGCTGCAGTCGATCCGGCTGGCGTGGCGATGATCCATACATAGGACTGTAAAGAAGTAGAGTAGGTTGAGCACGCGCGGCAACACTCTCGGCGTGTACGTTGGGCGCCGAGGGGAACCTCAAATTCCGAGCCCAATCCCATCGGAAGGAATGGATAGATGTGTCGCCGGGGGCAAAATCACTGCCGGGGGTGACAAGCGGTTTGATTTGGATAGCAATGTGGTAGTCAGAGTGCGTGGCCAGTCTAGCAATGCGAGGCAAGCATGAAGCTAAAAGAAACCATGGCATATTCTGCTCTAGAAACGGTTCTCACAGAAGAACCGCGTTTTGGGGAATAGAGCATGTTGGTGTTTCATTATTTCGCGATGATCGTCTGCGGCGAATCACGATATCCTCTGCTAGCGCTCCATCTCTTGGCCGGGGTGCCGACTTGCATGAGGACTCGTTCGGACTAGCCATTTGTTCTCCATCCCTGCCACGGGTTCACGCTTCCCATAAGGCCATGGCGCCCGAACCATGGGGTGCATCTTTAACATAGTGATCACCGCTGCTTCTAGTGAGAGGAGGTGCGGAATGCCAAGGATGTAATGGCCCTTGTTGTAGAGATTATCCATGTCATCGGTTTAGTAAAAATCACTCCCAAATCCTTACGCTATCAAGTGCTCCTACAAGCGATTTCCTTGAGCAAGTCTCACGTGAGCGAGTACGAGGCAGACTCGGGCAGTCATCGCTCCACGAGGTTGTCGTAGCTCCTCTTTCAAGCTAGGTGAGGAGGCGTCGCTCCTGAAGCACTCGCGCGCCATGGCGCCCGATCGGAAGTGCTTTTGTACGATCCCACTCTGTCAGCCTCTTGCACATGCGCATGGCTCTCGCAACGTCATGAGCGCAAGTGGCGAGCCACCACTGTGACACCATGTCCTTAGCTCAGAGGATGCGTCTCCATGCCGAACGTTGCCCACCTTGCGGCTGGACAGCTCCCGCGGGAGTGCGCTCTCATTCGGCACTCCCACCTTGATGCCGCCGCGCGTCCATCCGTCGCGCACTTGCTCGAGCACGCGCAGGCGGGACCTGCTCTTGCCGCGGTAGCTAGGGGATAGGGGCGGCGAGCTCGTCGAGGTTCGCTTCCACCGTCCCGCGGGAGGGCACCATGTTCCGCTTGTGGAGGTAGGTAGGCGCCCGCTGCCTCTCTCCTCTGGCGGTCCATATGCGTCATCCACGACCGAGGCGACCCATAATAGCCCTCGGACCGCGGCCGCGTAGTCCTCGGTGACCTCCACATGGATGACGATGTCTATGCCCATGGACACCACGACGGGCAAGAGGAAGAGTGTTGTTGAAATGTGGCGCCAAGCGATGATGGTCTTGCTTCACGCCCGACATGCCGTAGATGCGATGATGCACCTCCGGAAAGCTATCGCGAGCCGCGCCTGGAAGGGGATCACGGGCTAATCAGCCGGGGGTGCGTCGTCACGCGGGAGCACTCTCGCAGCGGATGAACACGGGCGCGGCCGGCCTCGAGAGGTGGATCGTTCTTTGGAGCAAGCGGCGACTCCTCGCCCGCGCACGCCGGCCTGCGCTTTTGCCATGTAGTGAGCCCGAGCCGCCACCACCCGTCGGCGACGCCCGCTTCCTCTGTCCGGTCCGCGACGATCTTATCCGCATCGCAGCGGCAGCGGCGCCCGCGCCCTCGCCAGCGGCTTCGGCTGGTCACCTCATTCCACCCGCCTCACGCCAAGCTCACTTCTGCGCACGTCGCCGGCGCTTGCTCTTTAGCCATCTGGCTCAGCCCCGAGCTGGCCGACGTGGTACTTTCGCGGTAGCAGTAGAGCCCAGCCCGGGAACAGGATGGAAAAAACTGGGAACACGTGCCGATTAGGGGAGAGGAACTCCATCGTGGAGAATGGAGAGGATTTGATTGGAGCAAAAAGGAAGCACCAGGACCTCGACGAAGAAAGAGAGGACTTGCAATGAAGCGAGAAAGAGGGCTAGATCGGTCGAAGTCAAGAGGTCAACAGTTTTTCTTTTTGAAAAGTGCGGAGGGGCCGAGCGGTGAGAGAAGAAGAGGGAGGAACAAGAGTCAGCGATTCTTGTAGGTGGTCGCTCTCTTTTCCCTATGAAAAACCACCAACTCCATTGCTCCGTCCTATGTAGAAACCGTTTTGGATACGAGAGCAAATTGTAAGCTAGCTATAATATAGTTTTTGTGTTATTTTTAGTTTATCTTTTCAAATAGACAAAAAGGTTTGCATTAAGGACTATGTTACTAGTCAGATGCTTCCCGGGACGTGAGCCACCGCAGAGCTAGAGTGGAGATTAATTCTCTTATTCAACAATTCTATCCTCTGTCCAACCAATGTAGCGAATCTGTGATTGCAAGTTAGAAAACTGCCATGCAAGAGGCGGAAGTTTCTGGCATCGCTAATTTGAATGAACTCACGATGATCCTGTACGCATTGTGTGCAGATACCCTGACTTACCGGATAGGTACGCGCGGATGATGCGCGCCTACGGGATCGAGTTCCTCGAAGGCCCCGACGGGATGGGCGTCTACGCTTCCCTGACGTGGAGCCACCTTAGCCAGAGAGACACTTATTCCAACAATTCTATCCTCTTGTCCAACCAATGAAGCTGTGAATCTGTGATTGCAAGTTAGAAAACTGCCATGCAATTAAGTGACTGTTGCAGCATAATACTGATTAGATCTTGCAGCTTGTTTTCTTAGTGTTGCAACTTGTATACAATTACCATTGGAAGTCAGCTGCTTATGTTAATTGCTACATACTTGCTGGTGCCAAAAAAAAGTATGGCTTATACAGTTAGTACATGTTTGCTCGCATTAAGCCCCAAAAAGATGTGCTGATTTTGCTTCCATTTCCAGGTAATTATGGAGATTCCGCTGGAGCTGATGCTGACTATAACTCAAAAAAACCTTCCTTGATGTTTTTCCCAGACATTATTCCACTAGGCCATCCTATATTTGACATTATTGAGTCAACAGATCCGAGGTAGGTGGATCAAATGTTTTGTCACAAAGAAAAACTGAACCGCCCACTAATTTCCGTGGATGTTTAGTGAATTAGTTAATAGCTTTGTCATGCTAATCATGCTGTTAATCAGTCGTTAGTTCTCTTATACTTATTCTGGGATTCAGTCTGTAACAAACTGAATGGTGTTTAAGTTGCAATTGTATGCTGTCAAAAAAAGCCGCAATTGTATGGGTGCAATTTTGCATTCAATGTTCATACAGTATTTTAGTTTTATAGAATTAGGATCTGTGTAATTGATAATCCAGAAAAATTGTGTGCATTCCATAATTACCTGAAATGGAAGCAAAATGGAGATTCCTGTTGAGACTATAAGTTATGTAAGCTGCAAGCTGATGTAATTTGTATTACTCGTGCAGACAGATTGGGATCTAAGATTAGCATGCCTACTTCTATATGCATTTGATATTGAAGACAACTTTTTGGCAGTTATATTCTGATTTTTGCCAAGTGCTGATGAATGCACTAGTTTGTTGCTGGCACCAAAGGTATCCAAAAAAAAAAAAGTATATACAGTTTTGTCCTTTTTTTTTTGAGGAACCTTCTTATACCTGATTCTGCAGTTTGAATGAATTCATATGCCTGGCTTTCTAGGAAGATCTAATGGAACTAGAAGATGAAGATCTTGCTTCACAAAATGTTACAACACCAGCGGCAGCAATTGACTTTTGGCAAAAACATTGGGTATTCTTCTTACTATTATACTAGCTTACCGCCATTGAGCTCCTCTAACACTAACTTGATGGGTTATATCCAGGACAAAACCAATTCCTCTAAAGCTGAAACGCCTTGCCCGTGACCATGAGAGATTTCTGGGCACTGAGTAGTATACAGTCTCGTTCTGTCAACTTGAAGTTGAGACTGGGGGCCTTCATCCAAGATGTAATGTGCTAGCACCTTATGCCGTATTTCCTTCCTTTACTTAATTTTCCCAATCGCTTACTTTTCCCTCCAGTATGCATAGGCACACCTACGCTTAGTGTTATGAGCCTTAGATGATAATCACGAAATATGGTTAATTATGTGCTTCAATTGACTTTTACTCTACCTTGTTTTTTAGTTTTGTATGCTGATATGCTTGTTCATTTACTGTTACACAGATGCAATATTCTAGCATTTGACTTAGTTTGAGATGTAAGTTAAAACTCAAAAATCCAATCCTAGATAATCTCTATAACAGGAACGACGCTTGTACATCATAGAACTGTTGAGATAAAAGTCATAAAACATGTACATGCCACATTAACATCAGATATTTCTCCCAGTCATGCTATAGTTATTCGCCTTCAAAAATATTGTTGTGACTGGTAGTGTGTTTCCCAGTTACCTGATTAGGAGTACTTTAGCTAAATCATGATCTATCTTTCTCCCAGATATGTTGAACCACTCACCCAATGCTAATTGCTTCCTGCATTGGCGCTTTAAAAGATCGTATGCTTGAAGTTATGATTAAGGCTGACATGCTATCAAGAAAGGAGATGAGGTATTATCTAGGATGTATGCTCATCTTAACTTTTTTCAAGATCAAAGGATTACTTGGTTTATGTTAGTGAAGTTAAATGCTCTGTTTTCAAGGATTTATGAACATAATCAATGCTGCACATGCACCTTGGTTGCAGACTCACGTTTTTGTTAACACAAAGCCTAAATACCTGTTAAAAATAATAATGGGTAGTAAAATGACGCTGAAAAGTGCAGTTGTTTAAATTATGTGTAAATGCTAGATCCATTAGCAACCTTTTTTTTTCTATTATTATGCACAAGCTAATTGTAATTAGACCATTCCATTTCTCCAGTCCCATATTGGAAAGTTTCTTTATCCCATGTACAATTAGAAAATCGCTGCATAACCTTGTTCTACCAGTTTCAGCTAAAATATGCTATCCTCTCAAAGTCTATTCTTCCAAATGTTCAAGCCAGTTTTTTAATGTCACTTTTGGGGCCATGTACTCATGTACAGATGACAATAGATTATATGAGTGGTGTGAACAGAAAATTTATGGAAAGATATGGCTTCTCATCACCAACGTATGGCCATGCACTTGTATCTTATTGATGTTTACTTTTATGTATAAGGATGTAGAGAGTTTTCTTTGTGATTTCTTTGATATTGGAAAACTGTGTCATTAGAATTGTATCTGTGAAATCAAGATCATGCTTCTAGGAAATAGACTAGTTTTGGAGTATTCTGTGCTGCTGCTTATGCCGTGCCTGTTGAAAAAAAAAAAGAAATAGAACACCTTTCTGCACAACTTTTGGTGTACCACACCACAATGCAGTGCCATTTGAAAATTACAATGCCATTATGTAGAAATATGTGCATACCATTTTTAAGGGCCTGTTTGGATTGCTGGAAAAATTCCGTTCCTACGCTTTTCCTGTGAGTGAAATTCGTACAGGTTCCTGTGAAATTATTAGACTGACATGTTAGGTTGCTTGTGTGTGCGAAACCAATTCTGTAGAATCCTTTGGGAGCTCATAAAATTTCGAGCCCTGCAGCAATTCACATGGATTCCTTCTTATCAGTCTTCAATATTGCTGGCCTGCATGATGAGCTGTACCACAATTGTATGAACCACTGCACAATACTTCCTACTGGTCGAATGTGTCTGTTTAGTCAATAGCATTGATTTTGACTATCTTTTTTGTATTTTCTTTCAGCTGCATTCCCTCGTAGAAACCGACTTTGTGGATGGGGCAGTTGTAGCAGCAGCCAGAGCATTGCCAACATGGTCAGACGGTGACGCTCCTGCAATACCTAGTGTGGAGAGAAAATCTGCTCAGGTGCTGCAAGAGGAGTGCCGCCAAATGTTGATTCATTCTCAACTACTATCGAGCAAGACCAGCAGATCTTAGGTAAATTACTGTATTTCATGACTTCCCATAGGACTCTGTGTTTCGTGAGAGCACCCTGAACTGAAACAGATTGACTTATGTTCCAGATTCCAATGTGCATATCAGCAAAACCCGAGAAATTGCGATCAAGTAGGTGAACTAACTATTTTGTTATGATCGCTAGCATTCATATTTGGGCTTGTATGTGGATCTTGAAGCCGCACAGGTTTTCTCGCATAATAGGTTGTTAAGATTAACCTTCTTTCATTCTACTTACAGGTATCGCCTGCACCGAAAGATGCTCCTACAGAAAATCATAGACGCACTGGACATCTATCAGGATAAAATTCTGTTCTAGCTGTGTAGGCGGTGCTACCTGTGCTCAGTTAGAACACAGAACTAGTATCAGTTGTTCTGCTAGTAAACTTGGCCGTTAGATGTTTGAGCGTCCTGATCGAAGGTCAGGCAGTCGCCACCCCTCTTGTAGAAAGGGGATTTTGTAGGGCTGCCTTCAGTTAGTGTTTGTAGGTTAACACTAGAGGATCCCAAAAGGAAAACAACATTACGAAGGGCTGGGTGCCAGGAAATAGAGCTGTTAAGAGTAACTTGTTTCCATACGGCATAGTAGGCCATAGCCACCTGCACAATCTCTGAGGCTGAACTTGAACAACAACTGACATTGCTGAAGCTGTGGCATGTGGGCTGTGTGAATGCCCGTGAACCTGACACTGGCCCGGTCGGCAACGGCAACCTGGACATGAACTTGTGGTGCTCGGGCAGTGAGAGGCGGAGGCGCCAACGGTGGTCCACCGGCACCGGCAGTCCATGCCATTACAAATACTGAAATACACCAACGGGCGGCTGCCTGGCTGTGGCGCCCTTTGCGTGCTGCCACGCGCGTGAGCAACGGGAGGCAACGGCAGGACGGACATCATCTCTACTAGCTGTGCTGCGCACAAACCTGAGCAAGCATAAGAAAGGTTACTTCACTTGCAAAACCATGCAATGTAGTAGCAGCCTAGGACTACTCCCTCCAATACTGCAGAGCTGTTTGTTTGTTCTTTATCACTGGACGGCTGGACTGAATTTTCTTTGTTTGCTGCTGTAATCCTGTGTTCCTGTCGTGTCGGCAGCAAGTTTTCAGAGGGAGACTAGGAGTAGATGGAACCTGGCCAGTCTTGCCTTGCCATGCGTGCAGCATCTACTGTAATCTATCACTAGTGTTAGATCCAGTGCAACTTCACTCCTGAGCTGAGAATATACTACTGCTGCAGCCAGTACTGCTCCACTTGGATTTGGCCATTCCATTTGGGATTGGGACTGAAACTTGACTTGGCGTGGGTACCAACCAACCCTCTCTCGTGAACATGGACGACGCAGCGGCAGCGAATCGCCCGGGGCCCTGTCTGCATTGGACTATGATTCCAAAGACGATGTAGGAGTACTATATCAAGTGCTGCTCCTGCCCAAGCAATCAACAGCACCAACCAACCAACTTGCCATTCACATTCAGGCAAAAAGAAGCTGCTGCTTTCAGGAGGGAGGCTCAGGCTCAAACAGATTGGGGACCCAAATCATTGCCCCCTCGCAGTTGCAAGCCATAGATCCGCAAGCTCAAAAGCCCTGCCCTCCTGCCACTGCAAACCTCACTGGGAACAGTGGCAAGTGCCCTCCTGTTCCTAGCTTAATTAGCTGATGGCAGCCGCCAAGCAACGTTGGACGAATCACAGGCAGACAACAAGCAAAAGCAGCACACAGGGCACAGGGGGCCAGGCCAACACACTCCATGCTTCTTCATTCATCCCCACATCAACACATGACTGGCCTCTGATGCCACATGCAGACATGCATCATGCACAGCTGTGGCTTATTACAGTACAGGTGACAGCAGTATCAGCAGAAGCCCAATTGTGGAATGAACATGTAGTGAGGCGTGATGCTGATGATACATGGACCTCACCTCACCTGCTGCTGTGCTGTATGATCCGGAATGGAAGCTTATTTGCATGCATGGAAACCAACAAGATCTGAGTCGGGAAAACGGGAAAGAATCGAGATATCTTTTATTCATAGAAACAAAATGTCAGCATGAACTATATATATAGTATATATATGTATCAGCGCCACAGACCACCAGAAAGGCTTATACTATATGCAAATGACATGAAACCACACCAGCCACCTCCCTCTTTTTGTCTCTCTACATACCATACCAATAACACGATTCATCTATGCTCTCACTCTCTACAATGGCAACTAGACCTGTACTCTTCATCCGCCGACTCTGAATCCGAATCTGGTACCACCTTTTCTCCACAGTGAATGAACCAATCTATGAATGGGTTTGATGTATTGCTATATGGGATATATGTACATGTAACAAGAAAACCAGCCAGCCGTTTACCTATTCTCCTCTCTAACAACAGCATGCATCCAAGGAACAAACACACAAGGAGCCTTTCTTCAGGAGTGGACTTTATCATTTAGGCAGGCATGAAGTCAAGCGATGCATGAGATGGAAAGAATTGCTTACGCTGGGTTAAATGGTGGCTAGAAATAGTTGCAATAGGAGGAGTGAGCCTAAGTGACACAAGGACTAAGACCACATGGAAGGGGGAAATGCACGATACTGCAGGAGGTTCCTTCTTTGTATAGCAAGATTGCTCAACATGTCTAATAGAGTGTTATACCGAGCTGGTGAAATGCTGTGGAGGCTGTGATATTATATAGGGACAAATTTGTTGGTGAAATGTTGGCAGGTGACACCAACATGACCAATGAACTCAGTACCAGACCTCAAGAGCTGAGACAGCATAGTGCCTCACGGAATAGCGCAAGACCTGTAAGCTAGGGCAGATCATCTCCTTCACTCTCGTGCCATCCTTGTAAATCTTGAAGCTTGGGACTACTTCGACATTCTCTGCCCTTGCTAGCAGAGGGCTCTCGTCAACATTTACCTGCAGGGTTGATACAAATGTTTGATTAGAAATTTGGAAACTCATATCAGATGCAGTTAATTTCAGCAATTGATGTGAGATGGTGCAATACCTTCAGGAAATTCACTTCAGGGCACTTCGGAGCAAAAGGGAGTCCACAGATGGGGTGATTTGTGCACATTGCTTGTTCGATTGTAGCCATGAAGTAAAGAACGGATACACCTGAAAAAAATGCCACATAAATAACATTCACTCCATACACTGAACTGAATATGTATTATGCATGTCAAACAGCATTGATATATTAGAATGTGGAGAGGGGATAGCTATCCACTTCTTAGCACAAGAAGAATCAATAAGGAGGTGAAATGACTATAACAGGTGGGCCTAAGGTATGGCAGCATAAGCATGTAGACATGAAACTCACCGGTGAATGGATAGCATCTTGGAGTTGCTCTAAGCTGGTAATTTCTTCAACTCCCCTCCAAACTTCATATTGACACCTCCTCTCCACGGGTTGTCTTTAATGCGACTTGGGCATGGAACAAGGACTCTGCAACCTCCGTGTCACCAGGAAGATCCTTACGAAGCACCTCATAGTCCCGCACACAGTCAGCCCAACGCTCAAGCTAATAAAATGTTAAATGAAGGTGTCAATAACAAAACCGGTGAATAATCATGCCGTAATGATGCATGCAAAATCCTTACCTTTGCATAGGACGCTGCACGCCTTAACAGAGCCTTTGTGTAGTTAGGTTGGACTCAGAGGGCCTCATTACAGTCCTCAACAGCTTTTGCCCACCGACCCAACTTTGACCAGCAAGCTGCCCGATTGCAGTATAGTACTGGATTTGAGGGCTCATATTTCAGCCCTTCACCATAGGCTACAGATGCTTCAGCAAACTTGCCAGCCTTGAAAAGGTCATTCCCCTGGGCTCGAGCCATTGCGACTAATCTCACGTTATTTAGGATCACTTCAACCTCTGAGTTCACACGATCAATAAGCTTAGCCTTCTCAGCCAGGGAAACAGCTGAATCAAACCTGCAGAAAACAATTCCGATCATTGTATCACTAGAACTAATTGAGGGGAAAAGGCAACGGACTCAAGGCTTGGTATTTATACCTTCCAAATGCCATGTTGACCTGGGCTTGGACAATATGGACATAAGAATCAGCTGACATGCCTGAGACCTTGGTTGGTGTTGAAGGCAGCGATGCATTATCCAATTTCAATAAGCTTGTAATGGTGGAATCAGCTTCCTCTAATTTGTGCAACCGAAGCAGTGCTTCCGACCTCAAGGCAAGAAGCTGCAATGCAAAGTACGGTTCCCTTGAGAACAACTCGATTACCAGGAAAAGGCAACATATTTTTCAGACAAAATTATAATGAAGGGTTACCAATCGAGAGGAGTCCGCTCCAATGGCAATGGCTGCATCAGCTTCCCTGAGTGCACTCTTCCAATCTCCAATTTTCCTTGCATCCATGCATCTCCCTTGATGGATTTCCACCTCATGCAGCTTCTGCCACTCAGCAGGATCAGACTGGTTTACACTTCCAGCCAGTGTGAAGTGTGTCCTTGCCATCTCAATCATCCCAAGCCTGCAATATGTATGGTCAGTCAGTCATTGTGCAATCGAGAAAAACTTCCATTTTTGATTATACACATGTAAACATCAAAACAATCAGGACCACTATTCAAAGAATATGCGGTTATCCCTATCATGGTCAAAGCATATCGATAATGCAGGTAAGCAGTCCCTATCGTCTGCATTGTGTGATGCACATCGTGTTAAGTCCACATTAACTCGCTGCAACATACTACCAACTATAAAGATGCAAACTTTCTCATGTTTCTCATGTATATAATCACAGGATCGGAGCTTTTACTTCCAAAACAAGTAAGACAAGAAACGGTAATGATCAGCCAGCACACCATAACTGTAATAATGATCCCAAATCAGATAAACATGGAACTGACAGAAAAGGAGCAGCATTGATTTGCACACACGCAAAGCGGGGACAGGATGCGAGATCTGTGGATGCAATTCCTCCAATTCCGGTACAGAAGAGCAAGCATGCACAGACAAGACGAGCCAAGGAAGGAAAATCTCACCGGAGGCATAAACCGGCGAGGCGGTTGTGCGCACGGCCGCTGGCCGGATCGAGGCGTACGGCCTCCTCGCACTCCCCGGAACGCTTTCTGCTAGGCGGCCGAGCCCGATGAGCGCGGCGGCGCGGTTGCCGCGGCACGCGGCGCTGTCGGGGCAGAGCGCCACGGCACGGTCGTAGTGCCGCAGCGCCTCAGCGTAGCGGCCCTTCTTGTACCACTCGTTCCCCGCTCGAGTGATTTCCTGCAGACCACCGCTGGTGGCCGGCGGCGCAGGGCAGCCCACCGAGGACCTCGAGGAACTGTTGGTGTGGAGCAGCGGGGCCGCGTCAACGCTATTCCTCGCGGGAGTCGCTCCGCCACCACCGCCGCGCATGATGCTGCCGTGGCCGTAGTGGCCGGTGCCGGATCCGAGCACGACCGGGCGAGCGCGCGGTGGCTGCGTAGCTGCCGCCGCCGCCCCCGCGACACGGCCGGACGGGCAGATGTTGCCGGCGGGGAGTGCATTGGTGAGCGGCGAGCTGGCTGTGCTCCCGCCCCGCTGCCGCCACACCCTCCGACGCTGCTGCTGTTGCCGGAGAAAAATGAGCGGACCAGATCCGAGCGGCGGTGGCCGGGCGGGCGCGGCAGGTTGGTGGTCTCCGGCGCCAGCTCGCCCGAGTGGCTCCCCCCGGGGTCCCTCCCCACGGCCGCATTGCCCGACGCCGGCGACTTGGCGGAGCCGGCCGAGGAGGACGAGGACGAGGGCGTGGCTGCGGCCGGGCGCAGGCGCAGCGGCGAGACCGGCGAGCCGAGATCCGCGAAGACGTCGGCTTTCCGGTCCGGCTTGTCGTGCAGCGTGAGCGCGGCGGCGCGGAGGCGCATCCGGTCACGGTCGGCGTCTGCCATCGCCGGAGGTGAATCGGGTCACGGCAGCCGACGCGAGCAGAAGAAGCGGCGGCGGCAGTCCCCTCGCCGACCACGCTCCCCAGGCAGAGGAGGCGGCATACAAGGGAGGGAAGTACACAGCTGGTGAACAAGGACGGACAGCAGAGGCGCGTTGGCCGAGTATGTATGCGTTGCGCGGTGGGTCTGCTTTGCTGTTCCCGTGCAAGCTGTCTCTGCTCTCTTCTCTCTCCAACCAACAAGAGGAGGAGGAGAGCTACAGCCTACCACTACCAGTGTGAGTCGTAGCAGGAAGAAGTGAGAGCCCCAAAGGAATAGGAGGGGAGGGGAGGGGCAAAGTGGAAATATCACATGGGCTTGTGACTAGCCTCCGCAGATGAACTCACAAACCATACAAGAGAAGAGAAGTACTAGGGCAAATAGCATTAGTAGGTTTGTTTTGATGTTTTTTTTTTACAACAGATTTGTTTTGATGTTGATCTCGGCCTTAAACCATGTATCCTCTCCTCCTTGCCCTTCCTTACTTGCTACTTGAGGTTCTCGACGAGCCCGAGAGCATTTCTATGACATCTCACTTTTACGCTTATTTGCGAGTACATGTCTTCATCGTGCTCTCCTTTTTCGCCTCTAGCTCCTCCCCACTGTCACATCTGGTGCCACCCACTTTTGCCACGTTAACCCGCTGCCCTAGACTAACAAATAAGGACGCCTATGTCGCCGCCCCACCCAACGGCCTTTTATTCCCCACAACCCGACCGATGGCGCCATTGTTGTCCGCCACCCCCGCACCCACCGCACCATATCCGGGACGTAAAAACCAAACCCGTAAAAAGTCGCTTAAAATGAACAAGACGACAAACTGGAGACCTAAGCCAAGTATGTGGCGCTCGTTGATTGGCTAAAAAACGGTATTAGTGGAAAACAAACACTTTCAGTGAAGTACTAATAAGTGTATAATATTTTTTGATTCACATGGAAAAAGGCTAATATATACCGCAAAAAAATACCTAGTAATGCGAATATATGACATGATTAAGTAAGGAACGTTCCTAACAAATATAGCAAAAACTCTCCTTGCCATACTTAGCAAAAATCATATTTTCAGATAAATATTGTTTATAAAATCTTTTACTGTACTGTACTGAAGTCAAGTCGACGATTATGTAACGGTCAAAGTCAAAGTTTTTAAATAAAATATGGTGGCGTGGGGTCGGCGGCCATTTGGAGCCAGTGCATTGCCACGCACAGCGCTAATGGGCGTTCTTTGGTCTTCGTCGTCCACCGTTTGCAGTTGCCGCGGTTTGTCTCGTGACATCGTCGTCTGTTTTTTTTTCTTTTTTGAGTTTGAAGTCGCCAGCTAGGACCGAACAAATTTCCCGCCTTCTCGGTACTTTTCATGCATGCCTGAGTTTTTTTTTTTTTTTTTTTGACAACAAATTTTCATGCATGCCTGAGTTAAATTTCTCTCCTAGGACATGTGGATTTTTTTATTCACTTAATTTTTTCTTGGCACTTCTCATTCCTCTCTCCCAATGCAATCTCCAATGATATGGAGGCGGTGTTTGATACATAGTGTTAAACATTAGTCTTTTTACATTTAGACCATTAATAATAACATTACCTAATTTTTAACCCTGATATCGAAATAATCCCATAGTTCTCCCTTTGAAAAGTCCGACTTTAGGCATTACCGCCAGATGAAGAAAAGGTTGAAAGTAGAAAGATATGGGAGGTAGAAAGATCAAGAGGAGTAATTTGGTTGAAGATCTAGTGGTAGGACCAACTAAGGTTGTGGTAGCATTAGTATTAGGGTGAGCTTAACTGGCCCCACGCCTTCACGCTTCACCCAACAAGACACTAGTTTTGCAGAAGAACATAATCGGCTCACACGTTTTGACAAGCTGACCTGAAATCTACATATCCTATATATTATACTTTTTCCTAAAACTAACATATGTCTAACTTAAAACATTAATTATTTTTGTTAAAAATAACTTACGTTATTAATTTCTTGCTAGGCAAGGCGAAAGCAAGAAAATTACGAAAAACACATGCCTCTGTTGGAAGCAATGCTTAGATGTGTATCGACCTAAGATGGACCGGGTGCGCCTAGCCCATCTCGCTTCTCTCCACACGCTCACCTTATCTCCCATCAGGGCCGTCCCTGTGGGCGTGCGACCTGTGCGACGGTACGGGGCCTCCATTTTCTGGGGGCCTCACACTCCAGAGTTGCAACACATCAAGAGTAGTAGAACGTGTTGATTGTTGCAGGCTGCTCAAGGCTGGGGTGCTAAACTGCTAGTCCACTTTACTTCATTAACCTGCTGGACAAAGGCAAAGTGCTGCACTGGACTGGTGGTTGCATAGACAAGCTAACAAGTCCATTTTCATTTGTTTTTCTTCATTTGTTCTGTCTTTGTGAGATGTAAGTGAACTAGTACTAGTTTGTTTGTTGTCTCTGAATTTTTTTGTCTCACTTGTTCTTGTGTATCGACATGTATAGGTATAAAGTGTTTTATAATCAAAGCCATTCATTGTTCCAGGAAAATATGAATTGAAGCACTAAAAACATAAAAACTTAATATTACGAAGGAGCTATAAGTGGTCATGCATCCAAAAGCCACTATTTAACAATTGTATTTTGTTAGTTGGTAAGGCCTATTTCAAAATTTAGCACAGGGTCCCCATTTCTACCGGGACGGCCCTGCTCCCTCCTCTCTCTCGTCGTTGTTATGGATTTGGGTTTTTGGGGCTCTATAGATGGATGGACAGGTTCACCATTCACATACATTGCATTCTACTTGTTAATTAACCGAATAATACCTAGCAGCTCCACAGCTGCAATGCAAGTAGACATGGCGACCGTGTGATCTTTACCTATTTCCCCATTCTAAATTATAGTTCATTTGAACTTTTCTCGATCTATTTATTTTACTATGTATCTAAATATAGTGTATAATTAGGTACATATCAAAATTAATATATCTAGAAAAAACAAAATGAACTACAATTTAGAAGCACGCGGTGGAACGAAGCTGTCAGCCGGTAGCTATAGTGTACATGTTGCAAGGACCACACTAGGATATACTCTGTACTCCAATGCAGGTAGCCGGGCTGTGCCTTTCTTTGTCATCTTGATTTGTATTTTTTATGCGTACATGGATGGATGAACATGAATGGAGATTCAGGTTTGTCTGCCGGTGGCACGCGACCATCGATCAACGACAGCTACCTCTCGTTGGATGCACGATCCCGGCGAAGCCCAGCCAGGCGGATCATCGATCACATATACGCCCACAGCCATGGCGGGCCAAGAGACGCAGCGAGCAGCTCCTTACTGCTGGACATATACGATTCAGTTGCTTGACGACGTGTCAACATTGGCAATGCATGAGTCGCACCCGAGATGAACAACTCTTAAGTTGATCACGCCTGAAAATTAATAGATAAGGATGATTTACTTAATAGAATCATTTGTGAAAATATACTTTCAGTTGCGGGTGTGCAAGGGACCTCCTGCGTGGTTTGACCCCATGTTGGAGGAGTCCCCTGCTTTGTTCCTTTGCGAGGCCCGCCGGGAGCTCAATCTCGCCAGGGATCGCTGCTGATGCCTCCTCCGGAGCTGTCGCCTTCTATGTGCCGGGGTGGGTATAATGGTGCGGAGGACCCTTTAACGGTTCAGGAGGCTGCAGTTCCTCTTGTTACCCTCGATGGGTCGGCAGGCTCGCTTGTTGCCGGCGCGGTTGTCCCCGATGCTACAGTCCGAGAGGAGTTCGAGGTCTCACCGGCTGCACCTCGTGACTTCTGTCGAGATGCCGGTTGTGGCCTCCGGCGCTTGGCAGTGTAGGAGTTAGAGGCTTTGGCTTGCCTATCGTTGGAGGCACCTCTCCTCGAGAGGCCACAAATGCGCCGCTCCAGGATGCCGATGCCCACTCGCTATGGTGTAGCGAGCGCATTGTTTCCACGCCGAGGCGATGAACGCCCCAGACAGGCCCGTGATCGTATTGTTGAGGAAGCTCGATAGTGATGTCAAGAAGGATGTTGCCGGGCGTGGTGCTTCACAAGAAGCTCAATGCCGCCTTCCGTGACACGCCGACTTGGTCGGAAAAGAAGAAGGAGGCTTTCCGCACGCTTTCAAAGGACGCCTCGGCGTGAACGACCTTGGATCTGACCATGTCTGGCTGGGCCGGGGGAGTAGGTTCAAGTCTTCACTTATTATTAGTTGTTATTGTTTATTTGTAATCACAACCGCGTGTGCTTTGTTGTTGGGTGGGCTTCACCAATCGCGGGTTTTTGTTCCCAATCCTTGTATTAAAAAAGAACTCCTTTTTGCTCAATGAAATACACGCTTTGGCGTTGTCTAAAAAAAAAAAGGAAAATATACTTCCAGTGATGCCTTTGTAAGCTACAATAATGCTTTTGGAGCATGTTAGAGATGGTTTGCTAAGTGAACACTCTTTGAGAAAATAGGGAACACCAATAAAAATAATCACTTATGTAGATGAATATCACCGGCCGGCTTCACCCGCCAGTTCAGTATTTGGAAGTATTTTGATTCGACGGTGATAACAATTCATCACCACGTACTAGATGATGAACTATATAAATATTAGGCCCCGTTTGGTTCCCATAAGTCGTGACTAAAAATTAGTAACTTATAAGTCATGTCTGCTTTGGTTGCAAGTGACTTATAAGTCGGAGGGAAAAGAAGAGAAAATGGGTGACTTATAAGTCAGGGTGAAAAAGAAGAGAAAATGGTTGTAAGCTCATGACTTAATAAGTCCCTACTGTTTGACAAAATAAGTCACTTATTTCACTTTTTGACTTAATAAGTCTCATGACTTATGGAAACCAAACAACCCCTTATTATTGGCGTTTGATCTTATAAGAGAGATGAATTGGGAGAGAATCGCCACACATTCATTATAATCAGTGGATGACGTGTCCAGAGCGCTAATGCCAGCCAATCGTATATAACTGAAGATCCTACAATCTAGAGAACGTTGGCTGGCTCAGTCACCTATAATAGAGAGGCTAAACTACCTGGTAGACTAATGCTACCTTGGACCATGCATGCCTTTTACAGATCCTACTATGATAATACTTCAACGCCACTAGATGAACTATACTCCCTCTGTCCCTTATTAGATGTCACTATAGGGGTGCGTCTTGGGATTAAACTTTCTCAACTTTGATCATGCGTTTGTAGAAAATACGTGCAACATTTATATCTTTAAATAAATTTATTAAAAAATTAGACTTAAAAGATCTTTCCGATGATACTAATTAATTTGCATAAATATTTATATATTTTAATATATAATTGCCGGTAGTTTGAAAACGTTAACTTCTCGTAGCGAGAATGACATGTATTTAGGGACGGAGGGAGTATGTTTTAGGGTTTCATTGGCTATATAGTGGCTAGGTGAACAATGCATGTACTGATGTACAATAAAGAAGCTCAAGTCAGGATTGAGTTTTGCCAAAGAGGGCCGCAATGTCTTATGTGTACGTGAGCTAGGATGCTATATATGCTAGGGAAAAATTAAGAAAAGAACAACGTGCACACTAGACGATCGAATCAAATCAATCATCTAATTGGGACGAATTGAAGAATCATTTGTACACGTCGAGAGGTACTACCTAGCTAGCTATACATAAGGACGGGTACGTACAAACTAACCAAGACGTATAACAGGAGGATCGGAGCAGGTCGACGTATGTAGCTAGCCGGCCAGATATCGACCAGCTGGCGGCACAGGACCGTATGGTACACAGGCGTCGAAATATGCGAAATGTTGTACAGAACTACTTTCATTTAATTATATTACCATATATCTTATTAATTTCTATATATATAGGGGTATATATATACGTGTTGTACTTGTACAGCTGGGGATCATTATTGTGATATTATTGCACTTGTTGCACTGGAGACTTATCACGTCAGCTCATTCGTCCAATTCTTGGTGCGATTGTGATGTGTACCCACTCCACAACGTTAACTCGATGCATCGCCGTCGTCTGCTTTACGCGTATATACATGTAGGTATTTATTTGCAGCTATATATACGTATTAATTAATCATGTATAATAATAGATCCATGAGCGTAACTCGGTTGGCGTGTATAGAGAACGGCTACATACAACAATTGGGGAATAATTAAGCACATGGTTAGAACGAGAGCTAGCTAGGGTTGTAATTGTGAGGCTTTTTACATTTCTAGATTCATGAGTTTTTTTGGTTGTTCTTCTTAATTACAATGATATGCAAATCTTTTACATATTCGAGAAAAAAAGTTTCATACGCTTTAATATGAATCTAGATCGATATAAATATAGAAAAAAAAAATTAAATGGAAGAATACTACAAAAGATTAAATGGAACAATACTACAAAAGATTAAATATAGAATCCCCTTTTTAATTAAATGGAAGAATACTACAATAATTTACAGTGCTTCTAGGCTCAAAATGAAAAAAAAAAAAAAAAGATATTACATACAGTTATCTCTCCAAGCACTAATAAGGGCACTTCTCGATGGCTTGGCCTTGGTGCAAACCAATCCAAGTTCCTCCTTGAACAATTTAGAAAATTCAAAACTGTACTCCCTCTATTCCTAAAAGGTTGTCACTATGTTTTATGAGAAACAAATACTGCAATTATATATTAAAATATATAAATATTTATGCTAAGTAATTAGCATCATCAGAGAAAAGATCTTTAAATCTAGTTTTTTAACAAATTTATTTGAAGATTTAAGTGTTGCACATATTTTTCTCAGAATTGAGTCAAACTTATGATACACATCCCATCCTTTTTAGGACGAAGGGAGTATGTAGCAAAAGGTGTAAATTTAGAAAATTCAAAATATATTATAATTTGGAATGGATGAGTCTATTATATTAAACTAACTAGGACATAGGATATCTAGTTCTGTACATTGATAGGAGGTGCAATATATATACTCCCTCTATCCTTAAAAACTTGCAATTCTCGATCCCGAAAAACAAAAGATTTTCAAACTGCCGGCAATTATTTATTAAAATATATAAAAATTTTATACTAGGTAATTAGTATCATCGGAAAGATCTTTAAGTCTAGTTTTTTAACAAATTTATTTGGAGATATAAATATTGCACGTATTTTCTACAAACGTAGTCAAAATTGAGTCGGTTGACCGACACGCCTCCCATAGTTGCAAATGAAATGGAACGGAGGGAGTAGTATTTTGCATGCATGACTTGGGCCGTGGTTAAGTTGCATCGATGTGCGTGCGTCGGAGCGGCGGCGCGAACTGTGTCCGTAGGCCACGCCGGCCGGCCTGTTAGTCGACGTCGACGTAGCTGACCATGGCTCTAGCAGCGATATATGTACCACTTGTAAACTGTAGGCATTTAGTTTAGGAAATGTGGAAATGATGGTCTCTTGCGAACGAGTCACAGTGATCACGCACGTGACTCAAGAGCCAAGTGCGTACGTGTGTGTGTGTGGCACATGCATTGCTCACAGATCTCGGCGGCCATGCATACATGCACGTTCCTGGTCAACGGGGGTGGCGACTATCCCACCCATGCGTATAATCTTATACATGTGGTTATAGGAATTCAGATCTCACTAAGTATAGTAACTTTAGGTACCTGATCGAACATGCACTTTGGAAATCTGACATGGCAAGTTTAATTGAGAACCGTTATTTTACTGCATACAACCACAATTACGCCACCACGCGCCGTACAATTACGCCACCACGCCGTTTGTGTTTTATTTATTTATACAATTGGTGTGCATAATATATTAATATATAGAGAATATCCATGAGTATATCCATCTGTTGCTGAGTGCCAGCAGGGCATCGATCTGGGCATGTACAACGACGCCATTTTCTGCAAGCACGTATTATTGCATCAGACAGGCAGAGGCATGTGTTTAAGTTTTGTCGTCAGGGGACATGCTAATTCTTTCGGTTTTGGTCGGTTTTGAACGAACTCATGCCTGTCATAGCCATAGCTGCTGTGCTGAGACGACCAGACCGGTACCTGCCCGGCCCGGCCGACCCATTCCATCATTAGCACGCAGAGAACGAGTACCTGCTGCTGCTAGCAAAATAATCCATGTTTTAAGCAGCAGGTAAGGGCCTCTCTGTCCAATGAGAAAACTGACACTTTTTTCAGATTTCGAGATCTAGCCAGAGGAATATATATACTGTTGCAGAGAAAAGCCTGGCTGGCAGGCACATGCATTCTGTATTCTGCCTTGCAAAAAAAAAAAATGTTTTGCCATCCAGAAACCTCTCTTATATAGCTTCATCAGGCGGCCAAGCTTATCATTTGGGTTGCTATTTCTTTCCTTACATCGGTGATATATAGATGCAGATACATTAGTGATTAATCTATGATAAAAAATAACATACTGTTTATATGTTCTCATATGTCATATGTATACTTCTACCTCATATGCATTGTTTTAGATAGTATACTATGTAGTGCATTGTGCTGAAGCACAGTGATAACATCAGGATTTGTCAATGTTTCTCTTCTTTGAGGTGTTCCATGGCAGACTGAAACTCAACTGAAACATCTGATTGCGTGTCACACTGCGATCTGCTCGTTTTCGAATTCGATGATTTCAAGCCGGATCCAATCACACACTAGCTAGTCAATGCGTGACAGAGTGCCATGATGGAGTGCATGCAGCAGGCAACATAGTATTGTGTGACAAGCCATGTTGGCAAGATTTGCAGCCATTTAACAACTGGATTTGGGTTGGGGACATGAGCTCCATGTGGTGCCTGTCTCAGCAAGCAGGTCCAACAAGCAGGCCCAGCCTCATCTGTTTTGCACTCATATGTCTCCATAGATTCCTTTGCACTGTTTGACTGTTCAAACATAATAATAAAACTAAATTCCTCTTTCAGTAAAATCTACATATATTAGCCATATAGCATGTGAGCATATTACCTCGGTTTGCTTGTCATCAGAATGTTGTATATTGTGGTTGCTTATCATACCACAAAAGAAAATTCAGAGTTAACAGATAATAAATAATATAATATAAAGAGACGAATTGCTGTACTACACTGGGGAAAAAATGTTGCTCCAACATGTGCAGTTTTGCCTATAATTAGTTCTGCTGAAAATTATTGACATGCATGTTGTTGGCCTGTTGCTGACAGTTTATTTATGGTTATTCATTGAGATTAAAATCAGATAAAAAGATCTAGAGAGGAAACGATGAGGGAAGAGCTGGATCATACATACAGTAGGATAATGCAGCTTACTGAAACTTGCCAGGCTGTCTGACCTAATTTCACTGGCCCTGGAAAAATCTAGTGTGAAGATACACACCCCCACCAATTCATATGCAGAAGCTGTCATGGCAAGCAACTTGTAATTGGGTGGATAGATAGTGGCTGTTGCATGCAGAAGCAGCCAGAAAGCATGCATGTGACTCTGAGAGTTTGACATCAAGCATGGCTGGGGAACAATTCTGATGAACCCCATCCCAGCTAAAGAGTGAAGGAAAGTAGCTGAAAGCACACCTGTCCCTACTAAATGCACATATATTTTATTTTCTCATCATCCACTCATTTCTCTCGTCGATCATGCATGAGATAGGTAGATCGTAGATAGATGCTTCACATCACAGGCTTTTGTTTTTTGAGCCACAAGAGATCGACCTGCTAAAAGGCCATGGATAGATAGCTGAAGCACGTTGCTGCTTCCAATTCCTTCCATCTCATGGCCTGCTGCTGCTTGTACTTTGTGACCTGTGACTCTGAGTGATGCATGCTCCAACCAACCACTGCACACCATTGACATTAGCTTTTAGGATTTGGCTCCCAGCTGCATGGCATGCTGACCTCAAATGACACCAGCAGCGTTGCATTATGCTGATTGCTCCCAAGCTGTCAGTAGTTTTTTTTTCCCCAACAACAAGAACTGTTCAAGGAAGGAAGGGGATCCAATGGATCATCAAATGCTACATCATTGGTCATCTGCCATCCGGAGATAAATTTTTCTGAAATGCATGTTGAGTTCACTGGGAAGTAGCTTAGGAGCTCTCTGTGCCATTAGCTAGGATGGTCAAACAGCACTCAATTTTGTGACCTGTGACTGAGTAATGCTCCAGCCAACCACTGCACGCCATTGACCTCATGCTGATTGCTGACCTCAAGTGACACCAGCAGCGTTGCATCTGAATTGCTCCCGGCCCAAGCTGTTGTCTGGAGTGTCACTCTAGCAAATAATCTCATATATACTCAAATGGCACACGGTCAACTTGGCTGTACTGCCAGTAGATTTTTTAGGGTCCCAACAAGAACTGTCCAAGTAGAGAAAGGGTCCAATGGAACACCAGCTACAACATCTATCATTTGGTCATCTGCCATCCGGAGAAAACAAATCTTGTAAGCATGTGCAGTTCATCACTAACTCATTCAGTTCACTAGGAATTGAAATAGCTTAGGAGTGAGTACTAAGTACTATTTATCAGTGCCATTAGCTAGGCTGGTCAAACAGATCTACTGAACTGACAAGGTAATAAGTAGCCAGCGTTGAAGTTTATCAGTGCCATTAGCTGGGATGGTCAAACAGCACTACTGAACTGACAAGGGTAATAAGTAGCTAGGTAGCGTTGAAGTGATATGATACAGAAGGAAAGGCAACTAAAATTGTGTTTGTGCGTCATGGAACTGATGATCCATGTGTGTGTGTGTGGACGCAAATAATAATACCCCTAAAACTAAAAGCACACATTAGCTTGATAGAATTTCACATGCTGCATGCATGAATGCCCTGCTGGCTTACTTTACTTTGTTCCCGGCCGGCCGGAGAGGTCTGGTGCTGCAGCATCTAGAAACACAAACCTTTTTCAGGTAGCAGCATCTCATGGCAAAATATGTATGGGGCTGACATGACATGTATGACTTGCATGCAACCACTAAAAATTCAAAGGCTTTTTTTTTTTTTTTTGTATGCATCCTCGCGTGTTGACATGTGCATTGCAAAGGTGTAAACCTTGGCTTTTCCTAGATCTAAGAATATGGCACAACCCACCTCACAAGGGAATGCGACGTGACATGCATGACATGTGTCTTCTTTTTACCACTTTGTGTATCCTCTTATTGTTTCTCTTTTTTTTTCTTCATATTTTACCCTCCAAAAAAAATAATGTACTGTGTGTGAGGAAGGAGGCAAATGGACAAATGGTTGGTGGCCAATACTGTTATTTTTTTTTCAAATTTTATAACGGGTCCTATTGATTAAAAGAAGAGAGTTACTTAGTTTGTGGAATGAAGTGGTCTATCATCATTCATCATCTTATTCTATAGTTTTGTTTCGTTATAATTATAATAACGGGTGCTATTCATTTTAGGAATTGAGCTATCACAATTCACACCCCATTCCTCACAAGCTAAATTTGAAGAATGGACCTATGGTGTATCACCCATGAGAAATGAGGCCATTCTACTAAATTTGAAGAATGGACCCACCGCGGCATTACCCTGCACAAGCTTCCGACATGTGAGGTCCGGGCGCCGGCCGGCCACCAACTCCGACTAGTCTGACCGGTCGTCGGCTGGCCGGCGTCGACGTGTCTGCACTGGTATGGCACGTCGCAGGCTGCAGCAGCGCCGTGCGGGCAGGGGCACTGTTTCTTCCAGCTCCAGCTCACAGAGACTGGCCGTGTGACCACCACGCACGCTGTCACTCATGGGTGGCCAGCCAGCTGGACGCTTGGGGGCCGTCGGGTGGCGGGATGGACGGCTCCGATGGATCCGATTGGATGCCCACCTGCCATTGCCGGACCCGGAGAGCAAAGGAACACCATGGGACATGCTTGTTTGTCGTCCTTCCGGACCTGCCGACAACCAGCTGTGTACAATGCAAGGACATATGATATACTCCTATGCCGAGAGAGCATGGGTCGAATCGAGTCCATGGACGACGACGATCGACGACCTAGACTAGTTGCATTGCCCTCCCTCGATCTCATCATCAGTCAAACGCGGCGTACCTACCTGTGTTCAGTGTGGCCACACAGACACAGACACAAGTCGCATGTCGACGACACACATCCGATCCAATCCACAGTTGCCTCTTGTACTTGTGCTTGCCGTTGCCGACGCCGACGCCGACGAACAGTGCACTGCACTGTGCAAGAGTCCATATCCATGTCCGTTTGTCTGGTAGAATGAATGCACGGTCGCGCGGGGGAGCTGAATCGAAAAATGGAGGGCTCTCAAGGCTCAAGCTCAACAATGGAGTGAGGCTTGTCTGCCCACAGCAAATCCAATCCAGCGCCACAGACAAAAAGGGTCCAGTCAAATGCCAGGTTTCAGGGCTGTTCCCATATGGAGTATATAGTAAATAAACACATGACAATGTTGCTGACATTGGCAAGCAAGCAATAAGACTGGAATTACTCATGACTTGGTTCACGTATGCGGAAATTTTCTACTGTATAAAAATCTCAAAATGGTAGGAGTGACAACTGAATTCACATATGGATTAAATCAATCAAACAAGTGTTGCATTCCCTGATTGCAAACTTCTCACCACAGGAGGCTCACAACTGTGTGCTAACAAAAACCTGTACAGATACCTTATGCACCAAGTCCACCATTGATTGAATTGAACTACCTAGGTCTAGAAAATAAACGATGACGAAAAATAAACCCTTCGTAGCAACTAGCAGGAGAGGGCAAAAACACACAAGAGAAACTTGACATCGTGGCTAAAACATGAGAAAACTAATCAACCTAACTTTCTGCAAAGACCCTAGCAAAGATTTTTGTGATGTCTGTCGAGAGCTTCCCTCTGTAAACCCCTGTTTTTTTGTATCAGAGATCCACCGCTGGTCCGTGTAGCAAGGTAGCATTTTGTGACTGCTACTGCTACAAGATGTTCGGCACTTGTGCTGAGAGCTTCTCCTGCAGTTCTCTGATCTTAGAGCAGAGCTCCACCTTCTGCTCCTTGTAGCTCTGGAGGAGGAAATCTTTCCCCTCGATAACTTCCTTCAGCTCACCCACCTCTCTCCCTTAGCATCTCCATCCTCTCTACCTCTCCTTTCCTCTTCTCTATACCATTACAGTGCACCTCAGGGTCACCCACGCTGCTGTCAGAGTAACCATTAGCATGCCCATTGGTGCCATTTGACTGCCATTGTCCGGCTTTGAAAAGCTTTATCAAGCGAGAGTGAGTCTGCAAACGCAATGATCCGCGACAATCTTCCTTAGATGCTGAACCTCCCTCTCTGATTCAAACAGATCTCGGTTCGTGGCATCCAGTTGGGACTGCAGCCCGGTGTTCTCAGTCGCCTGGATAGTCAGAGAGTTCTTAAGCTCCGCGATCTGACCTTGCATCTCCATGATCATCTCATCACGTCTCTTGAGCTGCTGCCTCAGCTTCTGTATGACCTCTCGCTTGCTATAAATGTCGGATCCTGATTCCGAAATGGAGGGAGAGAGCCTGAGCAGTTTGAGTACTGAAATGTTGCTTTGCGAGGATCTTCAAGCCGGTCAGGTGATGATGACCACATGATACCACTGTTCTCTTTGCCTGATTCTAGTGCTGGTACCTTCACAAGAAGATTGGATGGTTCAGTTGATTTGGATATAGGACTTGAAGGTGCATGCTTGAGCTCCACTTCACCATCTGCATGTCCTGCATACATAACCAGGGATAAATAAATTTCCGCCTAATGGGGGGTCTGCACTCAGCAGGGTATTCTGTAATGGAGAATTAAATTCCTGTTGTTCAAAAATTCTTTGATAGGTACACAACGGTTTTGTATATTACTAACTCTCAATTCAATGTCAGATGAAGAATATAAACACTGTATACAGGTGCAAGGTTTATTAGGAAACAGAACATGCTAGGTACAGAAAATCACCTGACATGTAACAATGGCAGCTAGGTTGGTCACTGAACCTGTAGAGGTTGGAGTGCAGTTCACATGCTCCAGGCCTTCTTTTGCCTGCAATCTCGCATAGTTAGCCCTCAGCAACAAAGCATTTTAAAGAACATGGAAAAGTGATACAGGTTACACTCCAAATGGATAAACCCAGACCTTTGGTAGAAGGGTTTTGCTGCTTGGTTCCAAAGAGCTCCTTCAATCTGCACCCAAGTCTGACTGAAAGTGTGCTGAGCAAAATACCTCCTGCAACAAGAAGCCAGTTTGGCCCTCCATGGAGATGATCACCCCTCCCTGCCTTCTTTATGCTCCCATTAGCCTTACAATTCATCTTGATTCTCTTCAGCCTAGTGTGTGCAGCTTCCTTCGCCTACATATTCATATGGATAGGATTACCAATGTCAACACGGTTCCCATGTTCATGCAGGAGAAAGAAATGATCCACTAACACATATATGCATTGTAAGGGTTTGAATGTTTGAGGTACACATAACCTGAAGTCCTCAATGAAGGGTGGATATGGCTCAGGAGACGACTAAATTTACAAGTACAGGTGGAAATGGCTAAAAACACAGGAACTGAATGCATCAAAAGGGTTTGATCAAATGATAACAAGGGTCCGATTGGATGATTCATGATTTTTCCCCAGAAAGAACCTGGACAGTTGGATTACCAACGGAAAACATACGGATGCATTATTTAATTAACCTTATTAAAAAAGCGTCTAAATTTGGAAGGACAGGTCGCAAAGGATAAAAACAAAAACACATGGGATATACTGCCACCAAGCTGTTCCTGCATCCTAATTGCCACCAATCCAAATAAGAACGCGCGCACGGACCTGCGAAACTGCCGAGGTGGGGTTCTCACCGGCCGGTCACACTCCGGCCACCCGGAAGTCGCCGCCTCCACCTGCGCGCCTCCCTAGTTCCCTCCCCTCGGCCGGTCGGTTCCCCGTTGCCGCGGTCACTCGCCTCCCGCCGCGTCGACCGCACTCTTCGGCACCTACGGCCCCGCCGCAACGACCGGCCACTGGCTGCGCCGCCGCCTGGCCTTGGCGTCTTGGGGCGTGTGCGTGGCCAGGGTTGGGGGATTCAGGGTCACGTGAAGCGTGCGTGAGAAACAGCGAATAAGCGGAGTGACGGCTACTTGGAATTTGGGCCCCCGTTGCGGCCCATCATTTTACAAAATACGTATTCTGGCTTTGTAGCTTCATGGAGTTCTCAGATGCAATAAGCTTTAGGAATGGTTTTATAAAATCATAGTGTTACTAAAATTGTAGTCGTTTTATAGTTTTAGAAACTCCACCATGGATTTTGTTTTTCTAAAATTTTTAAATCGAATCTTATTTTCTTCGGAACCATAGTTTGGCACTTCTACAGGTTCTAAAACTGTAATTTCTTAATACCACTGTGAGTCTCTTTTTATCTAAACTATGGTTTCTTAATACTAAAAACAGAGTCTCTTATCTAAACCATGATTTCACACGTCTACTGGTTATTCTAAAACTGTAATTTCTTAGTACCAGTTCCTCAATAGAACAACAACCAAACAGGCTCAATTGATTCCAAACTTTGAGAAGAAGAAACCGATTCTGAGTGGAAAAGGTTCGTCCCTTTTTCCCCAGGGGAAAAACCCTCTTGATATACAGCATCGTTTTGACTATGGAGCATACGTCACATATTTCTTCAACAGAAGGCCTATCAAACAAAATGGCTGCAACAAAATGCTTCATTCAGATAGATTAAATCATCACATACAGAATCAGATGGCTTAACAAGTCACAATTCTCTCGACCAGTTCACTCTGCTCGCAAATGCTACAAGCTCAGTCACTTAAACTTCAATTACTAAATGACAAAACCCCCATGCCCAGGATGGTCATGAGCTTCTCTATAGGGTGACCACGAGCTCCCGACTGCTAAGCAGCTCGAGTCATGTCAGCGCAAGGAAATCCTTCCTAGATAACAGATGTTCCTGCAGCCGGAGTTGAAGGAGCCTCGAGGCCTTCTGCTGTCATTTGCCACTGTGGTGCCTTTCGCAATCCTCTTTTCCTTGCTCGTAAACTTATCACAGTTTCAAGGTCTTTTTTTCGACCGTGCCACTTTAATCATGAACAAGAGAGAATAAGAACTTCCAAGTTAGTATCAGATCACAGATTTTTCAAATGGAAATCAAATAATATAGCAGCCTATCTGACACAAACAACTTTATTTGGAGAAAAAAAATCATAATACTTACTGGTTAAGAGAGAGATATGTGAAACTAGATAAAGTCTAAAAGACATTATAAAGAGACAAAAATATCTGGCAACGGAACAACTGTGGGCTGTAGCCATTACCTTAGCTAGTCTCTCCTTAAGCTTCGGCTTTGCAGATACTACCACTTGTGTTGGTTGACGGTCTGAGTTTTGTAGCGAAATCTTCTGAGGTTTCAACTTCTTCTCAGGTTTCAAAGTCTTTGTCCCTATGGCCTGTTTTTTACTTCTCCTTGCTGCTGAAGCCTCTTGGCAGCTATTTTTGCCACTGCCTTTTAAGCTTCTTGATTATCCGTCCCTCTCTTTGTTCCACAGGAACATAGATATCATCTCAGACTTTATCCTTTCATAGCTGTCCCAGTCAAGCATATTTTTGGCTGTGATCACCATTCTTTGCTGCTTCAGCTATACTATTTGACCATATCTGCAGAACCTTCTGTCTTGATTGGACAGGAACTATCCGCCTCTTCCAGATCGCCCTCAGTGCGGCACTTATTTTGTCTTTGCTTGTTTGTCTGAAGTAAGACCAAGAATATCAACTTTCAGCATATAAAGAACTATAAATGCATCCACTGATCTACATAACAAAAACATGTCTGTACCTATGTAGCTGACGATGCCCTAGCATTTTCTTCCTAACCTGGGTTTTAAAAAAATAAGAGGGGAAGTTGAATTAAATTTCCTCAGATAGATCACAATCCACAGCAAAGCAGCTCTTGGACTGACGCAAGAACGGCTAGGGAGGTTTCTTACATGACATCACCTTGGGGTCTCTCAGAGCTTCAGTAGTCCGTTGCTTGATGAGCTTCTTGTGCTCTGCAGGAGAATGCCACACTCATTGAAAGAAAATGGCAATGCTACAGCAATGAACTGTAATACTGCTGGCGGAAGGCTGACCATACCTTCACTCCATTTCCTGCCTTTTATCCAGGGAACCTTGCCCTTGTTGGCAGCACCAATCTTCCGTCTTCTCTCATTCTCTTTCTCCGACAAACCAGTGAAGTAAGCAACACCTTGTGGCTGACAAGGTTGGCGATCTTGAACTTGCTTCACAGTGGCCTTTTCCACAGAATATTGTCCACGTTGAAACTGAGGTCGAGTAAGAAGAATGATAGGACCCTTGTTCATCCATTCCATGGGCCAATTGTTGGCATGCTAGCTCTTTCAGGGATGACTGGGGCAAAACAAACTCCCGATCATCGAATTAGTTGACATGATTTCCGAAGTTGTTTATGTGGTAGAGCTAGTTAGCCCACCAATGCACAACACTTGTGGCAAGATGGATTTTTGTTGAAGAAGTGCCAGAACCATATACAAAGGTCACTGGAACATATGCCCTGTATGTATACAACATTTTCGGTCAGAGAACCAGAGGTTAGCTCACAGCGCAGAGTATTTGAAGATTGAAGAGCTGCTAATTACTCAGCAATGGACCTATTCTTGGTATTACCCTTTTTTTATGAGTGAAATGGTAAGAGGGCCTCTTGTTGCATCAAACTAAATTTATGTTAAGCTTTTGCCACAATGGTTATTGCATTCACAATCAACCGAGCAGTGTGGTACGATTGCAGTCTTTACTGGATAGTGGATGCATTTCTGTTTGTTTTGTTTTCCAAATTCCTACATATTTGTCACTCAAAACATTTATGCTACTATTCTACAAACATTAAAACTGCACTAAATTCGGTACGAAAAATTCATCTCTAACACCGAACAACTTTCTATTTAGTATACTGTACAGACTGAGGTTCTCTATGCGCGCTATTGTCCGGCTGTACTAAACCTACCTCCTGCATCGTCTAGAGCAGGCTGGATGCAATCCAATCCGATCCGAACCGACGCCTCCATGGGAGCAGCGACAGGACAGCAATGGAGTGCCCCCGTGTTGTTCCCGCAGTACCCTAACCGTGGTGGCATACTGGCACTGCGGGTAGACAATGCCGGTCGATTCTGAACACAGCATACATACATACATTCCACGAAAACGCTCTTCCCCACGGCTAATACGCATTTCGCAGGACAAAGGGGAAATCCATGAGAATGGAAACAGGGGGCGTTACCTGGAACAGTGGACGCGGCGGCCATGGCTTGAGGAAGACCAAGCCTCGAGGAAGACGACGAGGAGGACGGACGAGCCCGCCGGCCGCCGGCAGCGAGTGAAGTGGCCTGACCAAGTGGAAGTGGGGAGGATGGATGACCTTATCCTGTGTCCGTCCGTGTGCACTCGTGTCGACTTTCCGGGCTTAATCCGATCGTTTATTACGGCCCACGGACCACGGGAGGGAGAAGATGGAGGAGGCCTTAGTGGAAAAAATCGACACGAGTGCTGATTCTTCAGATTAGCGAAGAGACTCGATGCTGAACCCAAGATAGCATGCATGTCTTCAGTTTTATTTTAGTTCGTTCATGGGTCTTTCAGTTTACATTTTTTCATCATTCATTATTTGTTCATGGGAAATTCAAACAAAAAGGGCAAAAAAAAAAAGGAAAAACTGCACCAGCCGGGAATCGAACCCGGGTCTGTACCGTGGCAGGGTACTATTCTACCACTAGACCACTGGTGCTTGTTTTTATCATTTTGATCATATAACACCGTTTTATCCAAACCTTGACGAACAGAATACACCCAATCTTGTGTAGCTAAAGCCAAAATCATGAATGGATGGATGGATAGCTGATACACCGACATACAGAGAGAGATAAAGTCCCCATGTCGAGCTTTTCATTCCTCTGGAACTCTGAATCTCTAGCACGTGTCAAACTAAAATGTAACAAATGTTCAAATGTAAACAAAACCTCACCAATGTTCAAATTCTGCAGTGATGAGCCAGCTTTGCTGCCTGTTTCTGCAGTATGAGCTATTTTGCTGCCTATATAGTATAGTACAGTACAAATGTTGTTTCATTGATCAGAGGCCTCAACGGCATTTTCTTTTTATTAGCAACATCAGACAAAGTACCGCATTACATATAGTCACTCCTTGCCAGTAGCACGGCAAAACACGTATACCAGTAAATTAGGACGATGGCAACAAAAGCCACATGCCCAAGAGAGCATCAAGTGTTACAAGCTATCAAATCAAACCAAACCAAACCTCAAAATATATACTATTACCAAACCATTGCGCATACGCTACACAAAAACTTTTCTTTTTAGCGAGATCGGCTGAGGCCAAGTGATGAGCTGAGCCACCTGTAGAGATCGTCCATTTCTTCAGGGATTGTATAATGGCCCAACCTGCATCGTCACAAGTCATTTGATCAATCTGGTTGTCTGGGGGAGGAAATTTAAACTCTCATAAGTAGCCTATGCATGCATCTGTACCCGTTGTAGGGCTTGAAAGTCAGAAATGAGAATCCTGAGTTCCTCAGAATCTCAGCTGATCTCTCGCCATTCCTGTAGACGACAACTTCATCCACTGCAAAAACACATGAGATTTAAAGAAAAAAAAAAAACTCATTGTCTAGTAGCATGTACTGAATTTCTGTTTCTTTTTTTTCAACATCATCGTCACCTCTTCCATGACCAAGCAGGATGGGCAAGGAGGCAGCCCTTCTTACAGCAATATGTGAACTCTCCATCTTGCTCCTCAGAGTCCTGCCAATGTCAAGAATTAACATTAGGATCCATGAAAAATATCAAGAGTGAGTGTTTTATGACATGGATGATCTATGGAGAGGATGCCAAAGTTAGACCTTGAGCAAGGGAGCCAGCCACTCAAACTGATGACTGCGCTGAGTGTGATTGGATAGGGAATGCCACTTGTGAATTTGCCCTGAGCATAGCATGCTGCTGAATGGAGGGCAACAGCGGCACCCATGCTGAAACCGCCAATGCCAAGCTTCACTGCTCACATGTGGAAAACATCAATGAATGAATATAAAAGAGAGCAACTCTGTATGAACCGTGTATCTAGAATCATAAATCTGCACATGTACCGATGAACGTTTTTATGAGATATGGACTTATAGTTAGCTTATCAACTAACATATACATTCCTATCAACAGTAAAATTAGTAATCTTAGCACTTAGCAAGTATGGGATGGCATGATATTGGGATTAGCTATTAATACCATCAGACGGCTCAGACGACAGCAGATTTGCAATGTGTGCAGCTGAGGCATCCAGTCCCTCAATGTCATCACGGCCATCTATAGATGTGTCCTCAACGTCAAACCCTGTTTCAGTTCCCGAAAATAGTGATCAAATGTTGTCTAGGCTTCAGAGTTCAGATACACGGTAATACTGTTAGTACGAGTATGTAACTTCAGCGTCCATGAAAGGTACTCACATGCAGTGCAAGGGAATCCACCAAAAGCCGCGACAGGCCGGCTTGCAGCGGTGGGGCATATCCACTTGATCTACATGAACACAAGCTTTCAACATAAACAAGCTTCGTTGCAATAAGAATAGCTGCCTTATATGCCCAAACTACTGGGCAAAATAAGCTACACTGTTCTGAAGATGTTTACAAATATTGAAAATGATGTATGATGGTTCAGGAATAAGACGAGGTGTATCCATATCTATTGAGGCGTGCTTCAAGTACAAAGCATCAATGCTTACATTTGGTAGAGGAAGAGAATCCAGGAGCTGGGACCAGCTGGAAAAAAAAATGCAGAATGATTAAAAGAAGGAAAAGGAAATCAATCAGTTCGCTATGTCAAGAAAAGCATGGCAGCAGCAACTGGTAAAGATATTCCATTCCAGGTCATCTCAATTTTTTAGATCGCAACACACTATATAAAGCATCAAATGTTGTATGAAGTACCAGCACCACAAAAGATGTACAGATTGGAGAAAAGAACATTTGGAACTAAAGATTGACACACAAAACAGAGGAATAACTCAGTACCGAACCAATTTTTTCACAGCAAGTTGAGGAGCTAGCATTCATTTCCTAGATTATCTGGAGAGACTGAACAATTAGCCGAATAAGAAAAATGTTGTGTGCAAGGAGCCCAGACGTTGATGTTTGCCTTTTTTTTCATTGTTGTATCAGAAAACTAATAGTAGGTGGGTAATGAACATCTGAAGCTAACCTGGACAAATACACAAACTCGAAAAGGACTCTTAAAATGTGTTGTAATAAACTAAAGTAATCTTCAGTCTTACTATCAGTTGATTTTCTCCTGTAACTGTTAGAAAGTCTGGTCGTGGATCACAAGAACAAGATACTTTAATTTTAGGCCCTTAACTATCTTGTTATAAGCCAACTTCTCCTGAGTTACACTGGTTAGACCGTTGAAGTCAGGGGGCAAGAAATCCATAACCAGTCCAGGTTCAAAGGCTGGCACAAACTTCTCAAGGGCAAAATCAGGGGACATATGTCCCCCTTTGTTGAGTCTTTTTTTGCTACCTTGTTATAAAATACGGTATTCTTTACCTTACATAGTTTGTGCAGACTGCCTACATACACAATTAGCCAACTTTATGTATATTAGACATTCCTATCCTTTCTGAATGGAAAGTGGGAAAACATTATCAGTGTCCTTCGTGGCAAAAGAAGGTTGTTAGGTGTGCAACTGGTATGAGAAACATGTACTTTGAGCAAAGCAATACTAGGAATATATGCATGCACGGACAGACAAAAAGGAGGCCACTTGAATCATTTCTAGCTAAAGGATGGAAGAGAATAAAGTGTTTTTAGATCGACACTGCAACAATCTAGTTCTCTCCCTTGATTGACAAGTGTAGTTTGCATTCAGGTGGCAGTTGCATGAGATAGCATGCATGGAAGATCATCATATGAACAACCAAAATTTAAGAAAAATAGAAGTAGGTATGAGCCTAGCAATAAGAGGGTACCTAGCACCATTGTCACCTAGTCCATGGAGCCACACAATGGTGGCTAGGTGCCTTCCCTTTGGCCTCACCACATATGTCCTTCCATAGTCAACTCTCCTACTGCTTCGTCCCACCTGAATGATCGATCATCCATGCATAATAAATGGGAATAAATCGATCAGAGGATTAGGCGAATGGAGAAACGGAACAGACAGTTTACCAGAAGAGCTGCTGCCGTAATAGCTCATTGTTTGATCTCCTCTGTGTTTCTTCAAGAAGGTGCACTGTGTGCTGAATACCAATGCTTCTGAGCTCTGCTACTCCTTGTAAGCTCTGAAGGTTTGGAATGTATGAAGTGCAAAACCCCAGTTGGCCTCTGTTTATAGTGAAAGTCTGGAGGGAATATATATCGAAAGATTCCCTGAATCTGCATTGCATGGCAGTGCGTTTTGTCACACCTTGTGCTGTCATAGAGGAGAATCTACATTCTGAAAATCTTATGTCAGGAAAAGGATAGAAGATTAAAAAAATTCTCTAAGTGAAGAGTCCTGCACACAGAAATACATATTGAGGGTGGCAATGGCACATGGTCATTTCATGAAAATGCATTTGGCACACAGGTTAGTAGGACGCATCTCCAACAGTGGAGAAGTAACCTAATATATAAATGTTCTCTTCCCCTTTTTTTTTCTCTATTGTGCATCCAATAAACATTTCTCTGCTGCATGGTGCATGGAGTATTAATGCGCACTTCCTTCTGCCAACAAATCCATGCAACTCATTATGTGACAAACTCAAAACAAATTTGCAAGAATAACCATGAGTCAACTTATTTTTTAGTCATGAACTTTTTCTTTTGACATCACTGCTAGCAGTTTCTGTTAGATGAAACTGCACAAAAGATAAAAATAAATTAAAAAACTGGAAGCATCACTCGACCACAGAACCACAGAAAACCACTTGGTGGCAGATTTTCACGCAGAAAACAATAATGGAATAATATTCTACTGCAACTTGCAATTGATATACCATCATGATACAGTAAAGAATTCAGAAAGGATGATTATATTACAAGACATATCTATCAAGCCTCAGTAGCAAATCAGCATGGATATGGGAACCAAATCAGGCAGAAATGCAAGCCCACTTGCAGCATATACGTGGCTACACTCTTCATGATGGTACATATACTTGCAGAAGTACACCAATATAAGAGGCTAAGAGCTTAACATGAAGTACTTTTACTACACCGAGAATAACTGTAAAATTAATCTCTTGAATTCACTCTAAGGTTTTGCAACAAAGTAACTATGCACTCGTCAAAAAAAAAAAAAAAAAAAAAAAAAAAAAAAAAGTAACTATGCAAACCATCCGATTCTTTCCAGCTCTCAATATTTTCAAAAGGTTAGCTTTTTCCAGACTGCAAAAACTTAATACCATTCTTATGTCAAAGCTAGATCTTGCTTAAGGTAATTGGCAATGTGAAGAAATATTAGTTGACAAGACATCAACAATATTTTTATCCCTGTCGATCAAGGTATTTTCTACAATTGACTTCTACTCAGGTTTGCATGCCAGGAAAGGTGTTCACCTTTGCAAATATTCCTACTACTTCTGCAAATGCAGAGCAGTTGATTCTTTCTCAACGATGCAAATTTTATGAGGTGATTGAAAATACAAAAAGTTAAATATAAACTGATGTCTATGAAAAAAATATGGCATTTTCTCTAAGAAAAATGATAATCTGATAGAAAAAAAAAAAACAAAAAAGGTCTGGATCTTTTCCATTTTTTGGGCTGTGCCAGACCCACAACATACAACAAGAATCATATTCCATTCTCCTTTTCATTTTCTATTGATTGAGATGGGCAGTGTGGGAGGCAGCTCAAGCAAAAATATGTGAGCTATGCGTGATTTTGTCCCTACAATAGCATCAGAGGTTTCAGTTTACATGGTGCTAGATGAAGCTACTTCACGAGACAGGTTCATAAGTCACCTGATCTAACTTTTTTCACACTTAGGCATCATCATTGTGTTATATGCCCTGGTACTAGAAGCATGCATATTCGTCCCTATGCATATTGTTCCCCTCCATATTGCACATGTTCCTGTGAAAAGTGTTTTTAAAATTAGAAAAAGGTCCTCGAAAAGCAACCTGTACAAAATATCAGATTTGTCGTTACTCAAAACCTAAAAGCATACAGTTTGGGAACATAAAAAAAACAGGAAAGCTATCAGTTCTTTAAATGTTTTCACTTCATGCTTAATAGAGATCTATATATCAGCAGGATAACACAATTCTGTACACCTTCCAGAGGGAATACTTGTGACTGTAGTTTCTTTGCAATCAAGCTTCTGATTGCATATGCAGTTAGGTACAGTTTCCATATTCAGCTCCCACTAAGGCCAGGTCACTGAATAATTTTAAAAGGTAAAGAATACTCACTGTAAGAAGTCCACATCAAGGCTCAACAGAAGTCAACTTCCAAAATGCAAGAGGGAATGTGTAGCTGCCATTATCTGAAGAATTATGCCTTTGGAAGTAAATGGGAGAATTATGCATGCTCCTTATTGCATGGCTTGATCTCTCCAGAAAATCTGAAGTAGCATCTCCTTGTCCATATTTCATACTGCTACTTATATATACATGTACATTACTTGCCCTTTTGTGTTTGCAGTTCTTTTAATGTCCACGTTATTCTTCCATTCAGTTTTAATTTTAGGACTTCTGAAAAGTTTTAGAGAGGTGAAAGGTGAGAAATGAAAGGCAATGCTGCCGTCAGCATAGTGCAGAATTTATCCCTTTGATCAACCTCAGAAGAAAAAGCAAAGGAATGTTGTTTAACTGGGGGTTTGAAGTTGCGAGATGGACCACCATAATCCATGGTGACAGTAGGAGAATGCTAAAAGTTACAGCATGCATGGCTGTGAAAATATTATTAACCTTTTGAGTCAACTATAGCCTCTCTCATAGTAAAGCTTAACCAAAATTTGTTAGTGCTCAGTTTTCAACAGTGTTAACCACAGTATTGTGTTCTCACACGAAAAGGAAAACATAAAAACTATAGTAGCCAGATCCAAACTGGCAGTATCACCACCAAGTGGAACATGACTAATGAGTGGCATGCAGCTTTGTGAGTACTGAGTAGATATGTGGTTACTACAGCTTAATAAAAGGAACAGTGTTGTTTCTAGGTGCATTGCACCAGCAGAAGATAGAATAGAACAGAACATGGGAATTGGGATAGAATATTTGTCATTGAGCAATCACGTCCTATTCCGCTCTGTTCAGGGAACTGTATGTGGTGCATATATCCATGAGTATGACAAGTTCAGCATCTAAATAAAAGGAAACTCATCACATTTCCATCTTAGTGGTCCGAAATAAGCCTGTGATAACTGATAGCTCCTCCATGTTGCTGGGATGAAACAATAGTGCATGCCAAGCTGAAAGGGAATACGTAACGTCTCACATCATTCCATACATAAAGATGTGCAGTGCAAGATGCTGAAGGAATGTCATGTGCTCTAGACACTCTGCTTTTCCAGGCAGGAAATTCCAGCTATCCGCTGTTACTCTGAAAGGCTGAATCTGTAATTAATATGGAAACATGCAAAAGGTCGTTAAGAGTGGAAGAATCAAGACATTATCTTTTTTGATGTGGTCTACACTACGTAGAGAGCTGCTAGAGTGTAAAACGCCAGTGTATAAATAACTGTCAAGGTCAAGCAGTGCAGTGGAAGGGCATCGAACAAACAGTTGATACATTTGGCAAGAGCCACATTTCCTTGTTTATTAATCTGCGGAGGTTACCATGGCAAAGAGAAAGCATCTGTGTAGCTCAGAGATTACGCTGATGGGATGTGCATGTCACTGTCTTCACAGATCAGATCGTTGCTGATAATGATTCCTGATGATATTGTTAGTTATAAAATGTAAGGATCAAGGCAAAAGTCAAAGCATTCGAAAACTAATAACAAAATAAATGAATTATAGAAAAGAACCAATGAAACTCAGAGGCAATTGCCCAACCAACCGTTGGCTGGCGCTGAGGCCTTTGTCGAGCAAGTGGTGTGCGCTAGGCTTTCTTTGATGGTCGAGCAGCCGGCTCTGCTTACCAACTTACCTGCCTCCATGGCAGAGCCAGAGATGCTTGTGTTCTCGCAACGACCCTGCAACTTCAATTCACTGCTGCCTGTCGGTTGCTCTGGTCTCCGCCGCGTCGCTTCATGGCGGCGTCTGGCGAGCCGTGAGCGTGACCACCAACAACGTGGTCCGCGCCGTGCCTGCCGCGCGTGGTTATTGGTTGGAGCCCGCGCCGTGGAAAAAACTTTTTTTTTAAAAAAAACTTTTGAAGAGCAAGTATAATAGTAAGTCCTAATCAACGGGCTGTAAGACCATTTATGTCATCAAAATCCTATGTGAAGGCAGAGGCAAGCTACTGAAAAATTTATGGTGATGCACGATCTTTACAGCAGTATAGAAATAGTCTACTTTCAATTGATTTACATAGTAAAATAAGCTACTTAGTAGTAAATTTGTTTTCCTACCTGATGCCCGTGAAGCACCCTGCACCCAAACTTAAAGTGGCTTCGCCCCTGTGTGAAGGTGAGAGAATTGAAGAGAGAAGAAAGCGTGTTTAGCTAACCGCCGGCTGTAAGCACATGCACCAAGAAAAAGATGTATTTCTTCCCCTCTCCCAATCCGATGCATTCTTTTGATGCTGGCCTTTTTTTTTTTTTTTTTTTTTTGGCTTACCGCCCACTCAGTAACCTGCCTGCCTTTAAAACATCATTAGAACAATCGTTCCGACCGCCAGCTCCAAATTATAAATGGGTAACTCCATTCTATTTTTGGTGCCATGAGGTTAGATGTGGTTGTCTGGTCTAGTAAGTAAATTCCAGGCCACCAACCAAACAAGCCCTTAAACTCAATCGACTTGTTAGTAGGGACAATCACAGATTGAGTACCAAACCAAGTGGTAGCTACATTCACAATCATAGATTGAGCATCTAAACACCAACTGGTTACACAATCTATCCAATAGTAGCTAGCTAACTACACCACATATACACAGCTACAACCATGGGCTAGAATATCCATCACAGAACCACAACTATCCTTTTTGCGTTAGCTTCTGCTTGCACTGCACAAGAGGAAAAGGTGGAAACAGTGTAAGCACCAACCAACATGGCAACTAAGTGGTTGAAGATGCTAAAGTAGAAAGAGGCACATACGATCAATACACAGCAGCCTCAGCTGGCATTGTGCGTCTGGTCATGCTCAATGAAGTCCAGGGCCTGCTCCTTGACACCACGTTGATGTAGCTCACCCTGTTCTTGTGTGTCACACCATATATCTTATCAGCCACTTTGGCAATCTCCGGCCGGAATGTCGTTGCGATGAACTGAGTGTCAGCCATGTCAGCTAGACGGCGGATCATATCTGGAATTAAACTTAAGGAAAGCAGCAGCAGCAGCAAACTATGCAGCAATGCAACTATGCTCATGCCCCAAGCTGACACTAGAACAAAGGTACTGATCATGCCCCATAGCTAGGCACTAGAACATGAGCCAGAAACACAGAAATATCTTGGGACTACGATAAGTAGCAGACCATGGTTCTATAAAGAGGATAAATAAATGTTACAAATAAAGAAAGAAAAAGGATACTTCCAACTGCTGTTCGGTACTGTGGATCCAGAGCAGCATCAATCTCATCGAACAGATAAAATGGAGCTGGATCACATCGTTGGATAGCAAAAATCAATGTTAAGGCGACCACCGCCTTCTGTCCGCCTGACAATTGTTTCATAGATTGAGTTTCTCCCTTGCCAGTAAAAAGAAACCTGAATCATGAGCACCCTTGAATATAAATATCAGGAAAAAAAATGAACTGAAAAGGCACCAGAATCCTCCAAAAGGAGTATAACAGCTTCTTCAGAATTGTTTAACACCATCTTGAATTATGAGAACGCTACCAAAGTGTGCCCATACATATATACACCCAATGCAAATAAGACTTGCCTTGACTTTCACACCAATATACTTCTCTATTCTCCCTTCATGACCTGGGTCACGAGGTCCATCCTCATCCTCATCCTCATCATCAACTGCATCCCCATCCTAATAACAGAGAGTACATAAAAAATTAGAAAATAAGAGCAAAATGGTGAGCTCACTCTTAAACAACATGTATGCAGGTGCACGTGAAAATTTCAGGAACTCCAGGCAATTCATTAATAGCTCTAAAACATCATTAGAAACAGAGTAAACATGTGTGATTGTCATCACATCAAAGGAATAGCTACAATAAAAAAGAATATCAGAAAAGTGGCCTATGGTGACAGGCAAAAATGAAAACACAACCAAGTGTAAAAACAGAATAACAAGGCTAATAAGGTCAGTGAGTAAAAGCAGGCGCAAAGGTGAGGTTAACCTTTTTCTTCATCATAACCAAATATCCATGACCACCTTGCACCAGCTCAGAGAAAAACTTCACGGAAGTGCCTTGCAACCCCTTTAAATGTGCGCTCAATTGATTCATCCTTCCTTTGGTCTAAAACCTGTATGAGTTCCATAATTTTCTGCAACACAGATCAATAGTCTTTCAGACTCACTTTTAGGATGTTCAGAACTCAGACAGGAGCATTGAGCTAACTGAAATAAAAAACATTTATACTAATGTCAACTTACCACATCACCGCATCAAGTTCAGCTCGCCTTCTGCAGTTGTTCGCGTTGTTCTGTGAAGTTCACATATTGGTCAAGAGCCTTTTGGTTCACATGACTAAACTGCTTCAACTGCTCATTACAGTCATAGAGCATTTTATGTAGTTGTTTCTTGGTTTTCCTTTTGTACCTACATTTTGGCCAAATACAAAATCAGCTAACACAACACTCTCTAGCAACCAAAAAAATCCCTCCAGGGTAATGAAGTTGTTGACAGACTACACACATTTTAGTTCAGAGATGCCTACTCTGTCCAGTTGTATTGGGAGTGCATGTTTTTGGAAAAAGTAAACTACGGATATTCTAACTAAAAGTGCTTAACCTATGAAAATTATATGACTACACTCATGTCTCAAAAGTGCTTTCACATTAATTTGTTTATGTAGGTATGAATAATATATTATAAAAAAACTGATGTTCAAGACTAGTTTAGATGACCGTGCAAAAATAAAATATACCCTATATACTTGCAATGAGGGAATATAGTATCTAGAAAGATATAAACCTAATGCCTGTAAACAAGAAAAGCATGATGGAATAGCAGGAATGCAGTACGCTTCAAAAGCATCAGCAGGCAATGAGCCTAAGTCTCGGATCTTCTTCGCATTCTTCTTGCTTAGCTAGATAAGTGCTCCTGCTGTTCATCAACTGTTCCAAGTCTTTGGCGCCATCTTGAACAGTTTGCTCCAAAATCGCTTCACGATTCTGCATTTAAAGATAAAGTGGATAAAGCAAGTCAACAAGAGTGAGATCGACAAAGAAAAATGTAGCAGTAGTAGTTACCTTCAGATCATCCCTTTTTCTTTTCAGATCATCCATCTTTTGGTGAAGTTATTTATGGCATCGACATTAGCTGTACAAAGGATTGTTTTCAGTTAAGCTAAAAGTCATTTAATATGGTTTGGGGAACCGAAAAAGTCAATCAGTGTAGCTTGCCCTTTAGTAACGAAGTTAACTCATCAAGATTTCTCTTGGAACTTTTCAGTTCTTGCTCTTTTGCCTCGGCTTCCATAGGCAAGGTTCTAGAATCTGCAGATGAAATTACCGCTTCTAGCTCTTTCTGACGCCTGATAAGATTCGCTGATAAATTGGTCTCTAATTCTTCCTTTTCGGGTTTCAATCTACATAATAATTTGAACTGCATTAGAGCAGATAGAGATCTCTTTGGGACCCAAAACAACAGCTGCTACTGAATTTGTTTGAATAACCTCAATCCGACTGTTTTTACACATTAGAAACTTCTCCTTCAAATCGGTAATTTCAGGATTCAATCGTGAAAGGAGTTCTCTTTCTTCTGAAGTTAGCTGATCAATAAGCTCTGTGCCCATTTCATCATTCTTCATTGCAATGCTTGACTGGACTTGCTCAATTTGGTTGCGGATGTTGTCAAGTGATTTTTCCTGCAAGTTAGAAAACATTCAACTACAGCGCATAAATAATTGCCGCATGAATAACAAGAATCCCCCATGAAAAATTCAAGAAGAAATAAAAACCATTACCTTCTTGCCAAGAGCTTTCTCAAGTGACGACTTTTGCTTCATAGCCCTGGCAATGTCAGCCTTAAATTGTTCCAAGTCTGACTTGGCATGATCACATTCAGCATCCATTTGTTGCTGTTTTGTAACTAAATCTGTAATTTGCTTATCTATATGTATGGGAAGTTAAGTGAAATCCAGTACACACAATATGCCTCTGGCAAATAAACAATGAACAGCAAGATAACTAATCATGAAATATTGCTCTTGCAAATAATTAGTTAAAACGAGACAGCTTATTGTGTTGCTTTATGTTTCCAAATTACTTAAGACTTAATGCCAGAAAAATAGAAGAAACATAGAGGGAAAATACTGAGTTTCAATATGCTAAATATCGTAGTTATGCATGTCTATGTAGTTCAAAAAAAGGTAGTAGCAAAGAGTACCAATACAACAATAAAGTTTTGTTCTAAGCAATACCACACAAATTTGCAGGCTTTCTACCACCAAAGTGAACCACAACGCAAGCAAGGAATGTCATATTTAAGATCCATGCCAAGATGTTCTCTTAGCCTGCATAGAGAAGTTTGTATGAATGTCTCTGTTTTTTTTTTTTTTTTTGTTACTATCTTTTTTCACCTCTTCATATAATGTTTCTAGCAAGTTTTTTTATTATTATTATTTTGATGAATCTACAGCTTTAGAACCCTTTTTAGCTTTTGCTTCAAAATAAGTACTCAATATTCAGTTGATGCAACAATCTTGAACCAGCTTCATGTGAACATAAAGAGTAGAGTATAATTAACCAAAACAGGATATCTGTTAGCTTAGTTCTGACAGCCTCTAGATGAGTCGCCTTTTTGTCTATTGCTGTCTGGTTATCCCTTACTATTTTCACAAGCTTTAATTTTGAGCGCCTAGAATCATAGAAACCTCCTGTCATAGCACCTTTTTTCCCAACTTGATCACCTGATACAATAAGCAGGTAACTACAGATTCAATTGACAATTTTAGAATTGAAGTAACAGTGATAACTCAATTGTAGAAAAACCCCAAGACTACCATCAAGTGTTATGCAATCTAGACCATTGCTACGTGCAACTTTTGTCGCAGTTTCCAGATCTCGCATATGACTGTCCTGCCAAAAACCTAACAGAAATATGAGGTTAGATATAAAAATAATAAAGAATTTTCTTCTAATATAGAAGAACAAATGATTTGAGAAACTACCTTAGGTGATTGGACAAGGAAAGCTAACTATTTGGAAGAGCAAAAGCCCATATAAACATGTAATGTAGCCACAATGAAAAAAGTGTACTAAAATAAATAGACCATGGAAAAGATACAGGCAAGTGCTCTCTTTGATCACAAATAGTATAAGTTGTTTAGGACACTGAAGCAGGTTTGCAAGATTGAACTTTGATCACAAATCACGCGTACTATAAAATTATGGTAATCTAAAAAAAAAAAAAGAGACTATGTTACCAAATCACTACTCATGATGAATCTACTAAGATAAAACCTTAAATTTTACATCAATCTAATATTTATATGCTGATGATCAAGTCCAAATAAATTTACCTACAATTGGAGGCACCAATACAAACACAGAATATTATTGCATTGTATTCTAAAACCAGCAGTTTTACACTCAACAGCACATAAATTAGGAATGCACTTATTACTCTAAGAAAATTTCACCTGGAAAAACACACAGTACATACATGAACTTCTCCACGTGCCTGATACATCATAAACTATGGTTTGACATGCCGCTTGTAGTTCAAGCAGAGGCATGTGGAGAACTAAGGCTGAGCAGCAACCAGCAATGACTGGCATTGGACATGCTAGTTATGGCTGACATGGCGCCAAGTGGTCACCAGAATGGAACTAAAGGCATGTCAGCTGGGAACCGCCATCTAGTTTCCATCCTTCGTGTAAATAGACCAGAACTCAGATGTGGCAACAGAGGCAGAGTATAAATTACTGAGACTCCATAGACACTACTGCATATCCTCCCCAATGAGGTACCTGTTACTCCACAGAATGGGGTACCATGCCTACAGCATGTATCTTAGGACAATACAGATTGAATGATTAGGTTCAATTATTCCATTTGATTGTATGTAATCAGATGATATGATAGCGAGAAGGCAGAAGGAAGCTGCTTCTAACAGAGCCTCAATCAAGATAACCAAATGAAACATGCAGGCACCAATTTGGAGAAGAATATGCACCCTTGTAATACCTGTTCAAAAGCACGGCGATGGTCAGCTCGATATTTCAGTTTTTCAACAACGGAACAAAATCAGGACTTTGTGGACAGCTGATGTCTGGAACTTTCACTCTGTTCAGTGGTATAAATGTCACCCTTCCACCTTTTTTCTCGAGTCAATATTTCAATAATCCTGGTTGATATGTCATCGTTTCTCAACCACATGAAACAAGCTATTTAAATATAGAACAGAATGGATTAGTGAACTAAAAAATGAAAGGTAAAAAAATTAGATTACCCATTGTACATATCTATCTAAAAAGATGTATAATGGCATACCTAGTTCCAGCAGTGACCTCAACAGCTGTAAAGAACTTCTCTTCACAGTCAACCAGTTCTAATACAGGACCAAAAACTCCAGTAATACCATATTGCTTAATGATTCTGCTAACAGAATTCAGGCCTCCTAATATCCTGAGGAAGGAAACAGAAAGATTGCTTCAAGGTCCTGGCAAAATAGAATAAGTGCATGCTAATATCCTGAGGCTACATTTTCTTTAAGGAAACGTAAACATGGTCTTAAGGCGATGACAAAGCGCTATGTGGTGGGCCTTAGAAAACACAAAGCTCCCAGAATATGTAACCAACACCACAATACTGACTTTCCAATTAACATAGGAAAGATTGCTTCAAGCATTTATTTACTGGAAAATAAGAATAAGTGCATGCTACTTCATATGATTACTCATATGATTGAGGAGAGGGAGGCAGATGAATGTGCAAGGCAGAGATACAAGTTCTGTAATGCAGAGATTTTACAGGGTAGAGATCTAAGACAAATTTGTCAACGCCTATGTCAATTTAAATTTATTGCACAACAGCAGATAAGGAGAAGTCATGTACCCAACTTTGGTGCAACAAACACCAGAAGAGGTTGAAACTTGAAAGAGCCACTGAACCGTTATGGAGGGAATGTTTTATTGCGTAGCAAACATGTTGTGACTACCATAAACTAGAATTGCTTAGTAATTACATTACAGACAAATCATAAAAGCTCCATTGTAGTCGCTCCAAGCAACAATAAAATATTGGCCAAGAAGCTTTAAGAGAACTTGATATGAAAAAGGAAAAACAAACAACAAATAATCAACTGGATACATAGAGATATTTATGTTCAATATCATGATCAGCAATAATTTATGTGTGCATATTTAAGATGCCAATATATAGCATGCGCATCAGAATAAAAGTGCAAACCCCAAGAAAGATAATTTTTTATAGCAATCAGTAATATGAACAAAGAACATAAAGTAGCATTTAATACCCCAGGAGTTGCTTGGTCCAAGCTTTTCTGTGCCTTTACAAGATCTCCTTGTAGCCTATCAAGTTCAGCTTTCACCTCAGATTCCTCCTTCCAATATGACCTGCAAATTTCCTTCTACTAAGTATATAAACTTTAATGCAACACATCATCCATTCAATGGCAATGCCATGACCGTTCATAAGATATTACATACTTCCTTTGTTCTTGAAGCACATCTCTCTGCTTCCTCAAATCGTTGTAGTCATTATGTCTTTTTGCAAGTGCTTCCTCTAACTTACTTGATTCGTTTTCCGAGACTCAATGTAGTTAGTTAAATCATTGATTTCATCTTTAAGCTTCTGAATTTCTTCTTGAAGTATACCTTCCTGCCATATTTGCAAGAATGTAATAGATATTGCAACTAGGTCAGCGAACAATTGGAGGGTAAAAGAAAAATATTATTAGTTCATGGAATGAATTCAAGATACAACCAGAAAAGAATCTTGGTTCATGCCATAAGGTTCTATTAGCAGAATGTAAGATTAAATGGATCAAACTAAAACATGTGACAAATGCAGGATCAAGTTTAAGCTAATAAAAGAAGTGCAACCTAAAAAAGGTCCACATTGAGATAGCAACCAGCAAACCAGTCACTGGATTATTACCTGCTTTTTATTCGATAAAAGTACAGGCTTGAGATCTTCAATTTCCTTTTGAAGCCACTTATCTCTAGCAGCTTTGTTTGCGAACTGGGTCGCCCCCCCCTGCTTTTGGTACAATATACTTAGCCGCTTCTCACGATCCATAATGCTGTCCCCACAAAATGGAAGTGTCAAAGAAATGTTCGTAATAAACTACATAATTATCCAAAAACACATTTTACCTCTTTGATATCTCCTCCTCTTCCTTTAGTTTGGTCTGATGCACCTTACTAATTTCAGCCAGTTCAGACTTTGACTTTTCACTCTCTCTCCTCACACTCTGTAAATCCTCGCTGCTTCATCCTAACAATACATTATTTTAAGCACAGCAACAAAACATAATTAACTAGAATATATTAACAAGCTCATAAATTTCATTTACATGCTCAAACGTGGCATACCTTTGCTCGCTTCTCATTCACAATCCTGTCTTTTATATCTCTCAAATCAAGTTCAATCTGAGCAACTACCTTCAGAGCTTCAGTACGCCTCTTCTCAACACCTTCCTTTTTGTGCCTTGGTATCATTTATCCCTTTAGTTGAGACTTTTATGTCTTTATCAAAAGTCTTGATCATCTCTCGGACATCCACCACTTCATTGTCCATAAGGGGCCATACTTTCAGCAATTTTTCTCCGGTTATCATCCATCTAATAGCAGCAAGGAATTGAAATGGAAGAAGTATAAGAATCATTGCAGAATATATGAGGATGAAGAAATTATGGTTACATTTAGAAAATTGTTTTTTTACTGTGGAAGCTGATACTGATTACAGAAGCAGGACTGACATAGATTATGTCACGGTTGTCCAAAAAAAGTGCAAGGGAATATGTTAAGCATCCTACATGATTATGCACATCAGCAGATGATATTGATTAAAGATATACTGATATAAATCAGAGATGGAGATAAAGCATAGCACTTATCAACTATGGTGGCTTGTTTGAACAGAAAATACAAAGAGTTTACTCTTTAGATTAGCATACATAGAACCAGAGTACAACCCAGCTAACACAACAGATGAAAAGACGATCAATTAGACTGTGAATGCAGCATAATCAACTGCTACATTTTGTGGAAAATATGAGAAGTTTACAAATTCACAGCAAGTGCACTAACAACTAAGATCAGCAAGACTGATATTAAACACAACTATGACATAATGAAATGTAGGCTCTTCACTATAAAAAGAGTGTAAAAACAAAAGGTGATGAAACAAAGCATTTCAGAACCTAGTGCTCCTACGCTCTGGTAATCTAAGGTCTTTTCATCAGGGTATCAGACAACCCAAGAGATTGTCATGTAACGGTTTGTTCATCAAACTCAATCCTAAGGCCTTCGTTCCTTTTTGAGTCAAGTTGTTTTAACTTGTGAGGCAGAACAAAAAATAATTTCCAAAACTGCAAACATGCATAACAGAAATGGTAGAGCCTTTACCGAAGCTAATTCATTCCTTGCATCATTAAGTTCATGGTCCAATATAGTATACTCAAGTGATCTTTTCTGTTTGTCCAGCTGCTGGTACTTCTTTAGTTCTTCTTTCTCAGCATCAAGTTCACCGAGTCTTTCCTCCAGGTATTTGACAACCTGATCAATCTGCTTCCTTTTGTTGGCTAATAGTACGAGAGGAACAGTCATCTCAAACATGTCACTTTGATATTTGAATTGTGGTGATTCGAAGTTTCAAACTACCTGTTTCGTTCATTATTTTCAAGCTCTCCTTCCGTCTATCCTCGTAAACACGTGTACCACCAATCTCTTTGAGAAGATCCAGTCGCTCAGAATCTTTCATCAGGGTAAGGGATGCAATCTACAGATGAAAAATCTGTCGATGTAACATCTGAACAGATGGAAGACATGAACAGGTGACTGGCGGTATTTGATACCTTTCCTTGCTGGACAACGTAGTATGGATTAGAACGAGAGAAACCAGCACTCTCCAGCAGATTCATGACTTCAGTTTTACTGGACATGGTAAGAACAAAAGGAGGCCTGAGCAAGCAACAAGATATAACATTGCTAGGGTGGTTTAGGGCATACGATAACATGCCTGACATGCTTCCCGTCCAAGTAGTAGTCATCCTTCTTTGAAGCAACTGTCCTCCGCAAGCGTACCTCTTCTTTATCAACCTGCAGCAAAGTGTATTTTCATTCGCATCCAGGAGAACAGGGAGCATTGTACATTATTGTGTCAATGCAAAAGGCACCATCAGTCTATCACACAGGTATTGCTGAATCATGTTAATAACTGGAGCGATGCTATCAGCTTCCACACATGAACCAAACAGAAATGTATGCAGAGCTGATAATTATAAGAGTACCTACCATGAGAGATCTAAGTGTTTCTATGTTTCAACAAAATATGCAACCTGAGAAGATTAGAGAACTTACTGGAATACGATTGTCTAAATTGTCAAACACTATCTCAACAAAAGCAGATACAACCGAGTGTCCAGCACCTTCCTGGCAATGGTTATTGGTAAGGTATATCAAACACCAGCCATCTATTCCAACTATCTAGATTGCTTAAACAAAGAGGGAGCATACATGGAGAAGGGCGCCCCTATCTTCACTTCGCAGGTTCTGAAACATGTCACTCAGGACAAATCGTATAGCTGGAGCATAAAGAATAAACAAATCAGGTGAATATTCTGGCATAAGAGCAGAAAGATGACAGTATAGCAGTGCCATATTTTTGAAATTACCATGAAAGAAATTTGATTTGCCAGATCCATTTGCACCAACTGTGGCAAACAATTAAATAAATGTCAGTTCATTAAGAGCAGAAAAAATGCACATGAAAGTTCTAGTTGCACTATAGTACTTGCAATGAGTTCAGCAGAAAGATTAGAAGATGACTAACAAGCACACAGAAGAGTTACATGGACTAAACCATAACTGTTTCAAGGCCATGGTTTTCTGATACAGTGCATCAAGCATACATGTGCCATGGCTATGCTAATTTCCAAAACAAAACAACAAACGCAATTTAGCAAATAAAGGAAAACTGAATATTGAAGATGCACCAAATCTTGATCATCACTAACTAAAGCTTTGCAATTAACCTACTATGTAAGGAATTATCTATTGAAGGCCCAGATATACATAGAGGTTATGTTGCTGCATGAGTGACTTATGACAGCAAATTAAGTTGTATGTGCATCCGATAGGAAGCAAAATACGTGAAGCTAATCACCCTGTGACTGAAGTAACATATTAGTTTGCGAGTGAGGGAACAGCAGAGGGGGTTTACCAACTACGTTAACTTTGGGACTGAAGGGCTCCGTCGAGATCTCCCTCCCTGTAGCTCTTAAACCCTTCGATTATGACCTGTACAGAACAGATGGACAATAAGTCAACAAGTTTTCAAGGTAAAATGCCACCAAATTACGCCAAGGGCAGAATATCTTGCCTTCTTTATATACATTTTTGAGGCCAGGACAGGTCACGCCACCATGAAAACCCTGCAAAAGAGCATGGCAAGACAGTAACAAGTCAACCCTCCACGCAAACAAAGCAGCAGCAGCAGCAGCGGATCCAGTAAAGAGACACTCGTGTACACATGTATACACCCAATAATTTTTGGAAAAACTTCGAAGTCAGGAGGCTTGTCAAATAAGCTAAATAGCTTACGGTTAGGGTTTCGGTGCTCAGCTTCGCACAGCATAGCATAGGGAAGGGAAGGGAAGAGAAGGGGTGGGAGTACCTGGTGTGTGCTCGTCGCCGGCGAAGAGACCAATGAAAGCCTCAGCACCGGCTTAGGGCGGCGAGGGCGGGCCGACGGCGCAGCCGGTAGTGAGCGGGGCAGCGGCGAGCGAGAGAGAGAGAGAGATGAAAGAAAGAAGAGAGGCGCCGTATATGATGTGGCCTCTCGAGCTCAATATGGATACAGTACACTAGTCATGCCTGGCCTTGTTGGAGGCCCAATTGCCGATTGAGGCCCTATCGGTGTTTTTTTTTTTTTCCTCCAACTTGAGCACCTTTAATCAAATAGTACATGACATTTTGGACATATGCCGGCTCAAAAATACATTTGGTGTCCTATAATCAAATTTGCACTGTTTTTTTTTCATGATTTTTTGTTGATGTTTAGTTTCGAAGAACAAGTTTGAAGACATGTGATAGTAATAAAAGCACACGTTCTTCATTGATAGATCAAAAATATATGCCCACTGGAATTCATATTAGGATAACTACTTACGTAGTGATTAAATGTTGTTTTTTTTTGATTCAAGATCAAAAATCATTGTGCCAGATGGAGTACTTTCCCAGAATATATTGTGTACGAGTACGATCTTTTTTCTACCGAATTTGTGTTCTTCCTATTTTTTTTTCTTCCGTTCTTCCATGGTCCGATCGTACCAGTCTTCCCCTTTTTTTTTTTTTTTTTGCACACCAGACTTTCTGTCCTGCAAGACTGTGACACGTTTTCCTGGCACTCTGCACATAGGAGTACACACATCATCGCATGGTGTATTACTGCTGCAGTGACACTATCTTTGACAGCGATGGATGGATGGATCCCAATCCGAATCTGAATTTGTGCGTGCATGATTGGCAGACGGAACCGCCGCATCATGGCGAGAGCCGGCTGGATGCTGATTGCTGAAAGTGAAAAGGGAGCAACATAACAAGGGCGCGTCCATGCGTGCTGCTCAGCCAGCCTAAGACCGTCGGTTGTGTTTGAGAGTGTCGGGTAAGCTTGCTTATCTAAGGACGGACTCGTCTGCTGGTCTGGTATCTGATCGATGATCCTTTGCTTCTTCTCAACCTACCCAGGGGCCCGGGCAGCAGGGCTAAACTAGAACCGATCAGAGAGAGCATCATCGATCCGGCACCGTCTCCCGTCTCAGGATTTGCCTGGCAGGTGGCGCACGTACGTAGATGGACCGCACCCGCACGCAGTGCTGTCTCCGGCCGTTCACATCACATCACATCACATCCGATCACATCATCAGCGCGGCAAACAAAAAATACAGTTGCTTGAGCCCGCAAGAGACACACCAACTCCAGGCAACAGCCAGCAGTCCAACAGCAGAGCCCATCATCAGCGCGGCCGGGCGCGCGGTTCTCTCGGCGTCGGCGGCGTCCATCCAGGACCAGGACGTCGCGTGCGCCGCGACCCCGACTGCGACACTGTCCGTGTCCTGCTCGCCCGCCTCGGCTGGAAGCCTGGAACTGACTGGAACGCGTTCCATTCATCCCCCCACACAAGCACCTGGATACTATTGCATTGTGCTTCCAAGGTGGGATCGGGATTCCCATGATTGCCAGGTGGAGTCTGGAGTGGAGGCCGCCAGGCCATGCACATGATGACAGACAACCTTCTCACTCGGCGTCGCTGTTTGTCACACACAGCTGGCCGGCCGCGACACGACACCCGGGGCCCGGGCATCGATCCATTGCTTGCTTCCGATTTGCGACCGACCCACGGCTGGGCTGGCAAGCAGAGTAGCAGAGTACTACTGTACGTGTACGTACCTACCGCTTGGTAGGGCGGGCGTTCCTGCTCTATTACGATCCAACGATCGATCGACCAGCTGGACCTTGTTCAGATTGCATCGCTTTTTAGTGGCGCCGGCGGCCGGCCTACCATCCCATTTCCACAACCGTCGTTGCCGGTGTCTCTCGTCTCATCTGCCAGCCCGGACAGGCAGGCACCGCCCAACGATGAGCTCCTGCATCTACAATCGCAATTCTGCATGCATCCATCCACACTGTACACCCGAGTGCACAAGAGACACCTACGCATGGCGCTGTCAGCTTGAGCGGCTTCCAATTCCAATCCGCCCCAACAAGCCAGAACCAGAACCAGAACCACCCCTTCCCGCGCCCGCCAGTCCGTGGCGCCACGCATACAAAACCCAACCAACCCTGCTCTGCTCCGCTCCGATGACAACAACGTCCAGCCCCAGCTGCTGCTAGCGCGCGCTTGCCCCCATTCATCCAAATGGGCCGCCGGGCGCCCGCGCCGCCCGCGCTGCTGCTAGTACTAGCGCTATCCCTCTACCTCGCCGCCACGGCGGAGCCGCCGGAGCGTGAGCGCTCAGCGCTCCTCTTGTTCCTCTCCGGAACACCCCACGAGCGTGCACTCAACTGGTCCGCCTCGCTGCCCACATGTTCCTGGACGGGCGTCCGGTGCGACACGGCCACCACCAACAACGGCAGCACGGTGACGGAGCTCCACCTCCCTGGGGTAGGCCTCATCGGCCGCGTCCCCTCGCGGCACGCTCGCGCAGCTCCAGAACCTGCAGGTGCTCTCCTGCGTGACAACCGCCTCGAAGGCCCGTTCCCGCCCGACGTGCTCGTGCTCCCGAGCCTCCGCGCGGTGTACCTACAGGGGAACCTCCTGTCTGGCGCCGTCCCGCCGGAGCTCGCCAGAGGGACGCTTCCCGCGCTCGAGCACCTTGTACTGTCCGGGAACCGGTTTTCCGGACCCCTGCCTGATCAGCTCCTCCTCGGGATGCCTAGGCTACAGGCGCTCTTGCTTGATCGGAATCGACTCTCTGGTAGCTTGAACGCGACCGTCGCCGGCGGTGGTGGCGGGGTTGGGATGAGGCTGGTGGTGTTTAATGTCTCGTTCAACGATCTCGATGGACCCATCCCCGCCGCACTCGCGCGGTTCAAGCCGGACTCGTTCCAAGGGAACCCCGGTCTCTGCGGCGCCCCGCTCGTCGACCGCCCGTGCGCCCCTTCGCCGGGAGAGGAGAAGAAGAAGAAGCGGAAGCTTTCCGGCGCGGCGATCGTGGCCATCGCGGTGGGGTGCGGCGCGGCGGCTCTGGTAGCGCTTCTCCTCCTGGTGCTGTGTTTGGCGTACCGGCACCGTCAACGACACTCGGCGGCGGCGTCGGCGGACGCGGACACAAAGCCGCCAACGCGCGGGTTTACCCCTCGACGCCGTCAGGTGACTTCACGGGCGGCGACTTCACGTCATCCTCCAGGACATCAGCGCTGCAGCGGCAGCAGCAGCCGGTGCAGGCGGGCGGCGGCGCGGAGCGTAGCCGGCTGGTGTTCGTGGGGAAGCAGGGCAACAACCTCCGGTACACCTTCGACCTGGAGGACCTGCTGCGCGCGTCGGCGGAGGTGCTGGGGAAGGGCGGTCTGGGCACGTCGTACAAGGCGGTGCTGGAGGAAGGGACAACCGTGGTGGTCAAGCGCCTCCGTGACGTGGCGGCGGCGAGGAAAGAGTTCGCCAACTGCGTCGAGGCCGCGGCTAACGCGGCGGCCGAGCATCGGAACCTCGTGCCGGTGCGTGGGTACTATTACTCAAGGATGAGAAGCTGCTCGTACTTGATTACCTCCCTGGTGGCAGCCTCTCCTCACGCCTTCACGGTACGTGAGCTGTCCATCCATCTCGGCATCTCGATTGCATAGTTGCGTTGCATTTTTGGATTGTAGTCGATCAGCCGCCATGGCAGGCAAGGCATTGCTTGTGCGAGTATGAGTAGCTGGCGATGCTTCTCTCTTGATTCCTCCCTCCTCAGGCAACTCCTCAGGCAAGGCAAGCACCGAGTGCTTGCTGCTGTTACGTTGTAGTAGGAGTAGGTGTCGATCGGGTTTACTGTGACGGGGGAGAAAGTTTCTGGCTTGGGACGATGAATTGGAGCATTGCCGCCGACAGACGGGTACCGCCGGCATCATTGCCTGCGTGAAACCGATAGTACGATCGGACAATAGCAGCAGCACTCTTGTTTGTCTGCTGCTTGGATCGAGCACTGAATTTTGTGTTTGCTCCGTCTGCACGCAACACGCAGTGCATGCACAGGTTGGGTACACTTTTTCTTCCAATCCTCCTTCCATCCAGCTGGCACGTCAAGTATACGTACTCCGTACTTGCGACATGCAACAGCCTGTACGGAGTATGTGGTACTGCGTCTACTACTGTATGGTACGGTATGCTAGCTCTCAGCTACTGCCTACAGTATCAAGTGGCCTTCCAATTCCAACTTGTTGCAAGCAATACTGACTGGCCTCATCAACAAATTAAACTCTGAGGATTATTACCACAAGGTTCAGGCTGGACACAGGCCTTGAAACTTCACCATCTATCCTATCCATTTCTGCTACAGGTACATTGAATCAAGCTCATCTACAGTGAGAGAGCTGTCCAACTCACTGTTCATGATCGAGTGGCGTAAATTCTTGGCGAAGGTGCCTTGTTTCGTTTCGTTGCAATCATTCAGGCAACTTATCGTCAGTTTAGCAGCAACGCAGACGTTCACACATTTCCTTAGGCCGCTAGGCAGCAGATATATAGGAGTACGGAGTACACCTCTCGGCTCTCAAACTTTCGTCAGCCTTTTCGGTCAGCTCAATCCTGGGAAAGGGATTGGGTGGGAGGATTTTTTTTTTTCTCCAATTCAGATTCCTGATGGCTATAGCTTAATTAATTAGGAGTAGCTTACTGCCAGTCATCTGACAGTGACTGCGAATCTGAATTTTATGGTTCCGTAGCTATCGCTTATCTCCGGCGATGGCGTCCTCGCCTTTGAATTCTTGTGCCCAATTGACCGTGGGCTTGTCAGTTGTCATCACTTCTGTGTATGACAAAATGCACAGCAACAGCTTCCATTCAGAAACGAACTGGTCTTCGCTGCTTTCTGGCTGCTAACCCCGCATTTCCAAAGCCAGCTTGCTCGTCAACTGTGATTGCTCTTGCTCGATCGAAAGTAGTATGTGTGTTATATGCTAGTTTGTTGGTGCTGATCAATGCCTTCCAATCATCCGCCCAGTATGTTTGCTGCTCTATCATTCTGCATTATTCATTCGAGATGATTCATCGAGTTGGTGCCAGCAATCACAGCAGCGTAGTACGTGTGCCTGCATTATCTTTTCCTTCTCTGCCAACTACCGCAACTGCTTTGTTCTCTTCATTGACTATTTTGCTGCCTGAATGAATGTACTCCCTCCGTCCCTTAATTATTGTCGCGGAAGCTACAGTTACTTATCCCAAAAATACATGTCGTTCGCTATCGTCCCTAGCCATGCAGGCCTACACAACCGAGCAAGCAAAGCACCGCATGCAGACTGCAGAGCACCCTTGTCTCCCTCGCTGACTCCTGCGGCCTAAAAGATAAAAATCCCACCTTATCGATAAGGCTATCCCCGCCGCCAAGATCGCGGACGGCCGCCGGCGCTTCGCCCGACGCGACCCCGCTGGCTCCCGCCCTCGGCGCTGGCGCTCACCGGCGAGGCACCGCCAGCACGGCGGCTCACGGTGGAGGCGGCCCGCCAGGCGCGCTCACCGGGCGCTGAACCGGGCCGCGCGCCCGCCCGAAGGCGACCCCGCAGCTGGTTCCCGCTCCCTCGGGCGCGTCTCCCATGGCCGCCAATGGAGCAAGGCGCCAAGAGTCGAAGCGGTGCGCGGGGCGGCACTCCCACCCGCCGGTGGCCGTCGTCCGACGCTGCGTCTGAGATCCGGACGAGGCGGACTACGCCGCCGAGGATGTCCGCTACCGGGCCGTGCCCATCGTCGAGGAGGCCAGCGCCGAGGGAGTGCGCCGCCGGCGTCGCTTCTTTGCCGAGCGCGTGCTTCCGCTGGTGAGCGCGCACCGCTCCCTCGGCTGCGCAGCCGCAAGGTGGCCGGGAATGGCATGTCGGGGGGCGGAGAACGGGCAGTGGCGTCAACTTTTCGAGTCGGAGCGAGACGGAGAGAGAAGGTGAGGTGAGGAGGGGGGCGCGTGGTTGGGGGGAGGACCGAGAGAGGGGAGAGACTGAGTGGGCAACCAGGACCACAACCATGAATGAAAGTAGGGGCTGCAGGGTCTTTTGCTCTCTTACTTGGTACTCCCGTCCGTCCCCGGACGACAACAATTAAGGGACGGAGGGAGTAATTATTTCAAAGGGTGTAGCGGTAGGGCACTGTACCTGCATCACTGCTGATGACTGCTATGGACAGTGACTAATAGACTCTATCCACTTACATGATCTTTTTTTATCATTCGTAGAACATGTTCATGCACAGTTAACATGTTCATGCACAGTTCAAAAAAAAAGAACATGTTCATGCATAATTTAACCTCAATTCATGGATCATAATTCATCGATACCCCCTTTGTTTAATCATTCATGATTCACCTCCATTAGTGACAAGAACAAGGTCTGAATTTTTGTTGTATACCATAAATTGTACTAGTGATTTGTCTGTTTGTACCCTGTGTCGTCGCCTAGCTCGTCGGAGATGCTAATAGCACCAAGTGACTTTTCGACTTGGCAGGGAGCCGCGGCACGGGGCGGACGCCCATGGACTGGGAGGCGCGGACGCGAGCCGCGCTGTGCGCCGCGCGCGGCGTGGCGCACCTGCACACGGCGCACGGCCTGGCGCACGGCGACATCAAGTCGTCCAACCTGCTGCTCCGACCGGACCCCAACGCGGCCGCGCTGTCCGACTACTGCCTGCACCAGCTGTTCCCGCCGGCCGGCGCCCGCGCGCCCCGGCGGCAGCAGCGGGGCCAGCGGCGGCGGGTACCGCGCGCCGGAGCTGGCGGACGCGCGCCGACCGACGCTGAGGTCCGACGTGTACGCGCTCGGCGTGCTGTTCCTGGAGCTCCTGACGGGGAGGTCCCCGCGCACCACGCGGCGGCGTCCGGGTCCGGCATGCTGGACGGCGGCAGTGGAGCGTTGGACCTCCCAAGGTGGGTGCAGTCGGTGGTGCGCGAGGAGGGACGGCAGAGGTGTTCGACGCCGAGCTGGTGCGTGCTGGCGGTGGTGGAGGCGGCGCCGCGGAGGAGGAGATGGTGGCGCTGCTGCAGGTGGCCATGGCGTGCGTGTCCACCGCGCCCGACGCGCGGCCCGACGCCCACGACGTCGTCAGGATGGTCGAGGAGGTTATCGGCGGGCGCACGACGACCACGGAGGAGAGCGAGGGGACAAGGGGCGCCTCGGAGGAGGAGCGGTCCAGAGGCCCGACGCCGTGACGCCGCCGGTACGGTGCAACGCACACACGTCGCGAAATTGTTTCGTTTTGTTGGTCGAAATTTAGTGTTACCTTCATCATTGTCTAGTGGCATATCTAACTCGACCCTCTCAGGCATCCATTGTTAATCTGTTATGTCAATCGAATAAATATGCATTTCTCACTCCAATTGTATTGATCCTCAAGAATTTTGCCCCATATGAAAGAAAAAGGTCGCCTTCCAATCTTGCAACACTGGACACGATCGACATGGGGTGTTGCCTTCAAACGAGTCATTTGGATGCTTACAATGTGCTTAAAGCCCTGTCTCATGTTTCTTTTCTTTTCTTTTTGTTTCTTTTTAAGATTAGAGAAGCCATAGCAATTAGTTCCCAAAAAAAAAAAAAAAAAAAAAAGAGAGAAGCTATAGCAATTCCGTATCACATAGACCATATTATCACCGGGTGCTCCTTCTCCCCTAATTTGGTGGACCATCCTGGCAACTCTCGGTGCCGACTACTCCGATGTGGGGAGCACATTGTTGTTCACATGGTGGGACCAATGACACAAAAGATGGCACAACGACAAGTAGAAGGGGGCCGACACGCTGTTCGCTCTAGTGGCATGGGAGATTTAGAAAGAAAGGAACGGACGATGCGTTCGAAGCACCACATTAACCTCTATCCATCTCCTAGCCACCATCAAGCACACCAGCGGTCGCCGGGGCGTGCAAGCTTAGTTGTTCTAATATGTGAGTAATCGGCTTAGAGCTTTGTGCAAGGAGGCTACGCTTATTGTAAAATCATCTACTCCAAGCGTGCGCGATTTTGCATGTTGTAAAATCTTTCCGGTCTACTTGAATACAAAGATGCACAAATCTTTTATGTATTCGAAAAAAAGTAACGACAAAAAGAAACAACTCCCAAACCTAGCACAAAACACACATTGCACCGTTCACAACCTTTTTTTTTCGAGAACGTCCCCATTGACACTGTTTCATTGAGAGGAAAAAATAGTACAAGGTGGTAGGCACCAATCGTCTAGATGTGAGATGCGGTGGAGCAAGGTGTCACGTAGAGGACAACACAACCACTAGGAACACAACTAGCCTAGAGTTCTAACACAAGCTCCATTGGTACACACTTGCGCGACACAAGCAAATGATCTTAAGCCCTCAATAAACAGCGTCGTCATGTTGGAGAAACCTGCCATGATCCACACGTTCCTTCGACCATATTGTCTGCGTAGATGGGCGCGGACAATCCTGTAGAACTCTCTAGCACCTTGCGGTTCGTCCTCTCCCATGAGATGAGCTAGAGCATAGAGATGAATCTCAAGCGACCACCATCAACAACAATGTGTGCTAACATCATCATACTTAGCATTGGAGTTGTCAACTAGACTCGAAAACAAAACTAGGATAAGAGTGAGGGTTGGGCCGTAGGGGTGGAGAAAGGAGTTTTGGATGGGGTTCTTCTAATGTGTGTACACCATAGAAGCGCTCCCACCCTATTCAGGGGTCACAACATGAACTATTTAAATAGATGACGAAACAACATGAGGAATTACAAAGTATGCTACATAGATTCCATGCATGTGCGCATTAGAGATTTAAATGGGTCAAAATTGAATACAATTATCCTATACGTGAATCAATATAAGCTGTTACAACAATTTTCATGAATGTCTTTGTCTAATAACACTCCTCAACCACAACTTATATAATTTGAATTAAACTCAAGTTTTGTGAACCCGATCACTAATAGGTATGAATTGAACCTCTATGTGCTTAGTCCTTGCATTAAACTCAAGATTAACTGAAAGTTAAGTTGTTGCAGTGTTATCACCAAATCTTGCATCCTTTGGCTCTTAGGCCACTCTCAATGGAGAGTTTCACCTCCCGGTTTCCAAGATGTGAAACTTTGCCATGAAATAGACGTCTCCCTCAATGCACAGTTTCATAGGCTCAAGGGTCCCACAACCTCTCTCTCATTGCATGGTTTAATTGCATAGTTGCATGGTGAAACTCTATTTGTGTCTCAATGGGGGTTTCACACGGTTTCCAACGCATGTGAAATAGTGCCCAAAGGTTTCACCATGGTGAAACTCTTTCCTTCTCTCTCCTGGGAGTTTCATGCAAAAAGTGAAATTTTGATGATGTGACGCTGCATTTAATGTGCATGAAACACTCATGAAACTTCCATTGAGACTGGCCTTAACTTCTTATAAAACCTATCTCAGGCAAGCAATAGTTGCATTGTCCATTGACTTATACTCCATTTGAGCCATTAGTGCCTGATCTTGAAAAACATAGTTTTTTCTTGGTTGCACTCTCTTGGACATAGGTTTCCATCCCTAGCAAATATTTATACATAGGAAATTTACTAGTAAGAAGAGACAATGCTATATGGCAGTCCCATTGTTTTTTTAATTACTTAATTAGTTAACTAATTAATTAGTTTAGCGAAAGAAAATGAATACTACTTCCTAATCTATTCACGGGAGAGACAAATCAGAGGCACAGGCGCACAGCCCTTCCTCGTCGAACGTTTCTTTGGGGCATGCATTGGGAATATCATTTGAAACAAAAAAAAAAAAGGATTTGTTGTTTTTCAAGTGCCTAACGACTATGAGCCCTGAGATGAAGATCTAAAGGATCAGATGTATGGATCTTGAAGCAAGATCGAAGATTATATATTATCGCCTGATCAAAGACAAATTTTAGGCGCCTACATTTTAGGAAAGATCAGCAGCACTACTTATATATGGTAATAAAAAATATATCACTTGCATTTGGAAACAAAAAGTCACATGCATAAAAAAAAGATCAGCACTACTTATATATGGTAATAAAATTGTATCAATTGCATTTGGAAACAAAAAGTAACATGCATAAAAAAAGGATCAGCACTACTTATATATGGTAGTAAAATTATATCACTTGCATTTGGAAACAAAAAAGTCACCTGCATAAAAAAAAAGATCAGCACTTTATGGTAATAAAATTATGTCAAAGTTTTACAAAATAAAAAAGATTTACAACATATAATTTCCTTCTAGTAGCATTTTAAATATGACCACGGAACCATAATTCAAAATTTATTTCCGATAGATTACAACAGCACAAACAGAAAAGAAAAATACAGCAAAACATCAAAGCTATATATGATTGCACAGTCAAATCCTAAACATCCCGCGTGATAGATCAGATCAAAATTTTAAAGGTGAAATTCTAATTCTTGGAAATGTGATGAGTAGTTGAACGATAATAACGCAGAGCTGAAAAATCCATTTCAGAAATAATATTAACAACAACTGCGGAAAAGGAAATGAAAAATTACGTTCAAAAAAGGAAATGAAAGGAAAAACAACGGGGGAGAAAAATACGGCAAAACAGTAAATTAAGTTGCCTGGTCGCACAGTCATGAAAATCCGTGCATGCTCTTCAATTCCCGAGAAATCAGATCACTGAGAAATCGGCTCAACAGCTAGCCACTTCCTTTCCACCCCCATGACCATTTCTTCTTAAACCCTCCACATCCGATCCAACTATTTCCAATCTTCATCAACATCATCATCACACGAGGATCGATCGATGGCGGCGGGCTACGGCGAGGAGCTCCTGGGCAGGGTGTCGGGGCTGGTGGCGGAGTGCACCCGGCGCGTGTCGCGCGCGACGCGGCGCCTCCTCCGGCGCCACTACCAGAGGAGGAGGAATAACAAGCAGAACCAGACGACGACGTCGACGGCCGGCGGGGCGGCGGGTACGGTGGTGGCGGCGGCGCTGTGCGCGCGCGGGGCGGCCATCGACAAGGGCCGCGCGTCGTCGGCGTCGTCGTCGGGGGCGAGGCGCTGTGGAGCCGGAGGATCCTGATGGGGGAGCGGTGCCAGCCGCTGGACTTCGCAGGCGCCATCCACTACGACAGCTTCGGACGGCGCCTGGCGCGCCCGCCCATGCCGCGCTCCGCGTCCTACCTCTCCTGCCGCTCCTCCTCCGGCCGTAGCACCGCCGACGCCGACGTCGTCTCCGACGACGCCAGCTTCCCGGCCGAGAACGACGACGTCGACTCCCCCTCGTCTAGCTGATGATGATCGACTAGCTTCGTTCTCGTCATGGTCGATGGCAAGCAAAATCTTCTCTCTAGAGAATTGAATAAATAAAGTGTACGCGCGCGTACTAGCTCCATATTCGATTCGATTCGTCGTTACTCTATTTAATTGCCAGGAACATCAGCAAGTGTAAGAAATTAGTCGTTATTTAATTACCAGGAACATTAGTGCATGATGTGCATGCACAAGTGTAAGAAATTAGTTAAGAAATTCATGATTTGAGAGTTTCTAGCTAGCCAGTAGGAAATTCATTCATGCATGGATCCCACTGTGATGTCCATCCATGATCCGGTGCTCCCTCCCAGCCTTTGGAACGAAACAGATCGAGCAAGATGCATGGGCAATTCTTCCCTCGCACGTCGTCGTCCGTGATTGTTGATTGCCAAACGTACGTGGTGCTGCATTCCTAAGAAAAATGTCCAAACAAGACAACCAGCTCCACTCCAGTCCATAAAAACCCTAGTTCCACTCCAGTAAAAAATGAGGAAAGAAACAAAGGACAGGAACTGCACTAGTTATTCAAGAACAAATTACTAAGATTGCTGAATCAGCCTCCTCTTATTCCTCAAAGAAGTCAAGTGAAGTGACTGTGCAAGGAGTGATGGATCTAGTTCTGGATTGCGGGGCTGGTTATGGAACAGATGAGCATTATATTGCAACAGAGTTGTTTGCGAAAAAGGATCAAAGGGACATGTTCATGACCCTTCCAACTAAAAAGAAATTAGGTTCAATTGGCTTAGGAGGAAGTATGATGCCAAGTATGGAAATTGATCCATAATGGCTGAAATAATATTTGGACTAAATTGTTTTCCTAGTTGCTCTTTTTTTTCCTAGTTGACCTATGTGTCATGCAGTTGTTGTAATAACTGGACCAAAGTACTATTGTATTTGGAAATTGATCCATAATGCCTCTTTTTACCTTGCTGTTTTACCTATTTTCCTTGCTGTTGTACTTATTTTCCTAGCTGTTCTACCTATTTTACTTGTTGTTGTACCTATTTTCCTTGCTGTTTAATTCTTTACATGGTTACTTGTAGGTGACTGACAGTGAGAGTGTGAGCAAGTGAGGAGTACTGGAATCTGGTTTTGTCTGGTGCCCACATCACTCAAATTTATGTTGATATGTACCTTGTTAAAAATCCAGCATGGACATCTATCCTCAGTGGCATGGGATGGTTGCTAGAAACACTGAGGACTCCAGGAGAATGCCATTCGCAGCTTAGGATGAGCACTGATATTTTCTTGGACTTGCATGACTTGTTGGTAGAAAGGTATGGACTCAAGCCCTCTCTCAGCATATGAGTACTCATGAAATGCTTGCCATTTTCCTCTTCATATGTGGTGGAAATGAGTCCAATAAGCGAAGTCAAAATAGGTTCAAACATTCTGGTGAAACCATGAGTAGGAAGTTTAATGAGGTTTTAGAATCTTTGATGGCTATGGCAAAAGATTTCATTCGTCCAAAAGATCCCAACTTCCATACTGTTCATGAGAGAATAAGAAATGATAGAAGAGCATATCCTCATTTCAAAGATTGTATTGGTGCTCTTGATGGAACTCACATCTGTGTGTCATTGTCACCTGAGGAGCAAGTGAGGTATATCGGGAAAAGTGGGATTCCTACTCAAAATGTTCTAGCTGTTTGTGACTTTGACATGTGTTTCACTTATGTGGCAACGGGTCAACCGGGATCTATGCATGACACAAGTGTGTTGTACAATGCAATAAGAGTGGATGAACAACTCTTCCCTCATCCTCCACAAGGTAACATAATGTCCTCCGTAGGGGCCGGAATATGCGGCGGCGGCGCTAGGGTTCGGTGTCATTGTCATCCGTAGTTTTTATGTTACCTTGTGGCGAGCTGATGGACGGAGATGATAGATCCGATGATGCTCCACTCGATCCTCTCTTTTTCTTACCCTCAAATGTCATCCGTCTTCCAACCCCCAACCTTTGCTGAAGCTGAGGTTGCCATGGCTATGAATAGAGGAAGCTCGCCGGCGTCCAGGGTGGCATAGAGGAATGGAAACAAATACTCCTAAAGAAAGGTTCAATCGTGTTCATTCATCCATCCACAATGTTATTGAGCGAGGATTTGGAGTGCTAAAAATGAAATGGCAGATTCTATGTAAAATGAACCAATATCCAATGTTCAAGCAAAAAAAAAAAAAAAATGATTGTCGTGGCTTGTATGGTCCTTCATAATTTCATTTGTGACCATGATGGTGAAGACTTGGACTTCGCTCGGTGTGACCGTGATCCAAATTATGTTCTAGAGATTGGGTCAAGGTACCGAAAATATGTGGCTAGATCAAATGTCTCTACTGATGCACCGGATGCTCCTTGTATAGACAAATTCCATGATGACTTGGCCACTACTCTTTCTCTAGCTTGGAGCTAGAATTATATACTAGTCATTATTCTCTAGTTATCTATGAACACCTATTTACATTAGAATGATGAAATTTGTTATCTTATTTACATTAGTCATGTATGGACAATTATTTGTATTCTGAATATTTTTTATCCATCAATCACTTGAAATTTACATGACAATTTACTTTCTCCGATAGATTAAATGAGGTTATAATATTCCGTATTTGGATTGGTTAAAAAAAAATTATCCAATTATACACTCTCTCCATACAGGAACGTTTTTGAGTTTGAGTAAGAAACAACATTTTTTCTATGGCCAAAATTTTCAACAAACACATGCGCCACGTCAAATGCAGGCGCAAAAGCCGCGCCGTAAGGGGTAGAAGCGGAAGCTCGATACCAAGGAGAAGGATGGTTCGGCGAGTAGACCTTTCCCAGACAAACCTCCTATTTTCAGAGCTGCAGTTGGGCTGCGTACCAAACATGTTCACTTGCTCTAGAAACTCCACATATTCATTCTATTATCTCTGTTGTACATAAAAACTTAGCTTGGTACGATTAGTATATAAAAACTTAACTTGGCACAATACATCCACAGACAATATATGCAAAAAGTCTAGAATTTAAAAACATATAAAATTCTAATGACGTTTTCTTCTCCATTAGCCGTTATATGTGCTAGTAATAAACTAGTGAACTATACTAAAAAAAAGAAACTAGTGGACTAAAATGGGAAGGTTCAACGTATCACCAACCACAACAAGACATGTGGAACATGTATAAATAGCCATGATGCATGAGGCCCACAAGTATGTCACACGACTTGATGTTTTGGCCCAACTTAGGCACACTATGGCCCAACAATACTCATGCCCATGCTGGTGCAACCCGATGGGTGGGCCGCTACCCTGACATGGCGTTCTACCCCCTGCCACCAGCTTGATTATGACTCTTGCATTTCAATATGTAAACCCTGCAAGCTCCCACATCATCTCTCGTTCTCCCTGGCCCCCATCTTACCTGATTGAATCTCTTCACTCGGTAACCACTGTGTTTTTAAATTGCCTTCCTCGATCCTACATAGCCACTTCACGCCCCTCCAAAAACATTGTCGCCTTCACGGGCTTCTTTCGAGGCCACCACCCAATCCATCTCTCCACTCCCCTGATCCTAAGCATCGGGGGCAACACCCACCGCCGACGCTCACCCCTCACCACGCCTACTCCTTCGGCCACCGCCACTGCAGACCTTGACGCAGAGGCGGCGGCCTGCGCCGAGCACCGAAAAAGGGGCACGACTCCATTTCTCCACCGTCCTCTCCATTCTCCCCCCTTCTCCAAGCTCAGAAATTCCAGCAACATGGTGGCCCGCCGGCGAGCTAGTGCGCGACGGATCCTGGGCCCCTAAGCATGGATCCAGTCCCCCCATGCGGATCTGGCGCTTCACTAAGTCCCTGCCTCATGGCTGCCTCCGGTCGGTGACGGGCAGGATGGCTGTTGTTTGGGCCGGATCCAGGGCGTCTAGGTGCGGATCAAGCGTCCAACCACCTGGATCTAGCGCCACCGGGGCGGCACTAGGACATCATCCTCCTCGTCACTTTGCGGGCTTGCGCGTGCTTGCGTTGTTCCCAGCATGTGGAGCGCATGTGGAGACGGCGTCTCCAACGTCCGGGCGTGTGCGTGGTCAGGCAGCCACCATGTAAAGCCACTACTCTACCATCCCCACCTCCTCTAAACTCAACCTTCCTTCTCTAGCCGGGATGCACGACCAGCTAGCCAACGACCCTGGGCTCCATAGGCCATGGCGACTCCACTTCTAGTTTGTGGTGCATGCTAGGTACTCGACGGAATGCCCCAACCATCGACACTAATGCTGCTCGGGCTGTTGTTGCTTCCTACGCGACATCTTTCCACGGCCAGCGCTGTCAGTGCGCAGCTCTGTCATCGTGGGTGAGTCTATTCAACTCTGCGGCGTGTGGCGGCGACCGGCGCTGTCGGTGGGCGCCTCCCTATCATCGCGGCCGAGTCCGAGAGGCTCCGCGGCGTGTGGCGACGACCGATGTGTGTTGGCGATAGGCGCAATGACTGATGACCGATGACCTCATCCAGACAGTAGTTCGATGAGGCCTTTTTCACAGGTTCTGGGCGAAAGCGCAGCCCAGGTTACTCTAGGCCGCTGACAGTAATCTCTTCCTTGAAGGCGTCATTGAAGAACCTCCGGTGCTGCCCCCTGCTTTGGCTACCCAGCTCAACTCCTTAGCACAAGACTCGGGCGAAAGCTTTGCAAGCTCTGTGGTGTTTGCTTGGCTGATGGTGGTGACGCTGTCCCGTCATCCACCTTCCTAGAGGCATCGTTACAGAGTTTATGTGTTCTGGCGTTGTACTTTTCTTTCTTTCTCTTTTCTATGTGTATCTTTTTTTTCGAGATCGGGCCGTTCACCCGTTTTTCACTTTTGTGTGTATCTTGTATTGGTTTTAGTTCGGTTTCCATGATTAACCGGACGACCAGGGTTTCTTGCCTCATTCCCTAAAAACGAGGGCGTTGATGATAATCAATGTATCTAGGTGGGGAAACTCTCCCCCACTAGTCTGCGTTCAAAAAAAAAAAAAAAAGATTAGTCGAGCTGGCAACCTTCCATTCCTCCTCTCCCATCCCCTAAACTCTTACGATGGCATAGGTGCGGTGGCGCAAACACACATCACTGTTACCCTATTCATTTTCTGAGTTGGCTAAAATTTATTAACAGAGGCAGTGCCGTTTGACTCCACTTCACCATCACTGCTAATCAGGACGTGGGTGGCAACAAGCGAAATTTCACTCATGAATTAGTGACATTTACTTTGATTCAATCACTTTTTTATTGGCAGACATCCTTCTCTTCTCTTCTCACTCAAGGGCACACTCCAATTGCTCTATTTGAGCACATGTTTCACTATTAATGGGAACTGTAACAACAGTTACAACACAACACCAAAGCTACTTTCTTCTCGCATAGGGCAATGGAAGCTCATTTGAAGTTACCAACCCGATTTCACTCCAGAAGTTATTGGCAAAAGGAAAATGAAAGATTATGTGATCTGCTGTTTCTTCCGCCGCGCCACAGACCTCACAACAGCTGTTGGTCATGATTTTCTTCTTCAGAAGGACATTGGATTCTTCCTTTGGAGGTGAGCCACATGAAAAATTGGACTCGGGGGGTGGGGGCGCTGCGTTCTTCCAAATTTACAACTGCTACTCACTTTGGGTTTCTTTTTGGGGCCTAGAATTATCTACACAGGTCTGAGTAATATGCTACTTGGACTGTTCTCCAACTTGCGCTTTTTCCTGCGAGACAAACATAATATACCTTACATGTTAGAACATATAGTTGAAAGAAATACGCGACTAGCTGGACGAAGAGCAAGGATTTCTAGCCTAGTGAGGACACCCACCTTCTCTGAAAATGGTTTTGCATCGGCTTAACAATATCGCCATTGTGCTTGCTACTTTTCTCTCCCTCCTCTTGATGATCATGCTCAAGTGAACCATTTATTGGACAACCTGGAGACTGAACACGGGGAGGACACAACAGATAGCAAGATGTCAATTCAATATAACTCATGTAACACCAATTATGCTTTTTTATGTGTCCCACCATTTTTATCCAGATGGAGGGGATGGAAAGTGAGGATTAGACATGTTTCAGGCTGAATTTGACAGACATCATAAGCATATTGATGGTAACTAACAAAAAGGATTTGAAGCTTACAGTTTTCGTGTTTTTGATGGCAAGATAAATCTTTGCCTGCAGCCGGTCCTCTCACTTCGTCATGGGTCTGAAGAATCGAGTTGTCTTCAGCAACTGGACAAATTTTACCGAGCTGGAAGAACAGATTAACTGGATCAGGTAAGTAGAAGCTTTAATGTGACCAGGCATGTGAAAGCAATGGGTTTACTAACATTGAAGCACTATAAGCAAGGTGCCAGCATCTCTAATGTACATCACACGCTAAATTTGGATTACCTGCTTGATAATTCGGTCTATCACCTCATTCAGAGTAAAAAGTACATAGGATCTCGGCCCAAGGATTGTCAGGCAGTACTTCTCAAAGTTGGAACTGTTAATAGAGCCCGTTATTAGGTTAAAGAGCTCCTCCTTAAACCTACAAAAATCAATGAAAAAAATAAAAGTTACAATCAACTGCTACATTTCAAGTCACGAATGATTCTGCTCAGATGCATAAGGTAATAATCCTGGACATTTTACCCTGCATATAAATCACAGGTGTGTGGATTTCTCTTGGAAGCTTCTGCCGAAAGATTCTTTGCTACTACTAGCCTCTCATACAAAATCTGGCATACACAGGAATAATAAATAAATTATAGTGCCAACAATTATAAAGGTTGGACTGTTTTTTCCAACACAAAATATGGTGCTGCAGAGTGCAGATTTCTTCTAGCACAATCTTTATTCCTTCATAACATAGACACTAGTTTTGGCATTGAGCTTGCCAACAGAAATAAAATCATGGTCCATTTAACAATATAAATGCAGAAATACCTGGTGAAGCCTTAAGAGCACAACCAGAGAACAACAAGGGATGCTGCCTTTCACATCATACAGTTCAGCTGTTCTTTTGGAATATGCTGAACTGCCCATTTCAATGCTGTAGTCTTCTCTTGATTCATAGTGCACTTCAGATTTATTACTGTGGTCACAATTACTATGGCCTGGGCACTGAGAACTCAACCCAGCCCCACTGGGAGCAGCAACATCACAACTTGCTGCTCCTTTCCTATGTCCAAGCATGGATCCAAACTGGATTTGTCCTACATCAGGTATGAACTCACCATCCTCAATCTCAGTCTGACAAGCGTCAAGTATAGATGCAGACTTATTGGACGTATTTAGAAGATATCCATCTCTCTGAAATGAAAAGTAACAGAAACCAGTTATCTTTACTCCACAAGCACAGTGAAGTGTCCCTGTGGGGAAAAAATCGTTCTGTGTGTTTGAAATTCCAATGAATCTGAAAGAACATAATATTATATATACATGCACATACCTTTGAAGAGAATGGAAAATTATTAGCAAACGAAGAGTCAGGGATACTCCTGAGAAAAGTTTTGCTGAGACCACAATGTTCACAAGCTTCTTTTGGAGCTACAGTGCCATTCGATTCTTGTAATTGACAACTAATAGAAACAAATGGCTGAACTAATGTTGTCCAAATCATCATCAGCTTCTGTTCAGAAGGACAACTTTTACAAGCATAACGAACCATCCTGTCTATGTCCTTGTGGATACGCAGATTAATATCTTTAAATAAATTTTCTGAGGTCAAAGTTGATTGATTGTTGCAAGCAGAAAAATGTTTATCCCTATTGTTCAGCCTTGCCATGTTGATTTCTCTAGCTTCAGCAAGCAACGCTGCAATTCAAATGCATATGAGAACATTGAATATTAAAAATATGTAAAATTCTGATGACTCAATGCATCTCAGATTCAGCATAAACATATGTATCTTCTTGAGTTGTTGGACATCGACAATACCTTTTGGGCTCATCCTCCTTTTGTCCAATTGTTTGAAGGAGGAGCTGCGATGATCAAGTGATCTGTAGTAATTATTGGCAATAATATTTGAGCATGCTTTATTCAAAGATGACTGTGCCTCTTTCAATTCTTCTATCTTCTGGTTTAAACGAGACTGTAGAATAAGAAGAGCTACACTGGTATCAATTTCCTCCGACGACAGAGCATCAAGCATATCGAGGCCATGTTCATCATATAATTGTTCAATGCATCTCCTATGTAAGGCTTTGCACAGGACAAAAACAAAGGAAAACAAACAACAATTAGTCAATTTAAAGAAAAAAAAAACTTGACTCCAAATATGTTCTGCATGATATACACTCTTACAAGTTAGATGCTCTAGAATTTTCATATCTTTGTCAACATAGCCTTGCAGATTTCTGATAAAGTCAGCAGTTGCTGTGTAGCGTTGCAAAAGCATGTCACTCTCAAACCTAATAAAAAAAAAACACCATTATGTAAATAGGGGACATCTTAAGACCATTGACCGTTCACTATTTCGGCGTGAAAGCAAAATGTCACCTATATCAAATAATTGATAAAAGATACAATGAAGCAGATGAACTATCGGTTACTTACATGTCATCCTCACATTTGAATATATTTTCTTCATAATGATTTTTAGTTCTGAACTTGAAGCAGTCCTCACTCCCTGAGGTAGAAGAAACCAACGTGTCGTTAAATATGGACTGTCCCAGCTCAGTGCGATAGCTTGTTTCTAGAGTTAAGCACTGCATTGAGAATGATCAAGTAAGAATTGGTTGTCAATGGGTTGAAATGGGTGTGTGTGTGTGTGTGTGTGGGGGGAATAGTATGATTTATTTATAGGAATTTACATTCTTCGGTAATAGGGAGTAGCTAGTAGAGTAGCGTGTGAACATATCCGGGTTCACTTTTTGGGGGCAGTTCATTTTCTCTTGACGGACTCCAGCATGGTAAGGGATCAATCTTGTCTCCATCATTCTCTTCTGCATGAAGTGATTCTCCATTACCTATCAGAGATAAGCGAACAGAGTTTCAATGCAATGGTATGCTTATAAGTGAAAACTACACAAAACATTAAGCTTTTAGGATAACCTATGTTTCCATTGACACACTAGATCATATATGTATGTATAAAAGAACTGCCCCAACCTTCAGAAAACACATACTCCCTCCATCCCCAAAATAAACGCAATTCTTTGACTCGTAAAAATTGTGTTTGACCTCTCGTCTTATTCAACTTTTATTATAAATACTATCACTTTTGCTATAACTTATTACATCACTAAAGATATTATAATAATGTTTTGTTTGTTTGATAATTTACATAAAATTTTTAAATAAGACGAGCGGTCAAACATAGTTTTTAAAAGTCAAAGAATCGCGTTTATTTTGGGACGGAGGGAAATAAACAAACTTTTGGTGTGAGATTAGCATGTCCTATTTATTGTTTTTATTAGAAATTAGGGATAAAAATCGATTTTTAACACATGAGAAAACTGACACGCCTCTTGTAGATGTTTGCAACAAGTCGGAGATGCACGGAGTACCTGTTGCTTCGTTATCATCCAAGCTATGATTTGCGCTATGATTTTCATCTGGAGTAATGCATAAAACTTGCTGTGCAGGAAAATTTAGAAACTGATTATATCCTCCAAGCTCAGAAGAAGAGAAAAAATGATACGATTTGGTAAGGAAATAAATAGTTCTGTGTTTCTGTTGGTTGGTGAACAACACAGCAATACATGAAAACACAAAGAATCTATGAGCCCCATGTGGTGGAACACACAGCAAATAGTGTGAGATCTAGTGTATTACCTTGCTAATACTTATATTTGGACTTGTGCACGGTTGCTCATTCGATGGTGGACACAGATAAGTTTTAAAGGTTTGAAATAATTCTGGACAGTGGCCCATATATTTCTTTTTGCCTACAAAGACAAATGGTTGTAAAATGACTGTCCAATTGTTCTCGACAAATCACCAAGAAAAACAAACACACCTTTAGGATAATCTCTTGATTAGTGATGTTGGTTGTCATCGATCCATATAAGGTCTCCAATAAATCTTTGTAATCTTCGTTAGGTATAGATGATGACACCTGCAAACACACACAAAGTAATCAAATTGTGCATCAAGCAAAAACAGCCATGCCAAGCCATAATAACTCAAACAAGGAGCAGATGTGTGCATCAGCCTCACTTTCTTGATGAGAGACATTGCACTGTTTAAAGAACGGTGGTCATCCTTGGAGGGATCACCCGGTTCGACGAGGTGGAGAAAGGCTTCTTGGACACGAGGTTTGCCAACAAACACTTGAGATAGGATTTCTTCACATTTTTGCCTTGTGATTCCACCTTCAGGATTTGAACTGCAGAAGAAGAGAAGAAGATATGTAACCAAGAACAAATATGTAACCAGGAACAAAAAGGATGGATCGGAGAGTGCAGCAGGTATACCTTAGTTCTCTAATCTCCCGTGTTGCCCTGACGAGCTCCTTATATTGATTCTCGCTCAGTATGGCCTTAGCAAACATCACGAACCCCACAACGTCCTGAGGATACCTCTCAAGCAGCCTATTGAGCCGTTCCTCACCATCGGCTTCCTCCATCGTCCTCAGGCGACCTACCGTTGTAGCAAATCGGCAAACACCTGCGCTGCACAAAAATCCTGATTAGCGCGGTAAGGTCGAGGAGCACTATACCTTCCCCGGCCCGTCCCCCTATCTGCACCCCGTGGCGATCCATGAGTAGAATTCCAGTTCTAGGCTGCACGGATTCAACGCAGTGAACCTGAAGCGCGGTTCCGACTCTACCCGTTACGCCACGAGCGCCAAATCGCTTCCCGGCGCTTCATATTCTACTCGTGACGCCACGAGCAGGCCGGCCGTTCGCGCGCGCTGGGAGAGATGGGATGGAGGTAAGGTGGGAGAAGACGAACTTACCTTGCACTTGGGCGAGGCGAGGCGCGGCTTGGAGATGTCTGAGAGGACGCAGGAGAGCGGCGACGCCCTTCCTAGGGCAGGAATCCACAGTCCAAAACCACCGGCGGCACCGACACCGGCGATGGCGCGACGGCAGAGGAAGAGAGAGGGGGGAACTAGGAAGCGGACGAGCGAATTCCGCATTTAAGCGCACCAGACTTCTGCGGGCCGGATCTTATTCATTCACCGATTCGTAATAGAATTCAGGGCCTGCCTCGCAAAAAGAAGGCCCGCTGGACAATTGCGAGAAGTTAAGGCCCAGCCCATCTGGGATACCAAACGGCACGTCCAAATCCGTTCACCTTCTCCCTCCCTGCGCAACTGGGCGACCGCCGCGGCCGCCGCCCAATGCCAGGTGCCTAGCAGTAGGAGCAGCCTAGGCCTACCCTATCCTCACCGGGTCTTCGTCGGTCCGATCCACCGGGTCTTCGTCGGGCCCCTTCGCCACCGCGCCGTCTGGCCGCTGCCCTCCCCCGCGTGCGGACTCCCGGAGCGCCATCCACCCGGAGCGACGCCTGGCAGCCACCCTAAGCGCCGTCCACCTGCCGCAGTCCGCCGCGACGGCCCCCATCCAAGCACAAGCACAGGTGGAGGAACGCCCTCCAGGCCCAAGGTGAGGCACACGCCATTTCTGGGAGAGATCTAGGAGGAGTTGGATACAGGGTGAACATGGTAACACCAGTGGCGCCATGGAAGGGGCGGCTGCGCTCTCACCACGCGACCCCTCAAAGTTTTCCCAAGAGGAGGGTCCCTTCCCGGACCAGGAACCCGGAGGGGAAAGAGGAGCTCAATCATTGAAGGAGCCTCAAAAGTTTGCCCAAGAGGATTAGGCTCCGCTCCCAGACCACGAACCCTGAGGAGAAAGAGGAGCTCCAAACATTGAAGAAGCAGGCTGCCCCCAAGAAGAAGGCGGCGAGAGGCCGCCACGCTGGAGCTGCTGCACAGCAGCCAAGGGCTCCCTCACGCCAGTCGCCGCGGCTCGCTGGAAGAGACCCTGAGCATCCAATTGTGATAGACGATGCTGTAAACGGGGTAGGAGTTGCTCTTTCTTGACTTATGTTTTTTTCCCTACTAGTAACATCCGTTTTATTCCTGAATGTTATCATGTTTGTTAGTTAGAAGCTTGATTCGGTTCATACATGAGTCATAGATTATGAGAAATAGCATTGTAATTTGAACTTCCTCTTGCAGAAACATAAAGCCAGGGCTGTTCAATCAGCAATTACACCTCTTCGCAGATCCCCACGATTCCATGTGGAAGATAAGAGTTTGGGCAAGTCATTGTTGCCACCAAATCTCTGTGAGACCTCTGCTAACAGAAAGACTAAAACAACTCATAAGAAAGAGAAAAATCAAGAGAGCCTGAAAAGGAATAGGGGAAGTGCTGGATTTCCTCCTAGGAAGAATATTTCAGATGTATCTATCAAAAAGAGTGACAAGCAAGAGTTAAAGCCTAATCATTGTAAAGTTCAGACAGGAAAGAGGAAGAGAGGAACAGAAAGGAGGGTGTCTTCGAAGAAGCAAAGTTGCCAGGACCCCGAACCATTGCCTACACATTGCCAAGAAATTGCACTTCGCAATGAACCCAGAAAATCCACCCGCAGAAGGACTGAAAAGGACCATTCTATTGAGGTGAAGCTTAAAGTTGGTGGTGAGAGATTGACAAACATTGATGAAAATATCAGCAAGCCAAGTGGGACTGAGAGAGAAGGAATGGGAAATTTTTGTGGTTCTGATGATTGGACAAAAGAGCAGGACATGGCATTGCGCAAAAAGCTTACTTCAGTGCTCGACCATCCCCACATTTCTGGAAGAAAGTTTCAAAAATGGTACCTAGTCTTTACATCATTTTCTTTAGTGTCTTTTTCATTTCTCATAATTTGCAAGAGCTCACCGAAGAAACATTTTTATACACTAGTTTGACTTGTTTACATGAAAAATGACAAGAGTGCTGAAGAATTTGTGGCCAAAAATGTTATTGCATTTTTTTAGAAATGAATCTCAGCGCACATGGTCTGTTCACATGTTATTTTGTATTTTGTTTCACCAATCCATTTTTACTACCAAGGTTTTAGAAATATATCTTTGATGTGGGTGTTATATGAAGATTCATTGCTGAAAGTTAATGAAGTCGTTAATTGTTTACTGGACTGTTTGTTACTGACCTTGGGGATTTGAGAAAATAATCTATCCCTTGGGATGATTGCAATATATAGGCGTCCTCATAGGCATATGGGCCTACAATATATAATATATGACCCTTGATAAACTCAACATTATTAATGTTCTGTGGAACTAAGTTCTGTGCTGATCAATTTGGTTCCTTTTCTTCTGCTATATACAAAGATTCTAAATTCTAATGCACCATTTTTACAGAAATAATATCTCATACATTATTATGTTTCAATAACAGTTCATTCTCTGTTTTTTTCATTTAGTGTACAGATTTGCTAATTCTGTTAACAAAAGGATATTGTTAGACTGAGGATTATTGGGCTGGCCACATGGGCATAGGCGCCCAGGGCTTATATGGTAGATGGTTGGCTATTAGGCAAGGATCCCCCTGATTGGGTATTGTTCTATAAAACCCAGGTCACCCTTGCCTATATATTGTACACACCTTGTGCCTATCATAATCAATCTACTATTTTCCCTGAGCAATACCTTCCTTCAGATATGATTAGAAAGATTCAAATAATAAAACATCTTAGAAAAAAAAAATGAATAGCTGGTGGTGTCAATTCATCAAATTTACCATTACCTTTTAAATAAATAATTGCACAAATGTAAAAAGTTGGGGACTAATGGCTTGGTCGCACAATCAAAATAGCCTGAGGTTTCATAGTGCCAGTTTGCTTTTCTTTTTCATACTTCACTGGAATATTTCAGTGGTAGATCCTATTTCTTAGTATCCAGCATATTTCTTATTTTATGTGTGGATTCCATTTATCATTTATTACCTCAGTGATTTTTGACACAACTCTTTTCAGGTGCCAGGGAGATCTGCTCAAGATTGCTTCAACAGAATTTATTCTGACCTCTCAACACCGACTCCAATTGCCCCACGTCCCAGAACAAGTAAAACAACATTTTCTCCTATAGCAAATTTCACATTATCTGATCCAGAACTTCCAAATATCTTGGAACCTACAGTTGGAAGGCGAAAGACCGCTAAACAGAAGAGTCTAGCAGCACAGAAGACAGTGAAGCATTTGTTGCAGAAGCAGTTCCGCATTGACCAAGCTGAAGAGGCTGACCACTTCTCAATTTTTTTGAAGGCTCACCAAGCGCCTTAAAATTGAACTTATCTTTCGAAGATTCTCCTGGGACTCCTGACAGTTGTATGAATTCAGCTTCTCTAGGCAAGCTCAGTGGAAGTTCTTCAGCACGAAAGAAACCGTGTTCAAGGTTAAGAACTAAGCCATCTGAACCGAGCCCAGCAGTTCTAAAGCCTATAAAGAATGTTATCTTACATGAGAGGTACATTAATCAATTGGCACGTAGAGAAGGCACAAAAAGGCCTCGCAGGACTCCAGCAGGCTCTAAAGCTGCTGATTCTGGGAAGTCTCTTTCTGAGCAGCAAGCTGGTACTGTGAAGGCTGCTAAAAATGCTCTCATCTCAGAAGCAACCGACTTCATAAGCAGTTTTAAGACGCTGCAAGCCAATTCCCTTGCACATATTGTGGAAAATAGTGAAGAGGAGATTGAATGTGATACCAGTGATTGTAGCCATGATGATAAAGAATAAGGAGATGCTTACTGTCTTGATTCCTAGGCTCCTAGCAACCTTAGCAATCATTTCCTTTATGTCAACTGGGACGTTTGTCATCACTTATCAGCACCTGATGCTGTAGTAAGGCTAGGCAGTTGTCAGGGCAGTGTGTTCTGCCTAATATGATGTATCTAGTTTTGAACCTCTTAGTTTTGAAAGTGATGCCTTCGTCATGCCTTATGATGATTGAAATCACTGGAGATTACAATGGTCAAACGGTCAAACCTGGTTCTCTTGTGTTTGCATAAATCAGAAAGCTTCATTGAACACAGTTTGTTCCACCTTTTTTTTTTCTTGAACACACAAGAGAACTGTATATTGTTAAAGAAGAGAGAAAAAAATGTCTATTCAATTCATAAGGACGTTTCAACCATGTTACATTAGTGCAATGTAGATTAAATATACTCACCATGTAAGATCCACATAGCTTTACCTTGTATTTCCAGTTACCTTACGAACCTAGGTAAGATGTGGACGTTTCAACCATGTTACATTAGTGCAATGTAGATTAAATATACTCACCATATAAGATCCACATAGCTTTACCTTGTATTTCCAGTTACCTTGGTAAGATGTGTCTCAGAAGGGATATTCCATGTTCCCACGATTGCTCTTGGATCTGTTTTGTGTAGTTAGTTTCTGACACAAGAGCCAATCCTTTGGGATCTCGCGCAACGCTGCTGTTAAAAATGAGGTATGGCAAAATTGGGCTTAAAAATGTTCAGCTGGTGATTACAGTCCATCCTGTATTTTTCTTTCAGCGGGTATTAGAAGAAAAATTGTTCCCATCTTGTAGCACTATATTTTTTTTTTTTAAGATTGGCGAACGGCTAAGTATGACACGTTGTTTTTCACAGCACTCGAGCATCATGTGCCTGGCACTGTACTACTGCACATTTTTGTGTTAGTAGGACAAAGAGCTAGACAATTTTTGTGGAGCCCAGAACATAGCTTTAAAACATGTACTACTACCAATGGTCCGCCCCTGACTGAACGGTGTATTAAATCTTCGTTGCAATGTCAAGAATCTTAATATAAACTATAAGAATCTTAATGGAAATACCACTTGAAAAAAGGCTCTTGATAAGTCAAAACTCAAGAGTCAACAGTAATACTCTTGACGATATTTTTATCTGATTTACATACGAAAAAATTGGTTGACCATCGTTGGTTTGTGACTTTCTGTTATCCCTGTGTTTTCTCTGAGTATTGGTGTTGGTCTGTGTCACATTGCTTCATATATAAATCTCCATTCTCATTTGCATCCTTGCTCTGACCAGATTGTTTCCTCTTCTCCCTGAGGAACTGAAGCAGATCCTGGAATACAACATCACTACTGTCGTTCCTCATCAGAACCTCAGCAACCTCCGCAGGTGAGACCATTACCTCCTGTATAAGCTGCTCAATTTCTGGGTACATGGCATGATTTTCAACTGAGTGGTAGTTCCTTGCCAGTATCCGGAACGATTCTGGAGTGCAGTACCCCATGTGGATGTGCATGTCCATCCTTCCAGGCCGCAGTAGCGCTGGGTCAAGCCGCTCCCTGTAGTTGGTGGTGAAGACGATGATCCTCTCCTCCCCGCTTGTCGACCAGAGACCATCAACGAAGTTGAGCAGCCCAGACAGCGTCACCTGCAGTTCACCAAAATTCCCAGCAGGCAACGTTGGTAAGAAACTAAACGCTAAAGCTGCCCAATTGACCAATGCATGACATATATTGCCTCTGTTCACAAATACTTGACATATTTGACTCTGCGTGGTTTTCAGTGATTATCTTTGACCACACATCTATATAACTAGTGCTAGTTATTAATGTTTGTAATTTATAAGGTTTGACCAAATCTTATCCTAATCAACTAGATTTTTCTTTTTTGCGCTATTTACTGTAAAAAATAGTTTGTGGGCTTATATATGATTCTAATAACTGGTGGATGGAGATGGAACAGTGACATGATTCTGACCTTGTCGTCGTTTTCTTCTGCAGTGGGCCTGGTGGCACGCTTCTCCCCTTCATCCCGCTGTTGCAGCTCAATGCTGCAGTCAATGTCTTCAACGACGAGAATGGAGCGGTTGCTGGTCCCGACGAGCAGCCTCCGGAGGTCGGAGTTGGACTTGACCTCGGTGAGCTCAAGGTCATAGATGTCAAACTTGAGGAAGTTGGCCATGGCGGCGACGAGGCTGGACTTGCCTGTCCCTGGTGGGCCGTAGAGCAGGTAGCCCCGCTTCCACGCCCTGCCGATCCTCCTGTAGTAATCCTTCCTCCTGACGAACCTCTGGAGGTCCTCGATGACGGAGCTCTTGAGCTTGTCGTCCATGGCGAGCGTGTCGAAGGTTGAAGGGTGGCGGAGGTCGACAGCGGTCCAGGCGTCGTACTCCACCATGTGCATCTTGAGGCTCCGCTGCCGGTCCTTGATGGCCTTGGCCGTGGCGACGACGTGCGGGAGGTAGGACCCCAGGGCCTTGTCCTTGTGCCTCCTATGAAAGCTGACCTCGAACGACTTGGCCTCCGGCCGGGGCTTGTCGCGGCCGCCACCGCCGCCGACCCTGGAGACGGTGGCGCCGTCGCGGGAGACGAGGAAGGTCCAGGTGTATGCGACGCCGTCGTGGATGTCGACCATCTCCTCCCCTGCTCCATCCCCACGGTGATGCCGGCCTGCGCGTCGTCGTCGACGTGGCAGCTGGCGCGGAGGCGTGGCACGTCGGGGGTGACCCGGTCGGCCAGGTACGTGCGCGCGGCGTCGTAGAGCGGGTTGGCCGACAGGCCCTCGGCCTCGTCGATGACCACGGTGTGCCGCGACGAGACGCGGGCGCGGACGCCCCGCGCCGCCGAGCGCAGCAGGTCCCCCACCTCGTAGGGCAGCAGCTCGCTCACCACGGTCCGCACCAGCATGACCGCCGCCGCCGCTGTCGCGGCCATCGCGACGTACCTCTCGTAGCTCCCGCTCCCGTCCGACGACATCACTGGCTGTTTGCCGGGTGGAGGTGGCCGGGTGTGGTTGGTTGGTTGGATTGATCCACACGAGTACACGACGACACGACACGAGGTGGCCGCCGGTGAAGCTTTGCGTAGCTAGGGCAGCGATGGGTTTGACTGGTCAGATCTTTCTTCTTCTTCAGGTACAAGAAGACGAATAGTAGCTAGTAGTATGGGTTATGGACATTGTTTGTGTGTGGAAAAAAAGAAAGAAAAAAAACAAGGGAGATGTGGACAAGCAGCCTGGTTTTTGGAAGTGAAGGGGATACACGTGTCGGGTTAAGGACAAACAAACATCTCAGACGGTTCAGGAACGGTCGTCCATGGGACACGTGCATCTATCCTCCCATGCTACATGTGCATGCATGTCCATCCTGATCCTGCCAGGCCGGGTCCAAAGACTCCTGAGCTTCTCTCCGCTCGCTGACCAGAGATAGCATTAGGTACAACTAGAAAACTGCGCGGCACCATTTTTTTCCCTTTGTAGTTAGTTACATGAGTACAACTAATGGTAATCGAATTGGTCTTTATGCAATACATTAGTTTTATGTTTTCGTGGTGATTATAAGTTATCATTTACCCATGGTAAATACTGGTTCTATAGTTTTATGATTTATAAATGAGAGAAATGGTAGTATATAAATTAGTAGTAGAATTAATTCGTTATATGATGGATTTGACGGTGTATATTAGTAGTACAATTAATTCGCTATACGATGGATCTTATGGTCTGGTATGGTGATTTTGTAGGTTCGCATGTACTTTAGGATTTACGTTGGGAAAAATGACAAAGTGTACCAACAGTAGCATTTGCATTTATATATGATTGTGAGTTAATTTAGCAATTGAAGAAGAAATGGCCGATATATCTAAAATCTTGGTATTTGCAGGTGCTACGAATGGAATTGTTGAAAAGAATAGTTGTTTGCATTTGTGACAATCATAGTCAATGAAAATTAAGGAAAATGATTTGAATATGTAGGAATTTTTTTAAATTTTTTGAGGATTTATGGGATTCAGAGTTAAGATAGATGAGATATATGTTTTGTTAGTTTATCGGCACAACGGGAGTGAGAGCAATTTGAGAAATTATTTTTGTTTATTTGATGATGAAGAAGGGGGTACGACTAAAAATTATGAAAAAGATTTGAACATGTAGGGTTTTATTTTTGAAGTTTTTTTGGTTGAAGAATTATGGGATTCAGAGTTAGGTTGGATGAAATATGAACTTCCTAAGTTTATGGATAGAACGTGAATGAGATAAAATTAAAAATTCTTTTTTGGACGATGAAAAGGAAAAAAATGATTTGAATATATAGGGTTTTATTTTGGAACTTTTTGGTGGTGGAAGAATTATGGAATTCGAGTTAGGATGGATTGAAAATTATTTTGGATTATATGTATCTTGGTATTTGCAGAGATGGTACCAATGGAATTGTTGAAAAGAATAATTGTTTGCATTTGTGACAATGACCAAAAAATTGGGGAAAAGGATATGAATATGTAGGGTTTTATATTAGATTATTTTTATGGAAGAATTATGGGATTCGGAGTTAGGATGGATGAGATATAAAATTAAGTTTATTGACGAAATGTGAATGAGACGAATGTGAAAATTATTTTTGGATTTTTTGATGATGGAGAAGGGTTGTGACCAAAACTTAGGAAAAAATGATTTGAATATATAGGGTTTTATTTTAGAACTTTTTTGGTGGTGGAAGAATTATGGGATTCGGAGTTAGGATGGATTGAAAATTATTCTGGATTATATGTAAAGGTTTTATTTTAGAAGATTTTTGGTGGAAAAACTACATGATTCGGAGTTGGAGTGAATGAGATATAAACTTCCTAAGTTTATCGATAAAACACAAATGAGAGGAATTCAAAAATTATTATTTTTTGGATGATAAAAAGGGGTGAAAAATATTTGAGTAGGTTCTAGAGTGGTTCTAGTTTATTTGAAAATTTTCTGGAAAGGGAAAAAGCTTTTTTTATCTTTTTTGGTACGTTTCTCAGGTACGCGTAGCAATTGCGAGCGTGAACAGTGCAGGCGTCAGTTGAACAGTGCGTGAACAGTGTCCTCGAAAGCGACCCGTGGAGTGGCTGGAGCCGTCCGATCGAGATCCTACGGTCGCTGTTTTGCAGGCGACGTGGATACCCTCTCGTGCCCGAGCTTGGACTCGGGTTTCAATAGTTAAAGATATCCATCATCCGTGAGTTATTTAAAAATTCCGAGAAAAACCCAGTAAGCATGACTGATTTGTTCTAGACGTACGTGGATACACAACGTGTAGATTCCTCACGAAAGAATTAATTCTAGATATATATTCTCGGTTGATGTATCAAAAATTTAACTGTAGATATAGATAAAAATAGTAATGTTTATGACGTTAAATAAGTAAAAATATAATATGCTTCTGGTGAATTTGACGGTATATATTTAGTTCAATAAATATCAGTAATATTTTTATATAATTTTGATTAAACTTGATATACTTTTTTAATATAACGGCTAACAAACACTTTGAGAATTGCCCTTCTTTGGAATTCGGATAGAGGGGAATATTGAGAATCGTTTGGCGCTGATACGGCAGAAATGCTTATAAGCAGCCTGGGCCCTCAACTTAGGAGCCGGTGTTTCCTTTAAAAAAAAAAAAAAAAAAAAAAAAAAAAAACTTAGGAGCCGGTAGCCGGGCCCACGGCTTTGCTACCAGGCTCAGCCCCACAGCCCGCCCGCAGCGGAGTAAGCAGGAGGCGGTCGCGTCGGCGTCACCGCTCACCGGCGGCGATGCCAAACTCCCCTTTCCCCTCGGCGTCGACGGGCCGACCCCCAGCGAGACACCAGGACCAGCTGACCAACCAAGGATGCGGGCGGGTGCCGTCGGAGCAGGATCAGAAGAGGGCTGCGGGCGGGGGGTACTGCTGCGTCGTCCTCGTCCCGCAGCGATGTGTATGCTATGCCCGAGAGCTGTGCCACGATTTCGAGGTAAAACCACCCTTGTCTTCTTAGATAGATGCATTATGACGCTAGATGAGGGGGTCAATTTTGGGGAATCAAGAGCGCACCACTGCCGACTGTTTGGTTTTGGTTCCAATTCCAACAATCTAGCTCGCTAATTGTAACTGTATATAAGTAGCCCGCTAGTCGGAGTTGCCTTCGACGGCGCAATTGCGTGTCTGCTTGTGTTTATGTTCCTGTCCTAGTGCCCTGACTATATTTAGATGAGCCGTGGCTAATCTTGCTCATTCCAACATTTTTCCGTACCTAGGCTTAAGTATCTGAACCAGGCAACCAAGGGGTTGAGCTTGGGCCTGTCTTGTTCTGAATTGTTACTATTCTATCTGCCTTTGCAAGAGAAAGAATTGTTTGTAACTTTGAATGTCTTCTGTTATGCAATGGGAAATGGAAGGCACCTCGTTTCCGTTATGGTGAAAAGGTTTATATAATGCCATATTGATGTTGCAGATTCCTATACTCAATGTTGAGACAGAACATACAAATTAGTTTCCATGGATACACTCTGTTAAGTATTGGCACAATGCAAGGCAATGGCATGTTTGCAGTTTCATGTAAATTTCCATATGGATTTTGCATATCTGTAATTCTGCAATACATGCTACTAAACAAGTACTAACAGAACTCTGCAGACACACTGCAAGTACCAGTACACCTCATTGATCCAAAAACATGATGTTGACAATATGCAAACACTCACATACGCCAATGGATCCCCTGTAGGATCGATCTATATGAAATACTATATGCGGTGCTTTCTACTTCTTTCCTCTTCTAGAAGTAATTGCACTGCTTTTTATTTTCTCAATATCTCGTTGCCTTTCTCCTCATCCAGCTGGTTATTTGCTTCCTTGTGTTCAGTCTTGATCTCAAACAGCTATTTGCTTTCATCTTCTTTTTCTGGAAGGAATTGCACTGGGTTTTATTTTTTTGTCATTACCCTCGCCGTCTTTCTTCTCATCCAGCCGGTTGTTTGCTTCCTTGTGTTCAGTCTTGATCTCATTGGCATCCTTAATTTTTGACTTCAGGAAATCAACAAGATCATGGAGCACAACATCAGCATCATCATTCCTCATCAGAACCTCAGCAACCTCTGCTGGTGTCACCGTCACCTCCTTGATCAGTTTCTCAATCTCTGGATATGTGTCATGGTACTCGATAGAGTGGTAGTTGTTGGCAAGGATTCGGAAAGACTCTGGGGTACAATACCCCATGTGGATGTGCATGTCCATCCTTCCAGGCCGCAGCAGTGCCGGGTCGAGCCTCTCCTTGTAATTGGTTGTGAAGACGATGATCCTTTCCTCCCCACTTGTTGACCACAGCCCATCAACAAAGTTGAGCAGTCCAGACAGCGTTACCTGTCCAGAAAATCGAAATTCTTGTCAGGAATAGTGAGGAAGTGGTGGAATCGAGAAGAGACAGGGTTTGTACATTGAAATTTAGTACTCACCTTGCCTTCCACCTTGTTTTGTTCTGTAGAATTTGACTCGTCATGTCCCTCACCCTCCTCCCGTTGTTTCAGTTCGATGGTGCAGTCAATATCTTCAATCACTAGAATGGATCGGTTGCCCATGCTAACAAGAAGCCTCCTGAGGTCTGAGTTGGACATGACTGCAGTTAGCTCGAGATCATATATGTCAAACCTGAGATGGTTGGCCATGGCTGCGATTAGGCTTGACTTCCCAGTCCCAGGTGGACCATACAGCAGGTACCCCCGCTTCCATGCCTTGCCAATCTTATTATAGTAATCTTTCCTCTTCATGAACCTGTTAAGGTCATCGATGATGGACTGCTTCAGCTTGTGGTCCATGGCAAGCGTGTCGAATGTAGATGGGTGGTGGAGGTCAATCGGGGACCAATTGCCGTACTCAGTCATGTATATCATGAGAGTTCTCTCCTGGGCTTTAATGGCCTTGGCTGTGGCCAGAATGAATGGGAGGTATGATTTGAGGGCTTTGTCCTTGTGCTTCTTGTTGAAGGTCAACTCAAAGAACTGGGACTCATTCTGACTGCTGTTCATGGAGTCATTTGAGTTGTCTTTGCAGACAAGGCACCACTTGAACTCCGTGCCTTCATAGACATCCAGCATCTCGTCTCCCTCATCCATGCTGACCATCATCTTGTCGCTTCGCCCATGCTGCTGACGCCGTAGCGCTGCTGGATGTCGGTGTTCATGCGCTGTGGCGAGGTAGGTCTTCACAGCGCAGTAGACATAGTTATTGGTGAACCCGTCGTTCTTCTTCTCGATGATGATGGTGTGGTCCGATGATGTGCGCGAGCGCAGGTAGCCGAAGCCGGAGAAGAGCAGCTCGCGCACCTCATGCGGCACCACCTCATTCACCACACTGCGCACCAGCATCATGGACGCGGCGACGGACGCTGCGGTGGTGAGGGCCTTCTTGTAGGACTCGAAGGCCTTGTCGTAGGACGCCATGGTGGTGAGCAAGTTCTTGCCCCCTACTCTTTTTGCCTAATCTTGCTCTTGGATCTTGGTGTGGAACCGTGAGAGTGGTGTGAGGGGGTGAGGCTGGCTTGCTTTCTTGCTAAGGAAGGAGAGTAGGAGGAGAATTTGGGGGCGGGCTGGGATGGGTGGCTTTTATAGGCATAAGTGAATTGGGAGCGGTCAAGTGATGGATGACTTAGTCTAAAAGGAATAGATTATATCACTATACTCCTCCAAGTAATATTTTATATCAGGAAGGTCTTCCAACTCTCTTGAGTGCAGTCTTGGTCAGAGAAGGAAAAATGGGCACCACATGCATTACCACATACTCGGACCTGTGTCCAACTGTGAATAATAAATCTCTCCTTTTTATTAGTTAGGGTAAATAATGGTGGCTTTTAACATGCCTTTTGTTGATGGGGCGCGAATAAGTACCTTCCTTTTTGTGAGCTGCTCTGGTTCCTTCCAGCTGTTGATTGTAAGCCCCAACTTTGAATAATATGCTATGGGATCTTATTCGAGATCACACACTGCATTGCACTTAGACTTGTGAATCAGTAAAGCTATCAGCCTATCAGGGTTCAGTATAGAATATGAAATGAAAAGACTAGTAGTGACAGCATTTCCTTGTGTTGTTTGTTATTATATTATTATATAGAGAAGAAAATAAAATAAAAGGTAGTGAGTGGTAGCATCCATGCTTTATTGTATTTCCTTGGCATCCAAGCTTCCTTCTGAAATGGTATCTTGCTGCTTTTTCCGTAGAATGCTGTGCGCCACAACTTTACTCACTGAACTGGAACGGAATGGAAAGGAAAGTGAGAGTGGCAGGAAGCTTCTGCCGGCGATCAGGTTAAATCAAGGCTGTGCTTGTTGATTCCCACTGAAACGGACGTGTGCTGGAATGGTAATCGTAAGTGTTCCGTGCGGCGAAGGAGCCTGATCCTGACGTTGTTGGTGGACGCCAACGCGATGGCGGCATCAGATGAGATCGCAGTGGATGCTTGTATGCTACAGGGCTGGAAAGCGAGCGGCCAGAGCTATTATATGCATCGTGTTTTTTTTTTGTCTGCCTGTCTCAGTTTCGCTTCCTCCTGGCAGAAGTTGCAAGTGCCTGTGCCCATATGTGTGCTGGAACACCAAGCCAAAAGGATATGCGGGTCGCGTGGCAAATCGACAGCGTGTCAGTGAAACGCCAGTATCAGCAGCCTATATACATCTGGTATGCACACTATTTGGTCAGCGTTACTTTCGACACGAACTGCTAATAGCTTTCGACTTCTTGCCTTCCTTTCCTTTCTTTCTCCTTTTGAAGGAAATTGCCCGGGATTTTATTGTCTCTATTATTTATCATCTTTAACTCCAGCCTATGTTGACCGGAAGACTTTCTTGAGTCGTCTCAACATAGCCGGTCCCAAGCCCGGGTAAAGGAGGAGGGTTGCGTTAGGTTTGGCGAACCAACAGAAAAACCGACCACTCTAATGGATATGAAACCCATAAGAAATTGTTGGGGCGTAACCCTTTAGCGACGCCGCTACATCGAACCCGGTGTGGTGTCAAATGGGCAAGGGCCGGGTCGCCATCCCCTTAGTGGCGCGTCGTAGATCGTGATCCGGTACGATGAACAAGTGAGCAAGGGGGTCGGGTCGTCGCAACCTTAGTGGCGCGCTACATCCGCGCCCGGTGTAGTGAAAAATGAGCAAGGGTCTTTGCACTTTCCTCGACGGGTGCGAAGGGTAAGGAAGCTAGCCGAGCCAACTAGGATTCGCCTAGGTAGCCGGAACGTAGGGTCCCTAACGTAAGTTAAGAGAGCTAGTCGATGCGGCAACTAGGAGGCGTGTAAATATTCTATGCGCTCAGAGACCAAATGGAAGGGCCGAAGGCGAAAAGAGGTGGAGGGCACGGCTTCAAGCTTTGGTACACGGGGACAACATCGGGTAGGAATGGTGTAGGTATCCCGATAGATAGGAGCCTTAAGGATGGAGTAGTGGACGTTAGGAGGCAAGGTGATCGGATTATCCTAGTCCGATTGGTCGTTGGAGACTCGGTCTTGAATGTGATCGCCTATGCCCCTCGTAGGTCTTAGTGAGAGCGCCAAGAGTCGGCTTTTGGGAGGACCTAGATAGCATGGTTAGTACGGTGCCTATCGGTGAGAAACTCTTCATAGGAGGAGACCTCAATGGCCATGTGGGTGCAACAAATGTAGGGTTTGAGCGAGTACACGCGGGGGTTTCGGCACGGTAGTAGGAACGAAGAGGGGGAGGATGTTTTGAATTTTGCTTTGGCCTATGACTTGTTGTTAGCGAAATACCCTCTTTAGAAAGAGGGAATCCCATTTAGTGACCTTCCGTAGTGGACAACACTGAGCCGATCGACTTTATCCTTGCAAGAAGGGAGGATAGGACCGCTTGCCTAGATTGTAAGGTGATACCCGGGAGTGTGCGGTCCCTCAACACAAGCTTGTAGTGGCGGACTTTTCGTTTTTCGTGCGTGTCCACCGACAAACGTGTCAAGATTACGAGGACGGTGGTGGAAGCTTAGAGGGGAAGCGGCACAATCGTTTAAGGAGAGGATGCTAGGCGAGGGGCCTTGGGAAGAAGGAGAAGATGCGTACGACATGTGGTCAAGATGGCAACATGTGTACGGAAGGTGGCTTCGTAAGTGTTGGGTGTGAGTAGGGAGGCAAGAAGGAAGCGAAGGACACCGGGTGGTGGAACGACGAGGTACAAAAGGCTATTAAGGAGAAGAAGGAGTGCTTCAAGCGCCTCCATCTCGACAAGAGTGCGACCAACATCGAGGGCTATAGGATAGCGAAGAGGGTTGCAAAGCGAGCCGTGAGTGTAGCAAAGGGTCGCTTTTTGATGACCTTTACCAACGGCTAGGCACGAAGGAAGGGGAGAAGGACATTTATAGGATCGCTAGGATACGTGAGAGGAAGACAAGGGACATAAACCAAATCAAATGCATCAAGGATGGGACGATCGACCGCCGGCGGCGACGAGGAGATCAAGGACGATGGCGAGAGTACTTCGATAAGTCGTTCAATGGGGAGAATGATAGTCCTACCTTTGAGTTGGACGACTCATTTGACGATACTTGTAGACGCTTTGTGAGGAGAATTCGTGAGGCGTAGATCGAGAGGCTTTGAAGAGGATGAAGGGAGGTAAAGCGATGGGCCCCCGATGGCATCCCCATTGAGGTGTGGAGATGTCCGGGAGCGAGAGCGGTAGTATGGTCGACTAAGCTTTTTAACCTCATTTTTCGGTCAAACAAGATGCCTAAAGAATGGAGACGAAGTATATTAGTACCAATCTTCAAGAATAAGGGAGATGTTCAAAGTTGTACTAACTACCGGGGATTAAGTCGATGAGCCATACGATGAAGTCAGGGAGAGGGTTATTGAGCATCGCCTACGGTTGGTCGACAAGTGTGACTCAAAACCAATTTGGGTTTATGCCCTGAGGTCGACCATGGAGGCGATTTTCTTAGTACGACGCTTGATGGAGAGATTTAGGGAGCGAGAGAAGGACTTGCACATGGTCTTTATTGACCTCGAGAAGGCGTATGACAAAATACCGAGAAACGCCATGTGGTGGGCCTTAGAAAACACAAAAAGTCCCAACTAAGTACATTACCCTCATCAAGGATATGTACAAAGATGCGGCGACATGTGTTCGAACATGTGATGGCGATACCGGTGACTTTCCAATTAACATAGGACTACATCAAGGGTCGTAGACCGAGCCCTTATTTATTTACTCCGGTGATGGATGAGGTTACAAGGGATATACAGGGTGATATCCCTTGGTGTATGCTCTTTGTCGATGATGTGGTGCTAGTGGATGAGAGTAGAGCAGGGGTACATAGGAAGTTGGAGCCGTGGAGGCACACGCTAGAGTCGAAAGGGTTCGATTGAGTAGGACCAAGACCGAGTATATGATGTGCGACTTTAGCCCGACTAGGCACGAGGATGGGGATGTCACCCCTCGGATGGACAAGTGGTGGCCAAGAAGGATACTTTTCGGTATTTAGGATCTATGCTACTGAAAGGATGGCGACATTGATGAAGATGTTAGACATAGAATCGCAATGGTTGGCTAAAGTGGCGTCAAGCTTCCGCATCCTATGTGACAAGAGGGTACCACGTAAGCTAAAAGGAAAGTTCTATAGGACAATGATTCGCCCGGCGATGTCAGATGGTGTCAATGTTGGCCTACAAAAAGGCTTACATGTCCAACAAATGTGTGACCGAGATGCGTATGTTGCGCTGGTTTTGGCGGGGCTTACTAGAAGGGATAGAGTTCGAATGAAGATATTCGGGATAGGGTCGGGTGGCCCCTATCGAGGAGAAATTGATTCAACATCGGTTGAGATGGTTTGGACATGTTCAACGGAGGCCTCCCGAGGCGCCGGTGCGTAGTGGAGTTCTAGAGCGGGTAGATAATGTAAAGAGAGGTAGAGGCCGACCTAGACCGACTTGGGGACGAGGCGGTTAAGCGAGACCTTAAGGAGTGGAATATCTCCAAGGATTTAGCTTTGGATAGGCGCGCTTGGAGGCTAGCTATTAACGTGCTCGAACCATGACTTTGTTTCCTTTTCTATCTACCCTAATCTTTATCCTTTTGTCTTGTGCCTTTCTAATTCTCTTTTGTAATCGCTTTCATATGGGTTTCATCTCTAGCCTACCCCAACTAGCTTGGGACTAAAAGGCTATGTTGTTGTTGTTGTTGTTGTATTATTTATCATCTTTGATGGTTATTTGCATCCCTGTGTTCATTTGTGGTTAAATTAGCGTGTTTTGTCTTCACTTCTGGGGATCTACAAGATCCTGGAGCACAACGCCAGTGTCGCTACTCCTTATCAGAACCTCGGCAACCTATGCGGAGGTCACCATCACCTTTTTGGTCACCTCCTCAATCTCTGGATGTGGCAAGGAAAGAATTGTTGAGGTTGTGCAAAATGCATTACATCCACAGACTGTGGATAGTAGAATTACAATAAGTACTGATTTACACTTGCCAAGGTTGGCATTTGCAAGGCAATGGCATGTTTGCAGTTCCGTGTAAATTGTCATATGGATTTTGCATATCTGTAATTCTGCATACATGCTACTATACAAGTACTAACAGAACTCTGCAGACGCACTCCAAGTACCAGTACGCCTGCCTCATTGATCCAAAAACATGATGTTGACAATATGCAAACACTCACATACGCCAATGGATCCCCTGTAGCATCGATCTATATGAAATACTATATGCTTTGCTTTCATCTTCTTTCCTCTTCTAGAAGGAATTGCACTGGGTTTTATTTTCTCAATATCTCGTTGCCTTTCTCCTGATCCACCTGGTTATTTGCTTCCTTGTGTTCAGCCTTGATCTCAAACTGCTATTTGCTTTCATCTTCTTTTCTGGAAGGAATTGCACTGGGTTTTATTTTTGTCATTGCCCTCGCCGTCTTTTTTGTCTCATCCAGCTGGTTATTTGCTTCCTTGTGTTCAGTCTTGATCTCCTTGGCATCCTTCATTTTTGACTTCAGGAAATCAACAAGATCATGGAGCACAACATCAGCATCATCATTCCTCATCAGAACCTCAGCAACCTCTGCGGGTGTCACCATCACCTCCTCGATCAGTTTCTCAATCTCTGGATATGTGTCATGGTACTCGATAGAGTGGTAGTTGTTGGCAAGGATTCGGAAAGACTCTGGGGTGCAATACCCCATGTGGATGTGCATGTCCATCCTTCCAGGCCGCAGCAGTGCCTTGTCGAGCCGCTCCTTGTAATTGGTTGTGAAGACGATGATCCTTTCCTCCCCACTTGTTGACCACAGCCCATCAACAAAATTGAGCAGTCCAGACAGTGTTACCTGTTCAGAAAATCCAAATTCTTGTCAGGACAAGTGAGGAAGTAGTGGGATCGTGAAGATATAGGGTTTGTAGATTGAAAGTTAGTACTCACCTTGCCTTCCTTCTTGTTTTTTTCTTCTGTAGAATTCGACTCATCATGTCCTTCACCTTCTTCCCGCTGTTTCAGTTCGATGGTGCAGTCAATATCTTCGATTACAAGAATGGATCGGTTGCCGATGCCAACAAGAAGCCTCCTGAGGTCTGAGTTGGACGTGACCGCAGTGAGCTCGAGATCATATATGTCAAACCTTAGATGGTTGGCCATGGCAGCAATTAGGCTCGACTTCCCAGTCCCAGGTGGACCATACAGCAGGTACCCCCGCTTCCATGCCTTGCCAATCTTCTTATAGTAATCTTTCCTCTTGAGGAACCTGTTGAGGTCATCGATGATGGACTGCTTCAGCTTGTGGTCCATGGCCAGCGTGTCGAATGTAGATGGGTGGTGGAGTTCAATTGCGGACCAACTGTCCCACTCAGTCATGTATATCATGAGAGTTCTCTCCTGGGCTTTAATGGCCTTGGCTGTGGCCAGAATGGATGGGAGGTACGATTTGAGGGCTTTGTCCTTGTGCTTCTTGTTGAAGGTCAACTCAAGAACTGGGACTCGTTCTGACTGCTGTTGAGAGAGTCATTTGATTTTTCTTTGCTGACAAGGCACCACTTGAACTCCATGCCTTCATAAACATCCAGCATCTCATCGCCCTCATCCATGCTGACCATCATCTTGTCGCTCTCATCCATGCTGCTGACGCGCAGGCGCTGCTGGATGTCGGTGTTCATGCGTGTGGCGAGGTAGGTCTTCACAGCGGTGTAGACGTAGTTGTTGACGAACCCATCATTCTTCTTCTCGATGATGATAGTGTGGTCCGACGATGTGCGCGAGCGCAGGTAGCCGGCCGAGAGAAGAGCAGCTCGCGCAGCTCGGGCGGCACCACCTCGTTCACCACGCTGCGCACCAGCATCATGGATGCGGCGACGGACGCCGCGGTGGTGAGGGCCTTCTTGTAGGACTCGAAGGCCTTATCGTAGGACGCCATGGTGGTGAGCGAGTTCTTGCCCCCTACTCTTCTTGGCTATTCTTGCTCTTGGATCTTGGTGTGGAACAGTGAGAGTGGTGTGAGAGGGTGAGGCTGGGCTTGCTTTTAACTTGCTAAGGAAGGAGAGTAGGAGGAGAATTTGGGTGCGGGCTGGGGATGGGTGGCTTTTATAGTGGTGAGTGAGTTGGGAGCTGTCAATTGATGGATGACTTCGTCTAAAAGGAATAGATTATATTAGTAGGCTCTTCCAACTCCCTTAAGTGCGGTCTTGGTCAGAGAAGGGGAAATGGGCATCACATGCATCACCACATAGCCGTACCTCTGTCCAACTGTGAATAATAAATCTCTCTTTTGATTAGTTAGGGTAAATAATGGAGGCTTTTAACATGCCTTTTTGTTGATGAAGAGCGAATGAGTACCTTCCTTTCTGCCAGCTGCTGTGGTTCCTTCCAGCCGTTGAATGTAAGCGCCTCAACTTTGAATAATATCCTATTCGGAGTTCACACACTGAAGACTGCACTGCACTTAGACTAGTGCTTGGATAAAGTCGTCAGGGTTCAGTAGAAACGTGGTTGCATTTCTTGCGTTGTTTATTGTATTATTATTATTTATTAGTACTGTATTATATAGAGAAGAAGAAAAGAAAAGGCAACATTTGATTTATTGTATTTCCTTGGCATCCAAGCTTCCTTCTGAAACGGTAGCCTCCTGCTGCTTTTTGTCCGCAGAGTGCTGTGCGCCGCAAGTTTCCTCGCTGAACCGAACTGGAATGGAAAGTGGGAGTGCCAGGAAGCTTCTCCGCCGCCGGGCCGGCGACCACTTGTTCACCTGGGGCGTGTGCTGGAATGGTAATTGCACGCTTTTCGTGCCGGCGAAGGAGACTGATCCTGACGTGGTTGGTCCACGTCAACGCGAGGCGGGCATCAGATAGTATTTTTAGTTTAAGTTTGCATTTCTACTTTTAACTAGAAAACTGGGGCGCGGCGTTGCCGCGCCATGTTTGATCTGCCTGTGTTGATTTTATGGTGGTTTTATAGTTTTATGATTTACTAATGAGGAAAATGATAGTCACTGAAAATTAGGAAAAAGGATTTGAATATGTAGGATTTTTTTTTTTTTTTTTAGGATTTATGGGATTCAGAGTTAAGATGGATGAGATATATGTTTTCTTAGTTTATCGGCAAAACACGAGTGAGAGCATTTTGAGAAATTATTTTTGCTTTTTTGATGATGAAGAAGGGGTACCACTAAAAGATTTGAACATGTAGGGTTTTATTTTTTTGAAGTTTTTTGGTTGAAGAATTATGGGATTCAGAGTTAGGTTGAATGAAATATGAACTTCCTAAGTTTATGGATAGAACACCTAATGAGATAAAATTAAAAATTCTTCTTTTTTTGGATGATGAAAAAAGGGGTGGAAAATTAGGAAAAAAGGATTTGAATACGTGGGATTTTATTTTAGAAGATTTTGGGTGCAAGAATTACGTGATTTGGAGTAAGGATGGATGAATTATAAACTTTTAAGTTTGTCGACAAAACATGAATTAGCGGAATTTGAAAATTATTTTATTTTTTTTTTTTTCCGATGGAAAGAAGGGGTGAAATAATTTTTTGAAATCATCTTATCCGTGTTTTGTTGATAAAATTAAAAAGTGTATATGTCATCCACTCTAACTCTAAATCATGTAGTTCTTTTTCACCAAAGGACTTTTAAAAAATTAAACCCATGTATGTGGGTATATATATATATACTATGTATTTATTTTAGGTGATTGGGTACGGACGTATCCGTGTATGTGTATGTGTATGTCATGCACCTACACGAATATTCCGTTTAACTACTTTAACAATGAGGATTACTATGCTGATAGCTATTACGTCATTGCTACCACGACGCTTATTATGGTTAATTATTTAACGTGAAAATTATTTACTTATAAAAAAAAAAGAAACACAATTATATCTAGAATTTAAGTGGCCACCATTAATTAGGTTTATAGTCATGATTAATTAAGGTTTTAATTTAGATAAATTATGGTTCAGGAATTTATTTAATTTGGATGTACAACGGATGAGATATGAATTTTTAGAATCCACCGACTAAGTTACCATTTTAAACTGGTATGCAAAATTATTTATACAAATTATATATATAATTAGCATGAGTGGAAACCATATAAATAGGATCTACGATTAGTCTAGTTTATTAGAGTTTTTCTCGGAATTTCTATGATATTATTTGTTAGACCCGTCAGCAGCTTGTCGGATTATTAGCGCTAGCTCGTGCATGCAAGGCTCCACGTGAAGGAGAGAGAAAAAAGATTGTGTGAGGAAAAAGTTTTGTTAGTTGCTGTTACCAACAACACCGATCGATGATGATAACTAAATAGTATATAGAAATACTACTAGTAAACACCGCAATGGTCCGTATGCTTTACCGACCGCACTGGCCCCCGTAGTCTCATAAGCCGTCGATCGGTGGACAGGTCGCTTTCTCCTCTATTCCACATGAACCTAGTCCATGGAGGAAAAGGAATGGGAGCCGCCTAGGCCTTGGGTCATGTGTGAGCACTTGGTCACGGGACCTTGTTCCCACCGTCCGCCCTTCGTTCTCGTGCTTCGCTCCCATCAACGGAGGCGAGCGCAGGCAGAGGACAAAGCGTAGAGAGAGAAGGGAGAGAAAGCGGAGGGGGAAAGAACTCGTTGGTGAAGGTCGCAACGCCCGCCATCGGGCGGAGTACACGGAATCGCGGGCGCTCATGATCGGGCGCGCGTCGGGCCGGCGGGTTTTACGGATCCGTGGGCCAAGACGGCTTCCGCGCCATCTCTTTCGCCAGATCGCTGGCGCCGTCGCGCGGGCGCAAGCCGCCGCCGGCCCACCGCGGCCGCGCTGCCAACATCCCAGGGGGCGCTACCGAGGGCCATGTCCCCGCGGGCGGGTCGTCCTCCTACGGCCGCGCCGACGACGCTGGCGCGCTTGGTCACCGCCGCCACGCCGCCCGCCGGGCGGCTGTCGGGCGCGCGCGTCTTCCGCCGGCAGGTAACTTCGCCGCCCGGCCCGGCTCGTCCCGCTCACGCGCCGTCTGGCGCCACCGCGGGAGGCCGGTCCCGCCGCGGCCCTTCGCCTCCTCCGGGCGGACGAAGCTAGCCCGCATGGCCTCGCCCCCGTGGCGGAGGTGCCCGCAGCCAGAGAGCTCCCGCGAGCGGGAGCCTCGCGTGGACGACGCAGCCTCCCCTCCTCCCGACGGAGCACCGATGGTGGTCGGCTCCGGGCGACCCATGGGGCCCCTCTCCGACCAAGGCCTCCGTAGCTCCTCCGTCCGCCGCGGCGAAGCTTGTGGAGCCGCGGCCGCACCACTCCATGCGCCGGCGGCTGGGCGAGTAGCGTCTTCCCCGCCCTAAGCCCGTGCGGGGCCCCGGCGGTGGCGGCCACCCAAATGCGACGGCGACGAGGTGACGCTGATGCCGGCTCGGGGAAGGAGGAAGGTGGAAGGAAGAGCTAGGTTATATTTGTGCAAAGTTTGAGGGCCTTTTGAAAAACTTCATGAGAGAGGGAGGATGGACGGCGGGTTGTATTTTCTAGAGTTCGAGGGTTTGTTTGCAAAAATACCCGTGGATGCCCGATCTGGGCCGTTCGTCCTACCGACGGGACGGCCGATTAAAAGGCGGCGTGGGCACGGTGCGTGGTGCCCGAGCTTGACTCGGATTCGATAGTAAGAGATAAGTGAGTATATACATAGATACGCTATGGATTTACCATCTTTTTTTATTTGATGAATAACCAAAGTACTACTGTATTTTTAAATTTTTAAACTGGTTTACATATTTGCTCCTACTAGGAGATTGGCTCCACATATTTCCTCATGTCGGTCGGTCTGTCTGTCCCAGTTTCGTTTCCTCCTGGCAAAAGTTTCAGAAGTGGCTGTGCCCATGCGTGTTGGAATTGGAACGCGAGTCGGAACTCAGAAGCATGTGTTGCGTGCCAAATTGACGACGTGTCGCTTTGTGATAGGGCGAGTGCGCTCGCTGCATGTCTTTTAGTGATGTGAATAGGACTATGAATGAAATGGACATCTGTGATGTCAAAATGACTAAAATGGACATATGTGAAATCTCTGTCCTGTTCACTGAACTTTTCAGCCTGACTATGGTACATGTTCACTAGGAGGCCTTGTTTAGTTGCCAAAAGTTAGAATTTTTTCTAACCGGTAAAGACTTTTGTTTGTATTTGATAAATATTGTCGAATTATGACTTAACTAGCCAAAAGATTCGCCTCGCGATTTACAACCAAACTTGTCGCGATTAGTTATTTATTTTACCAACATTTAACGCCTTCATATATGCGTCCTAAAAAATCATGTGACGGGAGAGAGAGTGAAAAAATTCTAACTTTTGGAAGGTAGCTAAACATGGTGTGGAAAGTGGGAGGAGGCTTCTCCAGGTCCCCCGCTCCGCTTGTTGATTTCCGCTACCAGATCCAGGCACTCCTGCGTTCCAACTGGAATGGTAATCGCCCGCGTTCCGTGCCGGCCAAGGAGGCTGATCGTGAGTGACGCGGTTGGTCGACGTCAACGCAACGCAATGGCGACATCAGTTGTGGGATGCTAGCGCTACAGGCTGGAAAGCGTGTCTGCCAGTTTTGTTTGTTTCCTCCTAGCAAAGTTGCGAGTGACTGTACCCATGTGTGTGTTGGAATTGGAACGCCAAGTCACAAGGATGGATGGACGGGCCGCGTGCCAAATTGGACGTGTCGTGTTGTGATACGACGAATGGTCGCTGCATTTGTCTCTTTTGGTGATGTCAAAAGGACCTAGTATGAATTAATTGAACATCTTCGTGCTATTGATCTGGAAATCTCTCTACTTAATTAATTAATTTTTTTCTATTAACTAGGAATGTGCGGTGCCCGTGCTGTGCTATGGAGGAAGGACATATGGTGGTGATGTAGTGCATGAGTTTGCTAGAGTAGCTTTATCTTTGAAAGAATCTATGTATTTCTGTCGATGAACTCCCTCATTTTTTATTTTTTATTTTTTATTTTTATTTTGAGTTGCCAGTAAACGATGAACTAGCCATGTTTGATGATAGTGTGCCGCACGGCTTTCCACAAAAAAAAAAAAAAATAAAAAAAGAGAGTGTGCCTAGGCAATAGGTATGGGCCTTATGTCCCGACACTATCTATCCGCTTCGCTACCAAGCTGGCCCCAAGGTCTCGTTGGGCCGTGGTCCACAGCCAACGGCCCGCGAAAGGGAAGGAGAAGCGCGACCCAGAGCTCTGCCGAGTCGTCGCTCGTGTCTCGTGTACCCGCCTGTCGTGTCGTCCGTCACCCCCACCCTGCATCGGCATCGCATCGGGGCATCGCGTGCGCTAAAAATTCCCCAACTCGACTCGCGTCGCGTCGCCTCGCCAGTGTGCGTGCCTCCGCCCCGTCCTCATCGCCCGGCCCCCAAAAACCCCCCACACCCAACCAACACCCAGGCGAGCGATGGCGGGGTCGGCGGCCGACGCGGAGCAGGAGCAGAAGCGGGCGGCGGCGGCGGCGTACGACTACGAGGGCGACGCGCGCTGGGCCGACTACTGGTCCAACGTCCTCGTCCCGCCCAACCTCGCCTCCCGCCCCGACGTCGTCGACCACTTCAAGCGCAAGTTCTACCAGCGCTACATCGTGAGTTCCACTTCCACTTCCACCGCCTCCACCTGCCCTGGAACTGGAAGGAAGGAATCTCGCGATTCCCTTCCCTCCCGCCGTCGCCTTTAGCTGCCTGTTCCCCTACCACCCGTCCCCCACGCTGGACAGTTGTTGTGCTAATTTAGGATCCGACCGACGCGATTTCCGTACGGAATAGCAGTCCTGCTAAATTGGGGTTTGCTTCAGCTTTTCATGCTGAGGCCCAGATTGCAGTGCCTTGTAGCGTCGTACTGCTGGTTGCAGAGAGTGGCTCAGTAGAGATCCAGTCGCGGTGCTCCTTTGCTTCGCTGCCGACGGTCTGCTTGCTTACTCTAGACTGTACCACGCTCCACGGCATGTTCGATCGATTCCATATGTTATTTGCTTCCAGCCTTGGGTGCTTGTGCCACTCTTTCCTTCAAGCTTGTGATTTCATTATGGGGAATGCAACATGCTCCTTCTTAGTTAGTAAGTTTATTATTATCCATAGCATTTTTCAGGCAGGGCCACAGAACAAGTTTGTTTGTATGCAGACTTTAAAGCAAATGGAAAACAAACTCTTGCCATTTGCCTTTTCACACATTTTTAGTTAATATCATCGCTTGTGTGCCACTGAACACTGAAGAGTGAAGCAATACAATATTTCATTTCATGCATTTTGATCACCCCCCCTCTGGTTTCACAGGACCATGATCTGGTGGTTGAGCCGAGGTCATTCGCCGGTTCCACTCAGCCCAGCAGGCCAGATGTAAGGTCTTCGCCTTCGTCATCCAGCGAGAACGTCAGGGCACGTAGTTCAGGTAAAGCATGTACATTTTGGGCTTTACTGGCCATAGCATCCATCATTTTCTGTATCAAATTTATCTGTTAGCTGAATCGATTTCTTGTGTAGAACCTACTGCAAGGTCAGCTCCGCCGCCACCAACACAAACATACAGTGCTCCCAACCCTTTACGGTTTGATGCACGGACTATACATTTCTCCATCAATGCATGGGTAAGGGATAGGACACTGTTTTCTTTGATTTATTGAATGGTTAATTACATGTGCCTAAAATGCTAGCTGGTTCTTCAAGTTCCATTGTTCTGCTTGTTTATATGGCAATCCATGTGGGCATGCCATTAGGAAACTCTCTTTGTTCTCTACCGCTATGGGGTAATTATGGCAACCCATCAGCCTGTCATGTTACTGTTCTGAACAGTAGTCTTGCTTGTGTTTTTTACTTCGTTAATCATGGGCATGACCGAACTATTATGTTTCAGATACTTGTGGTTGCTGGTCTGGGAATGCTTCCTATTTTGCCAAAACACCTTGCTGACAGAGCTTGCAAACTTTCACTACTCGGAACAATATTGTCATCAGGATATTCTCTATACAGTACTTATGGGGTAATTACCTGCCTATCTGAAGAACGAGTAATTCATATAAAATTCACTGGATTATTTTTTGCTTGATGTGACTTTGATTCATTTTTCTTTTATGTGTACAGAAACCAAGAGCATGGAACATGCCAGCAATTCAAGCGTGGTTGCAGTCTGTTCTTGCAACCAAGGATTTTATCCATTTAATGTACTCTTCTATGCTCTTCACATCTCAGTTGCACTTGAAGAGTAAGATGCACCTTTTCTCCTGCAAATTCATGTCTCTGGTGTCTGCTTTTGGATATTCTTGCCTCATCGTAATTTTATATTTGTCACAGTTGCTGCACTACCTGTGCTTTGCTGGGCACTTGACCATGTTGCCAGATTCCTAAGGCGTAACTTTGCTCGATCCTCTTTCTATAGGTAACTGTATGTGGATTCGATTCTGTATCCTTGGCACAATCGGTATCCAGTTCCCATTTCTCAATACTGTGTCGATGTTTTTTTCAGGCAATACCTGGAAGAGCCTTGTCTTTGGGTAGAGACAAATAATACAACACTGAGCCTCCTTAGTTCAAATGCTGAAATTGCCTTGGGTTTTCTTCTGATCATATCACTGCTCTCGTACGTATATTCAGATTTCCATAATGTTCTGAAGTTTTGATTTTATCTTAGGAACTACAGTACATCTTTGACCTTTACCCTTTTGTGTTGCAGGTGGCGCCGTAGCATAATTCTGACATTCATGTACTGGCAGGTGAGGTGTCCCCCAAAAGTTCAGGCTCCCCCTTTTGTATTTCTTCTCTTGCTTGCATGCTGTTTTCCTGCATGTTTCCTAACCTCTTTCTCTGGCCAAATGTACTGATTTAGCTTGTTTGCGGCATTGTTTCAATTCCAAGAGATCCAATTTATCTTCTGCCTTGCTTTTTGTCCATCAGCAACCAGCTAGAATTTGGTCGACAGTAGCAACTAGGTTATTAGTTACAACTATCGTCTATTAGGTGTATTACTGCTCTTTCCCAAGTAACTTGTATTAACCGTCAGCACACACGCTGCATTGCTTACCAGTGCCCTTGACATGCTTGTATATTCTGCAGGTGTTGAAGCTGATGTACCATGCTCCTGTGACATCAAGCTATCACCAGAGCGCCTGGGCTAAAATCGGCAGGATTGTGAATCCATACATCCACCGCTACGCCCCGTTCCTCCAGACTCCCATTTCTGCAATCCAAAGATGGTGGTTCAGGTAGAGGGACAGGAGGGTAAAAAGAAAAATCATGTATCTACTGCTGAATCACTGAACCGCCTGGGCGGGGTTTAAGATGGCTACACAGAACATAGCAGTGATAGCACAGCTGCCTTTTTCTTATGTATCGCTGCAGAAGTGCACTGTATAATATAACCTTTGCGGGATGACTGGTGTCCCTGAATTCTGGATTCCCTTATCGTAAAGAAGGTTGCTGTAAGCCTGTAAACTCGAAGGTTTGAAGGGATGACCAACAATGTTGATTCCGTGGGCAAACGTAACTAATGTTCCATGCTTTCCATCTACTGCCCGTATTTTGTACATTAGTTCAACACCGATGCCTTCGTAGAGCCCACTGATTTGCTTATCATTTTGCAAATTGATCTGGATTGATTGAGCTAAAAAAGAAGGAAAGTCTGTGCATGACCTGTCGGCGCACCATGAACTGATAGGCCCAATCGTCCTGCCATGTGCCGACAAGGTTCCAGTCGGGATGTCACCCCGTCGATTAGCACCTGCTCCTGGTTACTTGGCCGCCACGTCAGCTTATTGGCCGATGAGGAGCCGATGTGTCCCTGTCGGCTGCTCAATTGCCTAGAGTGCTATGCTCAATTTTTTTTTTTGTGCCTAAGTGCTAGATTTTCTTTAAAGTAATATACTAATATCTAAATTACAATTATTTATTTAAATATAAGTAATATTATTTCAAAAAAAAAAAATTAAAGATGAGATGAGATGGCAGCCGGCCTTTTTTTGGTGTTGCTTTTTTTTAGCCCTGGGCTTGATGCCAAGGCGTCAGTTTAAGTTGGGTCCAGCCCAAGCCCATTTCTGGGCAGCCAGCAGTCCGTTTGTGTCCGAAACCCTAGCCTATATAAAAACCACTCGTCCCCTCCCAGCCGCCAGCAGGTCAGATCCCCAGACCGATCCACGAGCTCCCTGCCCGCAGCCCACCCCACCCCACCCTAGACAGTCTCCGATCCACGGCGTCCGTTCCGCATCCGGCCACGCTGCCGGTGTTCTCAGGTCTTCTGCCCTGCCGTGCGGGAGCAATTCGTCGAACAGCTTGAGGCGCGCCGCGCGCTAGGACAGGGCAACCTGGGCGTCAACCGCGCACTTCAGCTGTTCGACGAATGCCTCCCTCCACGCCAGGCGGCTACCCTCGCCTTCAACCACCTCCTCGCCCAGAAACGGATATGTAGGGCAGGCTGATGTATATTATCTATATATGATTTGTCTATATGATTTGCAGGCTCATCGCCAGCTTGCCTATTTCCTTTAGTTACCATCTGATCTCCACCTCTAGATTAAGATGAGAACATGAGTTTTTCTTTCCTCGTCTGATCTCCACCTCTAGTTTAGGATGGGAAATTAAGAAGTTGCCTTTACAAAGTTTTGAATCTTAATTGTAAACCATGCCAATGATTTTTAACTATATTTATATCATTTCTTATTACACAGAGATCTTCCGAAAAACAGGAGCAGGAAACTAAGTTGAAAATTGTGTTCCTGTATATGTTTTTTTGTTTAGTCTTGTGAATTACTGTTACACAAGCATAATACATGGATGTATGATAAAAGTTTTGCAGCCATTGCATTGCACTTGCACTGTTGAGCTTAGTTGAATTTAAAATACAACCTTATGATCAGTTTGAGACATAACAAGGTAATCTGAATACATTTACATCCTCTTGCTATTTTAAAAAGTTTGCAGTGGTTTCGCTGCTGAGTGGGAAATGGAGAACCTTGTGTTTATTTGTACTTCCTGAAACCAGAACTGTTGTTTTTATTTATTCTTCCAGAAACCAGAAGTGTGGATGGTGGTTGATTAAGTTTTCATTAATTATCAAGGAACAGGAACCTTTCTAAAATATTTTTGAGCCCAAGTTATCCAAACCTACCTAACTTGGATGTGGCTAAATGCCTTTGTTGATTCCATATTATCCAAACTTAGTTTTGCAACACAAAGGATACATATGCATGCTAATACTTGCCGGTTACGTGTTATACTTGATTAACTCATATCTTTGATGCTAGTGTCTAGACCCTATTATTTTTGTTATTACAGGAATAGGAGTCTCTCATAAGCTAAGAACAAGCGATTTGTTGGTAATGTGCTCCATGGTTTTCCTATTATTTTTTGTTGTTACAGGAATAAGGAGTCTCTTACTCACAAGCTAAGAACACGCACTTTGTTGGTAATGCGCTCCATGGTTTGACACAATGTGATGATTTCATAAAAGCGTAGTGGAAGAATTTTGAGATGTTTCAGTGATTTCCTTTTATTAATATTGTCCATTGGTCTTTTGCCAGATAACGGTCTGCAGGGCAGCATTTTTGTGCCTGCGACTTCGCCTCTGCCACAGCAAGGTGGCCATTATACTTTTTTTCATTACCTTTTCTTTGGTGAAGGAGGTGGTCATAGTAGTCTGGTGTGATAGCGGACTTGATGGTAATAGCAACAACAGCCGAAGGCGTGTGACAACGTCCATATTGATGCTCGCAGATATTGCTGTTAGCACTCAGAAGTTAGATCCTCAGTGACTAGCACTTTGAGTATTTTCTGTTGCATATAATGCTGGAAACTGTACTCTTGTAATTTTCTTTTTTATCTGGTGTGTCTGGGTGGCAAGCTGCTATTGTTAGAATGACAATGCTGAAGTGGCAGATGTGGTCTGTTATAAGCGTGCTGTGTTTGCTGCTGAAGAAGAAGTGTACTCTTTTGCTGTGTTCAGTTAACTCAGTGTGGTATGCAGTCAAAAAAAAAAAAAAAAAAAACTCAGTGTGGCAGGTAAAATGAGCTGTGTCAGCCAATCATCACCTCTAGATTAAGATGGGAGGAACTAGATTTGTGCTATATGCCTTTATCATTATTAATCTTCATGATTTGCTTGTGAATTCGCGATCAAATAGCGTTGAGATGACAAAAGTGATCACTCAAAACGTGAATTCACTACGTGCTGATCATCTTGATGTGACATGCCGATTTGTTGGAGTTATTATTCTGAATGATGAAATTCAAAGTTGTTCTTTTTTTGGGGGTTGTAATTCTTCTATGTATTAGGTGTTGATAGCCTACTGGTGGACATGAATTCCAAATGAAGAAAACTCATTCCAGCTGATGCATGAATTCCAAATGAAATGAAAAACTGTCAAAACTTATCCCAGCTCATGGAGCAAACGTCCTATGATGTCACGAGTTTGTCCTTCCTGACACTTCACCAAATATTTACCCGGATGGTCAGTAAAAACTCAATTTGCTCATACAAGAGGTGTAAGATGCAGGCTAATAGATAAGCACGGACTAGCTCAGTACAAGGGGCGTAGAAGCTCAAAAGTGAATATGCCAACAGCTGTGCCCACAATACATATGGTCTGTCAACAGGTTTGGCCATGGGTACATTTCCTTGACCTGCAGTCCTGCACTCATTCTATATTTACCTTCCTCGACCACAAATAAAGGCATGCAACCTACATCTTGATGCAGCTGATGTTTTTTTAAGACATCAATTATTTCCACCATTTGTTTACTAGTAAAACATTTGAACTACATTAGAACTAGAATACATCTTGATACCTGTTAAAGATGTTCTTGCATCTAATCACAAACAACCACTTCCTGCTGAAACTACATTAGAACTAGAATACTTTTGTATTTCCAGCAGTATGTCATAAAAAAAAAGGCAGCCAGTGCTTCTTGATATGAAAGTATCTCTAAACAAATCTCATATTGATTTTCAGGAAATTATAGGATAATGACAAGAGTACACAGTTTTATTTGTCCAGCTAGCCAAATCATGCATTAATCAAACAGTAAATGAAATATGCCTAACATACTGCACTGAGAAAGTATTTGTCATCAGGACAAATTCATCCACCACAAGAACTCATCTTGATCATACTGACTTGTGCACCAGTTGTACTCAAACTGCTCAGCAGAAGATATACAGTACCAGCATTGACAGACAACAGAAGCATACAGAGTACTCAAGATGATTGTCAGTCTATTCAGCAAAATCTTACTTCAAAGTGGAACATCAGAGAATAGTGGGCCCCCCTGGCAAGACCATCCGATCTGAAAAATAACATGAACACAATAAGCAAATTCTAAATCAGCATTTACAGTTCAATGAGCTAAGTGCTAGTTCAGATTTGAAAGAAATTAACAGTAACTTGACAGCATGATAATACTAGATCAACAAATTTGTATGCGTATTTAACACGGCCACTAATACAGCGGCATGGTCATTAACAAGCCAAACCGAAGAACCAAGATTAGGTTTGGCTATTGAGTGCCATATATTCTGTTTGCACTGGAACTAGTTCATTCACAAGCTTGAAGCAACTAATAACAACAGACATATAGAAGCTGGTAAAGGCAAAGAAGTTTGAAAAGATAAGCAGGGGCTAGGATGCATGGCAAGAAATTTACAAAGGGTTGGAGACACAAAAAGTGTGCAGATTGAATCCCCACAATGGAATGTGCTCACGTTAGGTAGCCTACTGGTGGACCATATTTCATCATACTGACTTGAACCTTCAAACTTTTGATGGTAGTAGCTCTGAAATTAGTGGAATGTATACCAACTGCGGCACACTAACACTCAACATGACACAATCTTACATTTTGCGGTTTAAAAACTATTCATTGGCACCTCAGAGGCTCAGAGATCAGTGAATCCTTGCTACTGCATACAATCTACAATGTCATGAGAGGATAACATGCACAAGATTCAAAACCAACTGCCTAACTCAAACTTTTACAGATTGATGAGCTACTAGTACTGGCTCCAAGGGTTTACACTGAGCATGAGATTTGACCTTCAGGTATGCCACAAATGAACAGAATAGTTATCTTTTAAAAAGAATATCTGAAACAAGGTATGCAAATAATGCTATATCATCAAGTTTGTATTCATATTTAACATTTCCATCAGCATGTGGTCTGTGACAAGTCAAATCTCATAACACAAATAACGCCTGTTTCCCAATGTCAAGTATTCAGTTTGCTCTAGCTCATGCAAAGGGTCCCTGACAATCTCTATAGGTGAATATAACAATTAAATAGCATGCCTAATTGTTCAGAAATCAGAATGGATTAACCGGAGTAAAGATACAGGAGCTGTAAGATGTAGGTCAACAGATAAGCAATGACTAGTTCAGTACTAGGGGTACGGAAGCTCGTGTAGGGCAAGGCATTATAGTATTCCCCACCCTAGGATTGTCTACCTTTCTAACTTGCCCAAACTTGAGCAAAGTGTGCTTGCATTGCAACTAGTAGTTCATTCACAAGCCAGAAGCAACTAACTTACACATCCAAATTGCCAAAGTGTGCTTGCATTGCAACTAGTATTTCAGCCACAAGCCTGAACCAGCTAACTAAGCAAACATATGGAAGCTGCAAATAAAGACAAAAGAAGGGCTAGTACAATACCAGGAGTGTAGAAGCCCATGTAAGGTAGAACGCTCAAGTCACGCTTTACGCCTAGGCTTGTCAATCTTTTTCACTCTCTTTGATCTGAGCTCCATCATGAATAAACCAACACCCGTGCTGATGAAGATGACACCCGCACCCTCTGTGACGCCAACCACGTGCGCTCTGTCTCTTGGATTCGCCATAGGTATCATCTTCCCCAGATCAATGACCTTGCATTGTACCCATTCTGCATTTTCCTCTGAACCCACCGCTCTTGACCACAGATATAGACTGGAATCTGAAACCACAGCAAGCCCCAGAGAAGTATCCTTGATCACCGTGAGGGCAACCCATACCTGTCTCTTGTGCATTGCCAATGGTGGCGGCTTAAGCACAGACAAGCAATTATTCCTCCAATCATGCTTGAGAATTACAACATCAATATCTCCTGGAAGCATGGGGAAGTAGATCCCCTCTCCGACAAGGGCACCAGAACCATAATCTTCACCTCCACAGACGTGGTCAAGTACGGGACTTGGCGCGCTCCAAGCGCGCGTCTCCGATGAGTAAATGATCGCGCACATGTTAGAGAACAATCGGCTGAACACTAAGGTCACATAGAAGGGACTGCCGTGGCAGTCAAGGTGTTGACAGCCGGTGACGGCGCAGAATATCGCGGTGGCCGAGAGAAACAGCCCCAACCCGATTCCCGGTGTGGGCACGCGATGGCGGTCGCCCGTAATGGGGTCAAAGACAAGGAAATACTCATCCTTCCCGTCCTTCCCAGACATGGAGATCAGGATGCGGCCATGGCGGCAGTCGCAAGGGTACGCAAGGACGGCGTCGGACACCGGAATGGGGAAGGCTGGCACTGCTGTGGTGGCGAGGAAGCGGAGATCCCGTTTGCCGAAGTCGGGCAATAGTGCGGTGGCGACGGAGAGGGGAGCCCCGTCGTTTACTGGGCCACTGCCGATGAGACCGAGGAGGGGAGGGGCTCCGTGGAAGTTGCGGTAGCGGTGGAGGAAGTCGGGGTCGGAGATGGTGCGGAGCCACGACTTGCAGGCGAGGGCCGCGCGGAAGAGCCACTTGGGCTCGTCCGGCGGGAGGCGGAGGAGGATCTCGGCGATGGCGTCGTCCACCAGCTCCGGCGGCTGCGCCGCCATGGCCTAGGATTTTTTTTTGGTTGGAATGGGGATTGGAGGAGGCGCAGTTGATTTTGGAGTTGAGATGGGCTCAGTCCGTTCGTCCATCGTCCGTACCAAAAGGAAAAAGTCTATTTTGGGTCACGACTTTGCGCGAAAAGTCCGATTTTGATCAGCTTATTTAAAAAACCGGACAAACACTCCTCAACTTTTGAAACCAAGGCAGATTTCGTCACTCGGCGGTTTTGGACAGTGGTTCCGCTTCTGATAACTCCGGTTTTTGCTACAGTGACAGTGGTTTCGTTTTTCTTTTTTATTTATTTATTTCGGCTGAATCTTTTCAAAATCATAGTAAATCACCAGAAAATTCATAAAATAGAAAATCCAATTTTGTTGGACTCCACATGAGTAGAGCTACGCAATGAATATATAATATGGTATACTTTAATATAAAATTTTTGCTATGAAGGTTTTGCCTTTTCTTTTTATTTATTTAAAATCAATATTTAAAAATCATAATAAATTATAAAAAATCATAAAATTGAAAAATAATTTTGCTAGACTCCACATGAGCATATTTACACAATAAAGATATATAGGTGTACTATTTAATTTATTGGCCGGGATCCATCGGGTTTACGACTCGAAAGTACGTGCAGTCGGCCAAAGAAACCTAGCTAACCTAACCCGGCTAAAGAGCCACAAAACTTCACGTCTTGTGTTATTAGCGCCTCATGCGAGTCCAACAAAATTGAATTTCTTATTTTATAATTTTTACTGTAATTTACTATGATTTTTTTAAAGATTGAAAAAAAAAAAAAAAAAGGCAAAACCTTCTAGCAAAAACTTTGTACAAAAAGTATATCATATTATATATTCATTGCGTAGCTCTACTCATGTGGAGTCCAACAAAATTGGATTTTCTATTTTATGAATTTTCTATGATTTACTATGATTTTTGAAAGATTCAAATAGAAATAAATTAAAAAAAAAAAAAAAAAAACGAAACCACGGTCACTGTAGCAAAACCGAGTTACTGTAGCGAAACCACCGTCAGAACCGCCGAGGGACGAAATCTGCGTGGTTTAAGTTGAAGGGACCCGTTTTGTCCGGGTTTTAGAGTTGAGGACCAAAATCGGACTTTCGCGAAAATCGGGGACCAAAAGTAGACTTTTTCCGTACCAAAATTAGCAACCGGCCCATTTTCATGGCCCATGTCAATGAGTGGAGTGAAAGGAGGTGCTCCGGGGCGGCGTTGGTCGCCTCGCCGGCCTGGCGGTTCATGGGGCGAGCTCGTAGTCGACGCCGCCCTCTTCCAGGGCCAGCAGAACCCGGGACACGAACATGGCTTCCTCAGCGATCGAGTGCTGCTAGGAATGGATGGATGTGCAGCTGCTATTTATGCACGAGCGAGCAAGAGATCAGAGATGACGCTCCGCTCTCTAGTGCTGCAAGCTGCTTGTCTCTCAACGGTTGCGTGCAATGAGCAGCAGCCAGCATTAGCAAGCGAGGTCGTCGTCACCAAAATGCAAAGGATTTCTCAGATCAGGGAAACTTCCCTAGAAATTGGACAGCGAAAACCAGTAAGAGTTGGAACGAGTTCCCCGTCAGACAGAGCACACAGAGCACCACCCCATTCCGGAGTTGAGATGGGCGAAGGCCTGATTAACTGGCATCGGCCTCCTAGCAACCGGCCCATTTTCCTCAAAAACAGTCAATCGGCCCATCTCTACAAGAAAAAAAAAAAAAAGAAAAAAACGAAAATGTGTTGCTGCCCAGGATCGAACTGGAGACCTTCAGTGTGTAAGACTGACGTGATAACCACTACACCACAGCAACTTTGATGCCAATTCTTTCAAATATGTTTAACTATTCATTGAAAAGTAAAGTGCTGTCAGGCATTCGGCCCATCCGCCATCCACCAGTGCCGCCCAGCTCGTCGCATCGACGCTCGCCACTCACACGCGCAGTCGCGTCGCCCCGCTCGTGCTCACACGTGCGGATAGATCGAGATTTGCGACTCGATACAAGAACGAAGAAGAAAGAGATTTGAGGATATGGTCACGGGGAGTCTTCTTTCGGTTATTGGGCCAGGCCTGGTGACTTGCCAGTATAGTTTTGCTAGAGTGAAAATTGTTCTCAGGTGTATTCTAATTTGGAAAAAAGTCCATTCCTCCCATTATCGCGATTTGACTTTTTTTTTTCAGCCGGACGAATCAATCCCCTCCCTCAACTTTTCAAACCATGCATTTTTTTCTCCCTCGGGCGGTTTTGAAGTCGGTTTTGCTACAGTAAAAACGGGTTTGCTACAGTGTCTGTGGTTTTGCTACAGTCCAGGTGCCTTTGTCTTTTCTTTTTAAAAAATTCTGGTTGAATCTTTGAAAAATCATAGTAAATCATAAAAAAAATCATAAAATAAAAAAATCAAATTTTGTTAGACTCACATGAGTAGATCTACACAGAATATATATAATATGGTATACTTTTAGTTCAACAAAAATAATTATAGAAGTTGCGACTACTTAATTATTTCAATTAATTATATATTCACTGTGTAGAACTTTGTACTAAAGCATATCATATTATATATTCACTATGTAGATCTACTCATGTGGAGTCTAACAAAATTAGATTTTTTCTATTTTATTATTTTTCTGTGATTTACTATGATTTTTCAAATATTCACCAAATAAATAAAAAAAAAAAACAAAAAACCTTCGTAGCAAAAAACTTTATACTAAAGCATATTATATTATATATTTACTATGTAGATCTACTCATGTGAGTCCAACAAAACTGGATTTTTCATTTTATGATTTTTCTATGATTTACTATGATTTTTAAAGATTCAACCGAATTAAAAAAAAAAAACAAAAGGCACCTGTACTGTAGCAAAACCACAGACGCTGTAGCAAACCCGCGGTTACTGTAGCAAACCCACCTTCAAAACCGCCCGAGGAGGTAAAATGCATGGTTTGAAAAGTTGAGGGAGGTGATTTGTCCGGTTTTGGAAATGAGGAGGAAAAAAGTGAACTTACGTGATAGTTGGGGGAAAATGTAGACTTTTTCCTTCTAATTTTTTGTGTATTTATATATCGGTGTATCCTTATTTTTAGAAAATGAAGAGATGATGAAGGAAGGGCAGGAGGTGAGCTACCACAGGTGGGCAGAGGAAGTTGAGTGGACGAGGCAGAGCTGATGAGCAGGCTGCAGGCAGGCTATTGCTGCAGGGAGAGGCTGCTGGTGACCACCGAGTGGCTGGTCAGGTGCATCGCTGCATATGCATGCAAGCTGGGAAGATGGGCGTTCTTGAGACTATCTGCACTCATGTTACTCTATTTGCTTCCTCTAAAAAGAATATTCTATCCTAGTCATCGAAATTATCTCCTTTACAGTGCATTCTTCCGCACTCATACATTCTTTATATCTCACTCTATACCAAGCGGGGTCCACTTATTAGGATTTTTATTTTTTTTTCTCTCCTCCCTGTCTGTCACACTCTCTCTCCTCCCTCCGCCATGGAGCTCCCGGCGGCTACTCCTTCCCTGCACCCTCCGTCAGCACGCTTCGGCTCCGCCCGGCGATGGTCGATGGGCATCCTATTGCCGGCCATGCCTCCCTCTCCTCGCGCGAATCGGTCGATGGGCGTCGTGGCGGTTCCATGGCGTAGGAGGGCGCGGCCGTGGCGGCGTTAGGCGTTCCCCGACAGCGACGGCGGCGGCGACTAGGGCTGGAGTCCACTCGCCCGGCGCTCGCGCTCACTCTCGTGGCCGGGCGCTCGCCGAGATGCCGTGGCACGTTGAGCGTCGGCGAAGTTCACCTTGCCCGCCGCCGCCGAGATGCCGTGGCACGTTGAGCGCGACCTCGCCGGGGAAGATCTCGGCGGGCATCTCCATCGCTGGCTGCGCTCGCCGACGCCCGACGCCGCTGGCCTCGCCCGCCCCACCCTTCGCCGGCGCGCCTCCGCCTCCGCCCGGCGACGCTCGCGACGCTGGCCGACGGAACTCCCAGCGGCGAGGCGGCACTCCGTCGCCGTCGGCGCCCCCATCCGCATCACGCGTCGGCGGCGCTCCTCCTCGGCGGGCACGGCGGCGGGCGCGGCCCGGCTCTCAACCTCCAGTGGCGGGGCGACGCCCGGCGGCGCGCTGCTCCTCAGGCGGCTTCGGCGGTGGCCTCTCTCTCTCACGGGCGGAGGGCGGCGCGGGCCCGCCCGGGGCGGCTCCTCGGGAGCGCTCGCTACCCGCAGTGAACAGGCGGAGCGGAGCGGCCACGGTAGGATGCAGGCGCTCCGGTCCCAGCGCGGCCGTTTTACGCTACCGCGTGCTTGGAGGAGCCGAGTTGCCTATGCAGCTGGATAGTGTGAAGAGAAGTTAAACCTGCGTAAGGTATCTGCGGCCAGATGCGGCTTCCAGCCGTACTCCGATGGCTTTATTCTGGGTAAGCTACCATTGAGGGGGCGCATCGCTCATACCCCAGACTCCAGCTTCACAGCGGAGTTTGGGCGCCGTAGAGAATCCACTTCCTATAGGCCCCTCGGCCCCACCACGCGAGCGACGGAGCATGCGCGAGAGGCGGGGAGAGGGAGAGAGAGCGCATGCGGCTTCGACATACGCAGGTGGGTCCACTAGTTCAAGTAGTTAAAAAATATTATAACTCACAAACTAAAACACCAAATTAAATTCCGATTGCACCATTAAATTACGTTTCAATAAATCCTTGAAAATAAGATCACACATGAATATATTTAGATAAAATTATAAATGGACCCCACTTGTTAGTAGTTGGTATAGAGTAGAGATATAAAGAAAGATGGTCTGCGGGAGATAGTACTGTAAAGGAGAGAATCTTGATGACTAGGATGTATAAAAAGAAGTAAATAGAGGAACATGAGTCTTGCGATAGTCTAAGGGGTGCGGGGCGTCGTCAAAATCTTTGGATCGAGAAAGGAAAGGGATGCTCGATCGCTCTCCTCGGCTGAGAATTCAGAGTCACCTGGCATTGGGCCTGTTTGGTTCTTTGCCTCCCGAACAACGCCATGCAAGCATCCCGGCGTCCCGATTTCGTGTGCTCGTGGGCCGTGATATCGTTATCCGGTAACCGCCGCCGGCGGCGTCATCAAAACAGCCTTCAGAACCATCTCATGCGTACTCGTTTGCTATCCAAAGTCTGGCCGAGGCGGGAACTCGTCGGACTCCGGGTCGCGCGGGCCATCGGCGGGCGGTGGCCAACGTGCTCCTGCAGGCCTGTCTCGCTCTACTCCCTCCCTCCGTTCCATATCTTTTGCGGTTCTTTGACTCATATAAAATCGTGTTTGACCTCTCGCCTTATTCAACTTTTTTAATAAATATTATCACTTTTGTTATAACTTATTACATCACTAAAGATATTGTAATGACGTTTTGTTTGTTTTATAATTTACATAAAAATTTGAATAAGGCGAAACGATCAAACACGATTTATATGAGTTAAAAAATTGCAACTATCGTGGAACGGAGGGAGTACTCGGAGATCGCCATCGGACAGGACGCCAAGTACGCGGAGGTGATCCCGGACGAGTCGGCGGCGGGTACGATCCGTAGTGGGCACTGGGCATGTGACAGTACCCCCTTATCCACTCTGCATGTCCCCGTGCTCAACTAGTAGACGCCAATCTACATCATCTGCAATTGAAATGGCCTCACCTGATTGGAATGCCTTTAGGTGACCGGTCAATCATCCTTTAGGTGATACTGCGATGATTTTGTCACGGGTCCAGCTCGGCATGAATGCAAACTGGTATTGTAAGTGGCCGATGTGGCTGTGAAAGGAGTAAATTTTTGTGCTGGACGGCAAGCCTGACATTGTGTTTCATGTAGCTGCTTGTATCTGGGTGTGCCTCTTTCCGTTCGGCGGCTGAGACGGGTGGATGAGCAGGCGTTGGTTGACGTTGTTGCGGCAAGGATTCCGACTTGGAAGGCAGACCTTCTCACCCAAGCTGGTCGGGTGCGGCTTGCCAAGGTGACACTCTCTTCGATCCCTACCCACATGGCTATCTCCTGCTGCCTCTCTCGCTGGGCCATTGGGCAGATTGATGGGTATCGGCGTGCGTTCATTTGGTCTGGCACCGTGGCAACTACAGGGGGCAAGTGTAAGTTGGCATGGCCGACTGTTTTCCGGCCCACTGATTTGGGGGGGCTTGGTCTCCTTGATCTACATCTATTCGGCATCGCCCTGAGGTTGAGGTGGGAATGGCTAGGGGAGGACTAATCCGCACGCCTTGGGCGGACGCCTCACGGTCGAGACAAGGTGGTCGCGGCCATGGGCGATGCTAGTATCTCGGTCACCCTTGGTGACGGTGCCTCTGCACTCATGTGGCTGGACTCATGGTCAGTCGGTCGGGCGCCTCGGTGTTTTTCTTGCGCCCGTGCCTCTTTGGGGCAATCACGGTGGGAAGAAGAAGTACGTGAAACATGCGGCACCTTAGCTCTGGGTGGGCGACATTGTGGGGGCGCCCGGCTGCCGGTCATTTGCCAATACCGCGGTGTGTGGCGCTGGTTTGTGACGGCAACTTCAGCCTCTTGTCTTGAGACGTGTTCGTGCAGAAGTGGACGGCTAACGGTGTTTACGGCATCATCGGGCTTATCGCCGCATTCTTCTACGGGGTGGCGTCCATGCGGGGCGCAAAGGAACGTGGGCGCACAAAGGCACCGAATCGGTGCGCTTCTTTCTTTCGGCTAGTAATGCACCGCAGATTTTGGACGGGAACCGAAGATTCGAGCATGGTCTACAAGATGATGACGCTTGCTTGCCGTTGTGTGGCTAAGAACCGCAGACTTGGCGCTCATCTTTCGCTTGGTCAGTAATGCGCCACCGTGCTACGGTACATGATGCTAGCATCCACGGGCATGCAAAGCTTGGCGCCGCGGGAGATGGACATTGCGGAATGGTGGTTAGTTCCGGGCGGCGAAGTCGACAAAGGAGTCTTAAAGGTGTTCGACACTTTTGATGTTTGTTGTGCTCGTGGGTAATATGGAAGGAACGAAAACGCCAAGGTTGGAAACCGACGGCGTCGGTTTTGAGATGGCGATTGCGGTGTGGTGAGAGAGGCCGAGGGGCTGGTTGGGGGCGGGGGTTTGTGGTTCTCGCCCGGCGGTGGGTGTGGTGGTCGCAAAGTAGTTTCGGATGTAATAGCGCATCCTCGCTTCGGGTTTCGTAGCTTTTCTGTTTGGGTTTTGTTTTCCCCCAGCTTCAATTTTGTTAGTTTCGCTAGCCTTTGGGTTTTGGTTTGTAGTTGTTCGATGTCCGCTTGACATCATTTGTACTTTTCGATTTGGATTTCGACTTCCTTTTAATGAAATACGGGTGAACGGCCCGATCGAGAAAAAAATGTACTCCCTCTCGTCCCATGGAGTTCGCCGTTTTTAACTTTTGAACTTCATGTTTGACCATCCGTCTTATTCAAAATATTTATACAAATCATAAAATAAATTAATCAATATTCAAGTATCTTCATTGATAAAATAAGTCATAACAAAATAAATTATATTTGTGTAAAAATTTGAATAAGACGAAAGCATCGAATAAGATGGCAGCGGAATCCGCGGGTGACAAACTTAGTGGGGCCGGAGGGAGTAGCTGCTTGTAGGAGGTTGCGATCGAGGTATCGTTGCTTAGTAGAAAAAGCATAATTGAAGTTAACACCCGCATAGCAATGGTTCAGTTAACACCAGCAACTGCACCAAAAGTTAGTTCAGATTAATTTCTAGAAAGTTTAGTTAAAATCATATTTCTCTTGTTTCAAAAAAAAAAATAATCATATTTCTCTCAGCTACTATTATAGTTTGTTATGAGTTTCCAATAAAGATTGAAATATATTTATAACTTTCTAAGTAAAATAGGAAAAGGGGTGATGTACTGATGTCCTGCTATAGGTTCTACGGTCAACGGCTAACACTAGTCGTGGACTTGGTTAGGTAGGCCTCATACTGACCGATGGGACCTATTGGTGGCCCCATATAGCAGATGTTCATTTAAACTTGTCTAACGCAAACCGTGGATATCTAAAACACACCTATAAGCCTATCCCTCACCAGGGGGTTTATTTTGGAGTTCTCCGCCCTGATTGGCCCCGTGAGCAGTAACCGAATCATAGCATTTCAGTGCTCGCTGGTTAAGCCACGTCAGCAGCAGTAACTGCTCCCTCCCACCGCGGCCTCTTCGCCTGCCTAGGCGGCCGCTCCTCCCTCGCAGGTAGTCGTCCGTGTCCTGCACACGATGGATTTCCAGCCATGCCCCACGATGGGTTTCCGGGCATTGAAATCGGCGGCCTCTACCCCTACCCTTGTGCACGTATAAATCGGGGCCTCTTCGGAACCTTTTCGTCTCGCTGGCGGCCGGCCTTCTTCCCTATTCTCTGCCCTCTCCACCCAGTTTCCATCTCACATAGGCAGAGCAACGGCAGCAGCGGGATCGATGGTGCCCCTGGCAGCGACGCGCCACTTCCTCAGGCACACAGCTACCACATCTGGCGATGCGGCCAGCCCCATGGAGGCAGCGACACCCTTTCTCCGCAGGTCGCCCATGGATCTCGGGGTTCGGCGGCCCTCCAGGACAACCTCGGGTGCGGCGGTGGATCTGCGCGTGGCTGCTGCGGATGCTGATCAAGCTGAGCGGCGCGAGGAACGCCATCGAGGTGGGCGTGTTCACCGGCTGTTCGCTGCTTGCCACGGCGCTCGCGCTGCCCGACGACGCCAGGGTGGTGGCCATCGACGTGAGCCGCGAGTACTAGTACTACGATCTCGGGCGCCCCATCATCGAGAAGGCCGGGGTGGCGCACAAGGTGCATCTCCGCCACCCGGCAGCAGCGACTCCTCCCCTTCCTATTCCAGCAGTGCAGTGAAGGTGGCGGTGGAACCACTCGGCGTGGCCATCCTGGTGTGGAGGTGGCTCCCCTTGGCAGCGAGCCCTCTCCTCTCTAATTATTTTGTTTGAGTCTGACCCAAATCTCAAATTCTTTGCACCTGTTGACAGCAACGGATCGAAGCAGCCACAAGATCCATGGTGGTGTTGGTGGTGCCCTGCTCCCGTTGATGGCGGCGTTAGCAGGTCACCTAGCTGTGGATCCAGTTGGGGACGAGAAGGATCTGTACCAGCACCGCTGCCCGGCAGGCAGCACGACCGCCCTATGGCGGATCTGCGCGTGGCCACCTCTACCCCATCCTCCCTCCAGAATCTGGTTCTGTTTCAATAAGCAGAAATTTTAAATATTGTTTATTTAACATAACTATCGTAAATGAAATCTGGTTCAATTTCAATAAGAAGAATACAACACACGTGAATAAGCATTTTAGACTTTTAGCGCCTTCAAGGTATTCCAGTGAGCATGTGAATTGAAAAATGTCTTATTGATAACTAGAATGTAGTCTACAAATGATGGATCTGTATTGAACAGGGTACTAGGAACTTTATTGTACTAAAATGCTTAATTCAAAAGGAATTCTATGTAACCAAGTTGTTGTCAGTACTCAGTATCTGTGGTCACTTAATTTGCTCCTACCTATCTGTTTCAAATATAGATAAGTGTTTCTGAATAGATGATATTTGTGTTTGATGATGGTTAGGTGGGTCCTATTACTCATTCTGCAGATCCTACCTAGCCAGAGCTCGAACTGGAATCCTGGGAGTGTTCGTGCACTTTAGCTTACCTAGTAGGAAACACCAGATTTCAACTTTTATGTCTTTTTGTCACCCATATTGTATGCTTTTCTTTTTTGCTATCTTCAGAACTGTGGACTTCAGGCATGTGGTTCTGGGACGTGCAGTGAGCATCATGCTTGATGGTGTCAACAAGCCATGAGAGTCCTCAGGGTAGATAGATTAAAAGGCATGGAGCGGTCAGATGTGTTTCTGATCTGTAGTTCTTGGGTTGCTAGGAGTGAGGTTGCTATGGTGTACATGCTTAGCCTTCCTTAGTGTGAACTAGAGTTCATGATGTGTGTTAGGTGACTTGTAGAATTTATTCAAAGTACAACTGTACAAATGTCGACTTCAATGAAATATATGAGATACGTTTATACTGTTATGTGACGTGTAATTTGAACTTGATATTAAACAAGCTTATATGGTTAATACAAAATTAATATATTATTTCTATAATATATTGTGCCAGTTCATAGCGACCGATTATTGGTTGCTCAAAAGTTTTCTCTATACCCAAGAGAACGGCTTGGCGAATCCTGGATAGTTATATTATATACTCCCTCCGCTAAATTATAAGTCGTTTTGACTTTTTTTATGGTTCATCTATTTTGCTATGTACGGTATATGAGTTCTAGACAAATTATTATATCTAGATACATAGAAAAATTAATGTACCAAAAAAAATTAAAGTGCCTTATAATTTGGGACGGCCGGATATATGATATGTAGTTTATGGTATAAACAGTAAACAAAACAAAAAAAAAAATGTTTAAACGGTCAAGGCAGTTAATATAGTTTAAACAAATCATTTAAATGTGATCTAAAAGCTTTTAAACCCTAGTTGAGGAATCTAAATGACACTCCCTGGGAAGAAAACCAACCTAGTAAGACTATTTGATATTTATGTTATTGTTAGAACATAATGTAATGTTACTCTATATATAACGATAGATGGTCATTTAATAATGTGATAACTATAACAACAACAACAACATGCCTTTAGTCCCAAGCTAGTTGGGGTAGGCTAGAGATGAAACCCAGTACAAAAAGAGCATATTTGTGTTAACTATATGGATAATATTTGTGTTAATATGCATGGCATCTAGATTGTGCAATTTTCACCTACCCTAAGTCCTATGTGGTCAACTTAGAGTCTCACATATACTAGAGCCCAACCTTAGCCAATAAAATTCATAAGATCCAACCTTAATCTTAGGACCCGGGCACAATGAGTAAAAAGATCTTGTTGTTGTTGAGAGATGAGGTTGGAGGGAGGAGGTTGAGCACTAATAATGTCAAGATGGGCCCATGAAACTTTAGACCGACAATCATAGCGCCACCACGTATGTGGAGTTGCAGACCAAGCCTTCTTATCAATGAGCTTGAAGGTGTGACAATGCCACCCTGATAGCTTAGAGATCCGGTGTGTGGCGATGAGGATAGCCGAAGGAGGGGCAATGCAGAATTCTGGCTGGTGAGGTCTGTGTGGTGGACGGTGAGCCCCACGTGGTGGGCATGGTGAGATAGGGGTGCGTAGGGGTGGACAAGTCTGATGAAGAGGGTTGGGGTTGGTGATGTGCGAGGGTAGCTACAAGGAGGGTGAGGATGCTAGTAGGAAAGAAGACAAACATCGACGGCGAAGATAAAGGGTGTCGATAGAGGGGTTGGGACAATGGTGTACATAAAAATTTATAAAATTGACATCGAAATCAAGAGCCTTTAAAGATTTGACATTCTGACCCACATGTCAATGACTCATGTCGACCTCACATGCCATTGTGACATGTGTATAAAATCTTGATAGACTCACGAATTGCAATGCCAAAATGTCAAAATCTCTCTAGCACGCTAATGGTGATGGGAGTTGGGATAAGAAGCTGAAACGGTATATATGTATATGCATGGGAGAAGAGAAGGAGAGGGTTTTTATGTATACATGGGTCCCACCTAAAAGCTAAGGTCGACCTTATCTTGTTTGAATCTCGGTGCTAAACTTTAGCACTTCACATTTAGCATCTTTTTTGCACTGGGATCCAAACATGAGTGTTAAAATAGGAATGTTTAAAAAGTAATGGAGCCTACAATATGGTCTAAAAACTTCAGCATCAAAGGAGACCCTAATTTATTTTAGCTTTTAGTGCTAAAATTTAGCATATGGCAATGGATCGTCTATACTGACCACAGTTTTTTTTTTTAACTTTATACAGACTATAGTTTAGATATACAATAAGCGCTTTTTTTTGCGATCACTATACAAATTACAATAAACACGTTTAGCAACTAGAAAAACACCGTGCATAGCTGAAGGAGTGACTATCAAAGTTTGGTTAGACCGGAAGAGTGGCTGGGCTATACTGAAAGCTCAGCTGGACCGGACGTG
>JADLZK010009364.1:0-198422 GCA_015847255.1 Hyparrhenia diplandra | reverse complement strand
ATTGTGATCATGGATGAAGGGTCAAGGTGATCCAAAAAAGTTGATCAAGCATGCAACTCGGTGGAGTTTCGAGATCAAAGGTCCCAAGGCAAAGGTATGACCATAGGGCTTTTGATTTCACACCCAAGACACCATAGAGGGTGTGGGTGGTTATAGGATCGATAAACCGTACTATAAAGAGGGGAAAACTTTCGCATATCGATCCTCCGTGCCTTTAGGTTCAAGTCTCATATGCATGCATTCTAACCTAAAGTGCTAACTCCGTCCTTGTCGAAAATGGTTTGAAAATGCTAACACATGGTGTCGAGGTGTTCTTCGGCGTGTCGGCAACAAGAAACAAGTGACGGAAGCCGGTTTGGAGCAAAGGCGAAGGAACGGCGACAAAAACGACGAGTTTTAGCGACTCCGCGTGGCCGGACGCACCGACCGGAAGCTGGTCGGAAGTGACCGGACGGTCCGGTCCGGTCGCGTCCCGGCGAGAGCATGTTTGGGAGCTTTCGCCGAGGGCCGACCGGACGCGTGACCGGATGCTTCCGTGCTGGACCGGAAGCACCGATCGGACGCGACGACCGGGGCGCTCAAAAGGCGTGGTCCAGCGCCGGTTTTGGCTTAGCTGATTGTGTGGGACCCACCCGACGGACTCACCGGTGAGTCCCGGTCCGCTCGTCCTAGTCAAAGCCGCGAAAAGTGTCTTTTTCACCCTTTCCACCACATTTAGTGGTGTGGCCTATATATACCACCTTGGCGCCACTTGCTCTCTCTCTTGGTCATTTTTGAATCACTCCTAACACCTTTGAGCAAGCAAGCAAAGCCTCCCTCCCTCTCTCACTCTTGATTTGAGCTTCATTCTTGAGAGAAGAGTTGATCCAAGTGCATTGCATCGAGTTCTTGCATCTAGAGGCACTTGGAGATCGTTGTGAGACGGTGGATTTCCCGTTTCTCTTGGAGGCACCGCTCCTAGCCGGCTTGGTGAAGTGGTGGAGTTGTTGGCAAGAAGAGGTGATTGTTTCTTGGCCACCTCCGGTTGATTTGTGAGAGGATTACGCACTCCACTCCTCGGGAAGACAAAGTGCAAGGAATACATTGCTCGTGCTTTGGGTACCACACTTGTTGAGTGGTGTGTTGAGGCTAGCAAGGGCACCGCCAGCTCAAACACCATCCTTGTGTTGGTCGGCACAACCGGAAAGTAGTTATCGGTGTACAAGCGAACTCCCGGTGAACAAATCGACTTGTTCATTGTCTTGGTGATTGGTTCTCCATCTCATTGTGTTGATTGGTTCATCCTCTTCCCTATGATTGGTTCATAGCCTCTACAAGTCGGTATAACAAGTCTCTCACTCGTGCATTACTTTGCTAGATTACTTTGAGTAGAGAGCTAGCACTTGCTTGTGTAGGTTGTTCTTTGCTAGCATAAGGACCATACAAGGATTGTTCACTAGTTAGAGTAGTGACATAGCTCTTGTGTGACATAGAGATCATAGAATTTATTTAGAATTGTCACTAGAGGCTTGCAAAGACAATAGAGCTAGCGCAAAACCGCTTTCTGCCGTGTTTTTATACTAATCGGTTTCTTTAGTTGAGCTTGTAGAAAATTTTTATAGGCTATTCACCCCCTCTAGCCATCTAGGACCTTACACCGCCCACCCGTAGGAACGCATCCGCCGCGGCCGCCGTCCCATGGCCGCCGCTCCTGCCGCCACCTTGCAGCTTGCCGCCACCCACGCTAGCCTCTCGCGCCGTCGCGCGCCGCTAAGCTCCGCGCCGCCGCGCTCAGCCGCTCCAGCTGCTTCGCCGCCAAGGCCGCCGCCGCCGGCCGCGCTTAGCTGGCCGACGCTGCCGCCCGCCCGCCCTTCTTTACTGGCGCCGCCGCCGCTGCGATCGCTGCGCCTTGCTGGCCGCTGCTATCGCCGCCGCCACGCGCCGGGAGAGGGCGGCGTCGGGAGCAAAACGAACGAACTAGGACAGACACTAGTACACTACTTGCGCTGCGCGGCGGTGCTTCCCTTGTTAGCTTTGGCGGCAGGCATCCATCACGTGGTCGATGGAGGCACCAGCCCACCAACGCTAGGCGGTCCTAGGCAAAGCCGCCAGCAGCCTGGCGTTTTCTAAAAAAAAAAGCGGGTGCCGGGCCGACGGGCCGCCCACCGGGCCGCCTCCTCCCACCGGGCCGTCTCGGCATCGCGCGCCACGGGTCGAAGCCTGCCCATGGCCCGGTCCGGGCATGTCGGGCCGTGCCGCCCGCGGGCCCGCTGGGAACGGATCGCCGTGCTGTGCACCGGGCCAAAAGGCGGGCCTCGGGACCGGCCAGGGCCCACGGGCCGGGCGGACATCTATAGCCCTCTATCCCCTCCGTGTTCCAAAATTGCCCTTCTCCATCTTGAATAGGAGTAGTGGACATGGAACCGCTCTAGAAGTTGTTGTTCCAATAGTTCTTTAGGGCATGTTTGGCGCAGCTTCAGCCTCGGAAAAAACATCCGCTGCCAGCCCATCGTGGAGGTGATATCCTGAAAATTGTTTGGTACAATTTCATTTGTTTTTCCATGTCACCGGCATCTAGGGCCCACACGAAGAAAAAAAAAGCAGCCTGTGAGCGGTGGCGGTGGAGCCGCATGCGCGCCTTGCTTGGCTGGGACCGTGGCCGGCGGTGGTGGGGCCAAAGGCGTGGCCGCGCCGCGCTGCCGTCGCTAGGGTGGTGGCTGCGCCAGGCCACGCCGCGCCAGGTCGTGTCCGAGGCGGAGAGGTGCGGGCAACGCCAAAAGAGGGTGGGCGGTGCTCGCCGGAGGTGTAGGTGGCCGCGTCGGGGAGAGGTGCATGCGGTGCTTACAGGAGGTGCGGGGAGAAAGCTATACGGGTGCGAGGAAGAGGGAAAGAAATAAAATAAGCCGGTCATTTTTCCACTAATGAGTGGCATTGGTAGGTAATTTCTCCCAACTCTACCGAATCTGATTTCGAGAACCCCTTGAGGTACTCCACCAAATACACGGATTTGGGGTCTGCACCATCATTCTTTTTTAAGCAGATCCGCGATGGAGTTGCTTTGGAGCCGAGACTATTTGGCTAGAGTAGAGCTAGATTTTAAAATCTGGTTCTACGTGGAGGTGTACCAAAGACGCCCTTAGTGTGTTTCTGGCCTTTTTCATGCGTGAGTTGTAGTGTGTTTCTGGCCTTTTCATGCGTGAGTCTTCCTGTGAACTAGAAGTCTGAGTCCTGGTTCTCACTAGCTCATCAGGCTCATTGAAACCTATGGTTAGTTTGCACGCACGAGGCTAGTACCAGTGGCGCCATTTGGCTCATCTGGTGATCTCTCTTTTCTTTTATTTTTGAACATGCACAATTGAAAATTAGCTAGGCCACGAATTGGTTCACACAGTAAAATTTATGATAAAATGTGTTGGTTGGAGTCTAGATATCGAATATCTGGGGATAACTTTCTTTTTTTTGACAAACACAAATATATAGATGAGTTTAAAGATAACGGAAGGGGCCGGACAAAAGCTCGTTGAGCTGGTTGGGTGGCTTGCTACAAAAGTGCTCTGATTGGACCTCGCTTTTCTTTAAAATGAAAATGGCTAGATTTGGAATGCTTTCGACTTCAGCTCGAGTCGTCAGGCTCGGCTCGTTAAACTAAGCATGAAGTAGGGTCGGTCTCAAACAATTCAGGATACTTTGATAAATGAGATTATGAAACTTTTTATTTTTTAAAAAAAAGCTCGAAAAAAAACCGCAGTTGGCTCGGCTAAATATCTGACCCTCGCTGAGAAAGCAACATCTATCCTGAACCATGCATGGATGGGGTTTGCCAACGGTGCCGCCGAATCAGTAGGAAATCTGGAGAGAATTTAGCTGTTGCCGCCTTTAAATTAGGAAATCAGGTTGAATGGAACTCGAAGCAACTGCCGAAAGCACTCCCAGGCGCGCTTTCCTCGCCACCACCTCTCCCTCCTCCAACGAACACCCCGCGACGCGACGCGAGCACGACGATTTCCCCGCCGCAACAGACCAAACGAACCCACCACCCACTCGCCTCGGTGGTGCCGCCATCACATATTTCCCTTTCCCCTCCGCAGCTCCGCTTCAGGGGATTTTTTCTGGTGGAGAGACAATCTCAAATTGCTGGATAAATTTAAAAGCATGGCAATTACTACAGTTGCTGATGGTGCCTCATGTTACTTCTGGCTGGATCAGTGGAATGATGAAATCCTATGTCATACTTATCCACACCTTTTTTCATACTGTAAGAATGCCTTTCTGTCAGTTAAACAGGTTCAGGGTGAAACGAATGATTTGAATTTATTTCATCTACCTCTCTCAAATGAAGCTTATGAACAGTATCAGATCTTCCATAATCAAGTACAGAATCTTCAGCTTCAAGATGAGCATGACCACTGGGTTTATAAATGGGGCTCTAGTCATTTCCTCTCAAGGCAGGCTTATAAGATTCTAATTGGCCATATTGAAGCACATTCCTGTTATAAGTGGCTGTGGAGAAGTGCTTGTCAAAATAAAACAAAATTCTTTTACGGTTGTTTCTAAAAAACAAGACCGAAATACAAGAGAGCTTTTGCGAAGAAAGAACATGTTCCTGCCAAGCTATTTGTGTGTTCATTGCTTCCATGATAGTGAGTAATCTCGTGCATCACCTCTTCTTCGATTGCCCTTTTGCCCTGTGCTTGTTGGTATTCACGAATTTGTTTATTCCAAGCTCAAATCAAAACCGAGACTATTACGGAAGCTTTCAAAATCCGGATAAATCAGCCTTTCTTTATGGAAATTGTGATTACAAATTTTGTCGGTTAATTTGGACATGCAGAAATAATGTCATCTTCAGAGGCACCCCCCATTCTCTTCAGCAATTCCGTTCCATCTTCAAGGAAGAATTTGCCTTAGTTTTACTAAGAGCCAAGCAACGTTATTTACCTGCAATAGTTCCATGGCTAGACAACTTTGTGTAATCTTGCTTATTTTCTTTGTTACCTTCTTTGTCTCGTGATACTTTTTGTATGGAACTCTTTTACTTTGTTTAATAAAAGCACAGTAGGGGTGTGCACCCTCCTGTTTTCCCAAAAAAATAAGATCATGACACTTTTTTTTTAAAAAGCTCGAAAAAAAAACCGCAGTTGGCTCTTGACTCGGCTAAATATCTGACCCTCGCTGAGAAAGCAACATCTATCCTGAACCATGCATGGATGGGGTTTGCCAACGGTGCCGCCGAATCAGTAGGAAATCTCGAGAGAATTTAGCTGTGGCCGCCTTTAAATTAGGAAATCAGGTTGAATGGAACTCGAAGCAACTGCCGAAAGCACTCCCAGGCGCGCTTTCCTCGCCACCACCTCTCCCTCCTCCAACGAACACCCCGCGACGCGACGCGAGCACGACGATTTCCCCGCCGCAACAGACCAAACGAACCCACCACCCACCCGCCTCGGTGGTGCCGCCATCACATATTTCCCTTTCCCTCCGCTCCGCCTCCCCTGCCTCGGTCCACCACTCCCCACACCGAATCCGCGCCGGCCGGCGGCGATGCGGTGGGACGCGGCGGAGGCGGAGGCGGCGCTGGAGCGGATCTGGGACCTCCACGACCGCCTCAGCGACGCCATCCTCGCCGCCTCCCGCGCGCACCTCCTCCTGCCCCGCTCCCTCGCCTCCTCCCGCACCGTCCGCGCCCAACGCCAAAGGGACCTACCGCGTCGGCGGCGGTGGCGGTAGGAATGGCTGCGTCTTCGTCAAGGGTGGCGGCGGCGGCGGCGGCGGCGGCGGAGATGGCGATGCGCTGGCCGCCGCCGCGGAGGCGCTGGCCGAGGCCAGGAGCCTGCACGCCATCCGCTCCGCGCTCGAGGACGTCGAGGACCACCTCGAGTTTCTACACGTGAGGCTCCTGCTCCCCTTCACTTCCACCCCCACTCTGCTCTGCTCCCTCGAGGGATACAGCATTCACTCATCCTAGTCCCAGCTGTTCTAGGGTTTCGCGCGGTTGGTGTTGTGAGTTAATTCTGGTTAGGGACCACGGCCTCTGCCACGAATGGGGTTGGGGGCTGCTTTTCGGAGCTCCTCCTCGCGCGTTGTTCTCGTGATTGTGGGTCTGCGGTTCAAAATTTGCGAGTCCTCATTGCCAGTAATTCCCATGCCTGTGCTTGTTGTGTGGCCAATTGGTCCTTCATTTTTCGAACAGAAATTGATGGCTGTATCTGTGGCGAACCACGATGACCACTTGTGTTTTTTAATTGGGTATAATGGTCGTCTGTCATTATGCTCGTATCTATTCTACTAGGTGGGCTGTCAATGTTTTGCCATGATTCCAAATATGTATTTCTTATTTATGTAGTGTTCAGGTCGTGGCTAACAAGTAATTTAGCCATGTGGATGTTAAGGGTGTCGTAGTAGTCCACATGGATTTTGTTGCCTTTCCAGTGCTTGCTCTCTTATGTTTGATGCCATCTCGATGCTAGTTGATGCAGAATATTAGTATCTTATTTTATAGTTGATTGTTACTTTCTGCAAGTGCAAAGCATAGGGCACCATTATTATGTACTCATTGGCACACTTCCTTGTGTGTTTAGAGGATTTAGTTCAGTTCTCTGTTAAATTGAATCTTGTTTGGTACTCCGTATTTAGCTAAGTGAGTTCTCAGATGTTTAAGAAAAACATTTCACTACCAGAAAGGTTCCCACTTCTAAGGATTAGTGGATTTCATAGACATTTACATGCATATTGACCCTTCATAGTGCCAGGGCTTCTTGTTTAGTTTCATTTGTTCCTGTTAAATCTTTTTGTGAGATCTATTTCTCACTTGTGTTAATCTTGCTTCACAGACTGTTCAATCACAACAGCGGGCTGAGCGAGATGCTGCAATTGCTAGACTGGAGCAAAGCCGTCTAGTCCTTGCTATGAGGTTGGCAGAACATCAAGGAAAGAAGTATAGAGTCATCGATGAGGCCTTGGCATTTGTTGGTGAAGTGAGTGACAAGAGTCAATTTATCTCACCTGAAGATGTCCGTGCTACCCATAGCCTATCAGAGGATAATGCAGAGGACAACAGGGGCAATGGTTCAAGGATCATGTCAAATGTGTTATCTTGCAGTTTGTCATTAGCGAAGAATTCATTTCGCCTAGACAAGATTGGTGGTGCTCTCGGTAACGCTGCAGTGTTTGCAGTTAGTATGCTTGCTTTCTTGCAGCTGCATCAAATTACATTTGGAAGTAAAGCTCCAGCCATGGAATACAGGAAGAGAATCGAGTACAATTTTCAATCAGGAAGCTCACAACCAAATGGGAAAGGAAAAACTTCTGGAGGTTTACCTAGCTAGAGGCTGAATAATTATTAGAACACGCTGTTAGCTGTACAGAAAGTTTTGACCAAAGTTTAAATTTGTGGGTTTTGTTAGGGCACTGATCATTCTTTATGACGGACTGAACCCTGTTTCATGCAACTAGGGAACTGGCTGTCCGATTCTTTTGGATGGATTTGAAGGATACCACGTATTGTGTCTCGAATTGTAAATGGGTGCTTAGAGATGGATTGTTTGTAAACCATGTTCAAGCTAACTTGAACTGCCGTTTTCATTCAGCCTCTACTTGCTTGCCAGTTTTGATCATAATTCATTCTAGAAAAAGACAGCTTCTTGTCGTGCTGAGTCTTGAGGTGTGCTCATGGTTCGTCACTTGTGCGACAAGTTTCAGATTTGTTGGGGGCTACAGTATGAGCACATGCGATGCATGCTTTTAATTGTGGGTACTGACGTTATTTGCTTTCACTGCTTTGCTTTGTTGATTTCTTGTCTGGTCATATTTGGTGCAGAAGCTTCTTTGCCCTACTGTTTTCCTTTTCCAGATGTACCAGTATCCAGCTTTGTTACTTTGGCCATTGCTCTACCTGACTCATCCATGCTCCTCCAACTGGCCGGTTGCACTTTGTGCCATTGGTGTCTGCTCTGTTCACTCCTGCAATATGTGAGGTTGCTACATACTCAACAGTAAGTGCTTTTTTTTAACTATGCGTTTTCATGCTCATTACATTTAATTGTCATACACATACGGAATATGCAATGATTGTGGAGGTTTAGGCGAGTCATTAAAAATGCTGTTATATGTGTAGTCACTTATTGTCATGAGCTTAACACGAAATAAGTTGTCTGTACTGTACATTGATGAGTACAGACTAATGATAGTATCAATCATTTCACATTTTTGTTGAAAATTTGCCTTCATGTTGTGTCAGAACAAAGAGATTTTTGTGCTTTGTTTTGTCCTTATCTTTTCTCGAATTTGAAGCTGATAAAGTGAAAGGAAATCCTACAAGGAATAAAGGTCTTGTCTCACACTCGTTAACTCGAAATAAACAACCTCTCTTTGGATGAGATAAAGGTCTTGTCCCACACTCGTTAAGCTCGAAATAAACAACCTCTCTTTGGATGAGAGTGGGCGAGCATTTGAGGTAGCGGTGTACGAGGTGAAACGTAAGGGATGATGCGGCTCTTCACTCTGCAGGTTTGAGCTGTGAATACGGGTGACGATCAATTTGCAACAGAGACTCTTCAGTTCGGCTGCTGCATAGCAGACACTTGTAGTGGTGGGATTCATGGATGACGTAGTTTTACGAAATCATTGAAAAATATCTTAATGGAGTTCTCCTATTTAGTTACTTCCTCCGTCTCATAAATAAACGCAATTCTGGTAAAATTTCTATTTGACTGTTTGTTATATTCAAAAAATTTAATAAATGTTATTTGTTTTGTTATGATTTATTTTTTGTTAGATATATTTTTATAACGATTTAATAATTTTCTTATTTGCAAAAAAAAAACTAAATATGACGAATGGTCAAAGATGAATTATATCGGTCAAAGAATTGCGTTTATTTGTGAGATGGAGGGTGTATTTATAATAGATAGATAGTATATAGATAGTGTCACGTCCATTTATTGGGAAAGTAGCATTTTGCTTCTCCAGTCTCATCGCTTGTTCTGGTTTTGTTTTGTTTTGGCTTGTTTCATAATTCTATTGAATCAGCCAGCTTATCAAAACCTAGTAGCGAATCTGAAGGAAAAACGACAGCACGCCATTGGACCACGTCGTCCGATTGACATTGAGTGTGCCCAATGCAGGCAGCGTTTCCAGATTCCTAAAAAAAAAATACTAAATCCATTTTAAATTGCAGTTTGTTTGACTTTTTTAACCCTAACTTTGACTTCTCGTCTTATTCAAAATTTTGTGTAAAATATCACTTCTTTTGTTGTGGATTGTTTATTATTAACAAAATGACTTAAATTTGACTAGTTTTGTGTAAATTTTTTTTGAATAAGGCGAGTGGTGAAACTATTAAAAACAAGTCAAACAAACTATAATTTGAAAGAGTAATAACCAGCGTTTTTCAGAAAATTCAGTCCGCTCCGTTGGCCGTTGCCAGTGTCGCCGACACGGGACACTAGCCTAGCCTTTGTCCCCGGCGCACGACCGCCTCCGCGGCTCGCTGCATCCTGCACACTCTGGCCGGTGGCCGCGACGCTGAGGTCCTGAATGGCTCCGCATCCACCATGCTGCGAGCTCCCTTCTCTGCCTGCCCCCCCCCTCCTCGTGCCTCGATGGTCACGGCTTCCTCCGCGCCATGCTCCACTCCACAAGCCAAAGGCACCGGCATTCTTCCTCGCTCATCCCCGATGCCGCTTATCGCCACCCGCCGCCGCACAACCCGGGTCCGTGCCAGCGCCACGAAGATGCCCACGATGCAAAAAGGCTATGAGGAACTTGATGTATACGAGTATCCGGATTATGAATATCTTTGGAGTTTGAACTAGATTTAACGAGTATACTGGTATCACGAGGATTCAAAACTGGATACATCGCGCGGCGAGGTGCTCCCCGCCCTACCCGGACGCAGCCGGCCCGAGCAACTATGCTCTATGCTTCCGAATGATCGATCCCCTTCTCTCGAACGACATCGAACTCGACTTGATAACGACTCGCCAGCTAGCAGAACGGCACGCCAGCTAACGAGTCCAGTCCGGCCCCTTGTATTTCGAATCGGGCTTGTTGCGCTTCTTGGCCTTGACAATCTTGGGCGGCCCACTCGCTTCCTCGAGCCCGGCATCGAGTCGGGTTGGCGCCTTGATCAAATTCACCTTCCCGCCCATCTTCTTGAACGGTGCGGCGACTTGATCAGCTTGATCAAGAAGACCCCCGGCGATCCTCCCCCTTGAGAACCGGCTTGTCCCCAAGCCGGTGCAGCCGGAAACTGGGTCTTCAGTTCATCTTCCAGCTCCCAGGTCGCCATCGACGGTGGCCAAGATGACCACTGTATAAGCACCTCGGGTACCAGCTTATCACCTTGAGTATGAAGTCGACGCTGCAATACCTTGATAGGGTACCTGAAAGGATCAGTCTCAAGAGATGGAGGCAATTCAGATGAAACTGGCATTAGTGGTGGTAAAGCCTTCTTGAGTTGTGATACATTGAAGACAGGATGGATTCTCGCTTGTTCTTTGGAAGTTGCGGTTTATAGGCCACCGAACCCACTTTGGCAATCACTTGATAAGGTCCAAAATATTTGAATGACATCTTGTGACAGATCCGTAGCCAACGACGTTTGAACATAGGGCTGAAGTTTAAGATAAAATGAGAATCACCAACTTCAAAATGTCTTTCTGTTCTATTCTTGTCACCGCAATTTCACGCCTCTCGAGCTCTCAACAATTGTTGTTGAATCAGTTTGACCATGGTGCTCCTATTTTTTAGCCATTCATCTAAGTCTGGCACAGCACAAGATTCAACTATATCTATTCCAAGATGTCGAGGAGGCTGACCATACAGTACCTCAAAGGGTGTAGTATTCAATGATGTATGGTAACAAGAATTGTACCAAAATTCAGCCAGAGATAACCAATTCTTCCACTGAGTAGGAGCAGCATTAACAAAGCATCTAAGATATGCTTCTAAACACTGATTGACTCTTTTCGATCCGTCCATCGGACTCGGGGTGATAAGAACTACTCATCCTCAAATCGGTGTTTGTCATCTTAAAAAATGTGCTTCCAAACTCTACTTTGAAACACCCTGTCTCTATCAGAGATCATGACTTCAGAGAATCCATGTAACTTAAACACTTGATCAACATAAGCAATAGCAACTTGGATGGCAGTGTATGGGTGTTTTAGTGGAATAAAATGGGCATATTTAGAGAATTTGTCCACCACAACTAAGATGCTATTATAATGCTGAGAAGTAGGTAATCCTTCAATAAAGTCTAATGTTACCACTTGCCAAGCATACTCAGGGACTGGGAGAGGTTGTAACAGACCTGGATATTTAACCCTCTCAGGTTTAGCCTGCTGACAGACTGTACAATGAGCCACATATTCTTTGACCATGCTCTTGAGATTGGGCCAAGCAAACAGTTGAGCAATTCTTTTATAAGTCACTTTGGAAACCCAGAATGACCTCCAAGTGGACTGGCATGTAAAGCTTGGAGAATCTTGGACTGAATGGAAGAATTAGTGCCCACCCAAACTCGACCTCTAAACTTGATAACACCCTGTTCTAGAGTATAATGACCATAAGTGCCGAAAATAGCCAATCAACTGCTGCAGAATTTTCACAAATAATAAAGATCGGAGGAATAGCCATCAACAATGTCTTGTTACCAAAGTGGTTGTAAAAGCGGACACAACCAATACTTGTTGATTAATTCTACCAGGAAACCTTGACAGAGCATCCGCAACTCTATTCTCCACTCCCTTCTTATAACATATTTTATATTTGAGGCCCATAAGTTTTGTGAGAGCTTTATGTTGCCATGGAGTAGTTAACCTCCGATCATCTAAATGCACTAAGCTCTTCTGATCAGTTTTCAGAGTAAATTCTGAATGTTGCAGATAAGATCTCCAATGTTCTACTGCCAACAGTATAGCCAGACATTCTTTTTCATAAGTAGACAGTGCTTGGTTTTTAACTCCTAAAGCTCTGCTAACATAAGCCACAGGATGACCATTTTGCTTTTAACCGCACCAATTCCTTTATCCGAAGCATCGCCTCGATGACAAAGGGTTTTGATAGATCTGGTAATGCCAAAACTGGTGCTGTAGTCAATCTTTGCTTTTGAGCCCGAAATGATGCCTCATGGTTGGAAGTCCGCACAAACAACTGTCCCTTCTTTAACAAGTCGGGCCATTGGTCTTGAGATCACACCAAAATTCTTTACAAATTTTACGTAATAACCAGCAAGACCCAAAAACTTCTAACTTCCTTAACGGAAGTTGGTGTTGGCCAATCCTTGACAATTTGAACCTTCCTGTGGTCAGTTGCCACCCCCTCGTCTTGATCACATGACCCGGATAGGACAATTGCTTGCTTGGCAAAATCACATTTAGCCAACTTGACTTTGAAACTATCTTTGTTGTAACAAAGTAAAAATCTGTCAGTATATGAGAAATATGCTCTTGCCATGTCTTACTATAGATTAAAATGTCATCTATGAAAACAACAAAGAAACTTCCTCAAGGCGGGATGAAGAACCGTATTCATGACATCTTTGAAAGGTACCGGGACCCCCAGTGACTCCATAGGGCATAACTTTGTACTCAAAATGACCATTATGAGTTTGAAAAGTCTGTCTTTGGTACATCACCGGATCAACAAGTATCCGATGAAAACCTGAGGACATATCTAATGTTGTAAACCACCGAGCACCCACTAACTCATCAAGTAACTCATCAATGATGGGAAGAGGGAACTTATTTTTGATAGTCATAGCATTTAACCTTCTATAATCCACACACAATCTCCAGTCACCAGTCTTTTTCTTGACTAAAAGAACTAGGGAAGCATAAGGATTGTTGCTCTCCTGAATCCAATCATTTTGCAGCAACTATTTTACTTGACTCTCAATCTCATCCTTCTGAGCTGAGTTATATCTATAAGGCCTGATTCTCGAAAGGTTGAGCACCCTCAATCAAAGGTATAGTATGATTGGCCACTCTTTGTGGAGGTAAACCGGATGGTGGCAAAAAGATTTCGAGTATTGATCCACAAGCTCTTGAATGTCGGGGTGAAGGGGAGGTTTAGCCGAGCCGACAGTTTCCATCTCTAAAATACACCAAACCTTGTCTTGTTGCTCAAGTACAGCCAACTCTCTCCTAGAAAAACATGTTCACAATGAACAGTCTTGGGAGAAATCCCTTGAAGAAATATTTGAGAGCCTCTATACATAAAAAGGACATCCACTTTTCTTTCCATTCCACTGCCATTGGACTAAACTTGCCCAGCCAATCCATGCCCAAAATGATATCATAACACCTGCAGTGACAACACTTTAAGAGACAACTTGAAAGGATGTCCACTGATCCATACAGGACAAGCATCTATCTGATGAGTGCATTGAAGAGTTTCACCATTAGCCACCCTGACTTGCATTGGAGCAGGTAACACTATCCATTCTTTCCAAACAGAAGCCAAAGATTCACTGACAAAGCTGTGGGTACTTCCAGAATCAATAAGAACCACTGCTTCTCTACCACCCAATTCAGCAATCATTCTAAGTGTAGAGTTAGAATCTGTGCCCTGAGCGCATCAAGAGACATCTTCATGAATTACGAGACGTAATCGGCATCATCATCATCATCAGGTGTAGTCACAGGAACTTCAGGCTCATCCTCTCCCACCGTGATCTGCCAGAATTCTTCAACCATATTAATAGGAACTGTTGGAGCACACTTATGGCCAGATTCCACTTCAAGCCACATTTATAACACAGTCCCTTAGCCTTCCCGTAATTCATCGAGTTCTTTGCTTTATCTTCAAAGAATGTACCTCTACCAGCTTCATAAGATTTCTTGTGAGTATTACCCAGATAAGGGCCTTTACCACCAGGAACAGAAGATTTTCCATTAGAATGTGAAGCAAACTTATCAGGAAACTTAGAAGTACTGTTAGTATCAGACTTCCTGAAATCCCTTCTATAGAACCCTTTGCTTGTCTCTTCCTGTAACAAAGCAATATTGCTGGCAGAATCCAAATCTCTAGGACAATGAACTAGTACCACTGCTCTTATGTCATCTTTAAGACCATCAATAAAGCGATTAGTGATAGTGGCAATGCTGAATTTAGGATCATGAGCAAGAATCTGATGAACTAAATGATCAAAACGCTCAATATAATCAGCTACACTATCATGTTGCCTGATTCTGAAGAACTGTCTAAGTAAAACATCATGCTGAGCTTTATCAAAGCGATCAACAACAACCTTGCACAAATCAGACCAAGAGACATGTTCCAATGTATAATCCAGAGATTGCTTCCAGAAAGCAGCATTACCCACAAACCTCAATGTAGCTAGCTTAGACTTCACAGTTTCAGGAATACCATACACATCAAAGTAATTCTCACTGTTTTTGATCCACAACTTAGGACTACTGCCATCAAATTCTGGAAACTCAATAGGAGGGATAACATGGCTATACTGATATGGCATGATAGAACCACAAGCGTATGGAATAGAATGAGTCATAGGCAAAGTAGGCGTAACACCTTGGGCCGGGTAGTAACATAAGTGGTGACCACTCCATTACGAGAACCCGGAGGATATGGTCCTTACCCCGATGAGGCCCGATGAAGTGGATCTAAGGCGGCAGGTGAAACAGGATGCCCCCGGTAAGGTCGATGTGCTCTTCCTCGAACACCTTGTATGCATGACTACTGCCGCCGGGTTGATTACGAGAGAATTGAATCAAGCTTAGTGGAGAGATTGCGAACTCCTTCTCGAGATTATCCACGGACTCCTGCACCTTGGGCTTCCAATCGAGAGATCCTTGAGCACCTTGGTGTTCGCATCCATGGTGGTGCGAATCTCCTTGTGCTCTTTGCGGGCGCAGGTGCATGCGCATCGACTTCAACAACTTGGAGAAGCTATCGATCGACCCTCCATGGCCCGCGACCTTCTTACGCTCTCGAAGTCCGGTATGCTGCGGTCGGAGAAGGTACTTTCGAGGGGAGCCAGACGCGCGACTTGTTGACGACGCCCGACGCCGCCGCCGCGCGGCGACGCGCGCACGCGCCGATTGGGGCGGTGGATGGACTTAGTGCGATTCCTCTCAAACCTGAGGAGGGATTCGACCGATTGCGAGCCGTTGCCCAACAATCAACAACCAGCGCGTCACGAGAGATGGGGAACTAAGATGACGACCCGGCGGAGTGCAACGCTGGATCAACGGCGATGGATGGATTTATTGCGACCGAACGCCGTGACAAGCAACGCGCATCCAACTCGACTAATCACCGAGCCTTGTGTCGATTGATCTACGAACGAGGAGGACAACCGAGAATCGAAGGCAATCCGATACCGTATGTGAGGAACTTGATGTATACAGTATCTAGATTATGAATATCTTTTGGAGTTTGAACTAGATTTAACGAGTAATACAGAGTATCACGAGGATTCGAAAATCTGGATACATCGGCGGCGAGGTGCTCCCTGCCTACTCGGACGCAAAGTCGCCCGAGCAACTATGCTCTATGCTTCCGAATGATCGATCCCCTTCTCTGAGCGCACGAACTCGACTTGATAACGGCTCGCCCAATTAACGAGTCCAGTCCGCCCCCTTGTATTTAAACTGGGCTTGTTGCTTCTTAGCCTTGACAATCTTGGACGCCCCACTTTCGCTTCCTCGAGCCCAGCATCAGAATTCGGGTTGGCGCCTTGATCAAATTCACCTTCCGCCCATCCTCTTGAGCGGTGCCACTGACTTGATCAGCTTGATCAGCAAGACCCTGACAAAGGCCAGCAACACCAGTGCTGCTGCACAGCCGCTATCGCGACTTCCAGCGCCCTGAAGCGCACGGGAAGCGCCGAGCAGGCGGTGTAGTCGACCAAATGGACAGCGTCAACAGCTGCTCGAGGAAATTCCAGCAAGGTAAAGTGCTCTCTCGATGGTTAATGTTCCTAGGAGTTGTAGCCGAGTAGCACTTACGGAGCTAAGTTTGGGTGAAAAATATAAATGTGACTTTGATTCAAGGGAGCATGCATGACGCAAGCTTGCTGAGTATCATTTGCTTCTGAATACAACGTTTTACATTCTTAACATTGATCATTGTTCAAGCGAAGAAGTGCATTCATATTACCTTGCTATCTTTCAAGGCTATATATTCTATACAATTTTATCCACTTACCCATTGAATGCATAATTGCATATACAACCAACCGTACTTTTCTCTGAAAGTCGTAAGCTTATTTTGGTCTGGCAAATTTTCTGAACCATATGGGATTGTCCATGTGAATTAAGTGTTATAATCTTGTCAATATCATTGATTTGATGGGCATCAATCATCCTTGCCTGTGCCAACTGCTAGCTTTATCTTCTTCAATCAATTCAAGTAACTGAGCTGAGCCTACCAAGGATCAAAAGTCATCTCAGTTGTAGAGCTGAGGCTCCAGCATGAACTGTGTTCGAGCTTCAGCTTCAGCGCTCTTCAGTTCTTCCACCTGGTGACTGTCCTCTGCTTAGCTTCATCTTGTTATCTCCTTTCACGGCTGAGCTGTGCCTGCCAATGATAGCAAGGCATGCTTCAGTCATACAAGAGCATCTAGTAGAATTCAAAAGTGCCACGACATTTCAGCTATTTGGGGAAGTACATACCTATGTACAAAACTGAAACTGAAATGTGGAAAAACTTATTTGAGAACCGCGTCATCCTTTAATCATCATAGAACTAACAGTTGCTGGAGGGCACGACCTCTAGTAAGATTAACTTCCTGCCAAAGGATTCAAGGACATAATTAGTTCACAGGTTGCAATGCAGAATTCGGCATGCTAATCTCTTTCACAGGAACCAAAGCTTCGCAAACCATATCAACCGTGTCAAGGTCAGACCTGTAACTCTTGGTTGAGTAGTCGTTGGGGATGTCGAGTGTTACCATACTTGATGCAGTGTAGGATGCAATCTCAAGCTTCAGAAACAGACCAGTTGATGATTAGAGAAATTTATGGCAGAAGCATAAATAAAAATAGACTATACTGGCAAAAGGCAGCAATCCAGATAATCAAAGTGGTCCCTTCAAATGTGAATGAAATCATAAATGGAGCATCTAAAGTAGCGGTATTATTTTCAGATTACCTGCAGATTGATGCAAAGGGAAGGGCTGAATTTGTGAAAATGACATGCGGAAGCATATTAAATGAGTAATTTCCGCAGATTACAATGATTAGCTGTACATGCGTACAGATTGTATATGCGTACAGATTGTCAGTTGCGTAATTTCCGCAGAGCCATAGCTGAACAAACGGTGGTGCCGGTTACAATGATTAGCTGTATATGCGTACAGATTGTCAGTTGCGAATTTAGGCAGAGAGCACAGGTGTCAGTGTGTTATGTATTACCTTGTGAGTCTCTGAAGAAAGAAGCTAGGCAAGTAGAGTTATACGAGGCCTTGTTTCTCTTGATTTGTAGCATTGCTTTCCTGAGAAACCTCGTCGCAACAATTAGTTTTGATTAGCCACTGCAGTGAATTTGGAAACCCTTGCTTGGGTACTGATCTGAATTGTTAGGAGATCCAGCGATCCTTGGACACGGTATAGATTTCAGTACTGAATGTTTGAATCACGTACGCATACGTACGTACAGGAGAAGGAAGTCAACCAACTTTACAGGTCTGGAAGCACCATAGTAATTGCTGCAGAAATAAGAAGTTACTACAGTAATACTCCATAAATCGTTGATATGTTAATATGGAAATAAGGAGTGTAGTGTACCTTGTCAGTCTTCATTAGTAGTTCTCCTTGGTAGGTTGGCTTCTACTTTTATATCTGGCCGTGTTCCTCTTAATTGTTGGCATTCCTCGTAAAGCTCTGGGCAGCAATCAGATATTTCTAGGAGTTGCAGTGAGTCGGGGAAGCCGTCCTTGGGCAGCGACCTGATTCTATGCGACCTAAGGATCTGTAAATACTCTAGAGAAGAGAGGCGATGCAACCCTTGAGGGAGTGACTGCAGAGCCCTGCAATCATGAATGAATAGGAGTTCAAGGGAGGTGAGGAGCTGAAGCGCCTGCTCCTGCTCTTCCGTGAAGCTCTCCGCCCGCCAATCGTACCAGAACCATAACTGCCAGAGGGTAGTGGAGAGGCGGGTGCAGATGGGAGCAACAAGCACGGCGGAGATTCTGTCCACACTAAGGGTCACCAGTTGGAAGGAACCTGCAGGCATTGTTTTGGTCCTTGACACCTCCGCCAGTAGATCCGCTGCTATTGAAATAGAGAAGGGCGCAGTTTCGCCATCTTCTCTCCAATTGAAAACAGACACATTCTCGAGGTTGGAAGTGATGAGAGGATTGAACCCATCCACTCTGATATTCTTGCAATTAACTAGTCCAAGATCGGTAAGAGATGTCAGATTTGTGAGCAGGGCCATTGACAGAATGTTTGGTTCATTGAAAAGCTGGAGTTTCTTGAAACAAGGAGGGAAAGGCTTAATGCTGTAATCTGCTACTCCCGTGGACCACCCCGAGAACAGCTTGCCACAATTCTCTATCCAAACTGATTCGAGCGACAAGAGGCCCTGGAATCCACCTCCATCCTCCACGGGTAGAATTAGATTTTGACACCCAGCTAACTCTACACGTCTGAGTGAGCTGGAGGGTGGAAACTGCAATAATACTTCATCCTCATCATGATCCTCATCTGATGCAATTAACTCCAAACCAGAAAGAGATGGGAAACATTTGAACAAACTTGGCAATGATTTTCTTGTGACACGAAATTTCTCCAGTAGTAGGGTTTGAACCGATTGGAGCACAATGCCATCATCCAGTGCTCTCAGAAATGCTTCATCGCATCTCTGAACCTCCAATCTTCTTAAGGGATGTAGCTTTTGGAGATCCGTAAATTTGATGAGTGATGCATCATTAATTGTCAGACTTTCCACTTCACCAAGATTGTGGAGGGCCAATTCACATGGCATCTCATCGATGGACAAATGACTGTTGTTGTAACAAAAGTGGTCTGTTCGGAAAGAAGATAACTTGGCCGTGTGAGGCAGAGGAGGCAGGCACAGCTCCGGGCATGATTCGGTGTAAAGATCACATAGACTAGGGAACCCTGAGAACGGTAGTGCGATGAGCTTGGGACAATTAGTGCACCTAATTTTTTCAAGCCTTGAGAATAAATTTGTGTTAGTTCCCCCAACCCACTCCACAAGTTCTGGCATATCAACAAACTCAACCTTCTTCAACTGCGTGAAACTTTTTTCTGTGATGCCACCAATGAAGTCCGGTCCAAACTGATGTATCCCAACAATGTTTTTCAGCTCAAGTGTTCCTAGATGATGCATCTGCCCGAAAGGAGGAAGACCAGACCAAGAGACACCCTCCAGATACAGGGTCTCCAAGTTTTTCAAGTGAGTGTTGGTACATAACCAAGTGGGGCTAATGACACCACCATGATTTACAATGCTAAGTGCTCTAAGATTGGAGTGCGGCTTAAGACCATCTAGAATATCATCTTCCACGGATGGCTGCCCCCACTCCAAACTAAAGCTAACTTAGTTAGGTTTCTTTTTGCCATCAGTTTGGCTTCATTAGCTTCATCCCTGGTTCTCACGTTTTCAATCCCATATATATCGAGCTCCCCTCCAATGTTTTCCAACTGACCCAACTCTCGTAATTCAAATCCAGCACTCTGTTTCTTGACATGGAATCTTCTCAACTCTTGTAATAACTTCATTTTTCCAACCTCAGGAACACTGGAGTGGAATTCGACATTCGAAAGGAAATGACACAAATTCACAAGGCGGCTAAAGCCTTTAGGCAAATCATGGCTACTTCTCCACTCTTGAAGGTCCAAGAATTTCAAGTGATAAAACCTGGACAGTGAGCTAGGCAAACACACTTTTGAGTAATCAGGTGATTTGAGTTTTAGGTACCGAAGGTGGATAAGCTTTGAGAAGTTGTGTGGCAAAGAATCTAGGGAGTACATGAATATAAATAGAACACGAAGGTCTTTTTTTATTTCCTTAAATGTATCTTTCAAAATATTGACCAAACTTGCTCTTTCTGTATTCTCCAAAATCATCAAACTCCATGAGATTTCCAATGTCTATCCTTCTCCTCAATTTATCCATTTCTCCACCAAAATTTACAATGTATTTATTTTGCATCAAGATGGATAGGTGGCGAATAGATGATGGGATGTTCTCGGCCCTAAAACTAGAACAACTGATGTGGGCACATTCTTTTGAAGAAACCATCTGTGCAAGCTCATGCATCAAATCATGCATTATATAATAATTTTCATCTCCTTTCATCAGAAAACCATAGTCAAATAGTTCATCCAAATATTTTGAGCCAATGTCCTCACTTTTATCATTCTGAGCACTAGAATCGGCGTGCCAATTGAAATCCAAACCGACCCGATCTCTACGCTTTGAAACTTATAATCCTCGGGGTAGAGGGCACAATATGAGAAACATTTTTTTTAGATGGAAGGGAAGGTAGTCATAGCTAATTTTCAGAGCAGGCATAATATCATCGTCATGGGTTTGGTTTAGCCACTCCTTGTTCTCAAGAATCTGCACCCAATGTTCTCGAGAAAATCTCTTCGTTAATAACCGACCAACTGTTTTGGCTGCCAGTGGGGAACACTTCAATTTATCTGCTATTTGTCTTGCAACTTCAATAAGTTCTTCTTTATCATGCTCAACTGAGACTTCACCAAACACACATGCTTGAAAGAAATTCCAGAAATCAGCAGGCTCCAGACCTTCCAGGTTCACTAGAGTAGTTGTCTTTACCATTTGTGCTATATATGGAAACCGAGTTGTCACAATAATAATGCTACCTGTTCCAGCTTCTCTCATTTTGAATGGAGCTAAGAGATTTACCCATTTATCCTGACTGCATTGCCATATATATCATCTAAGACAATTAAGAACCTCTGTGATCTCAATCTCTTTGCAATCGATTTCTGAAGCTGGTCAATGTTATTTGTTTCGTTGCCACCATCATTTTCAGTTGCTGGTAGGCAGCCCAATATTTCTTTGCTGAGCATAAGCACATCAAAATTAGTTGATACACATACCCAGGCCCTAACAGTGAAGTGTTCTTCTGCCCTTTTGTCATTGTAGAGGTGTTGGGTGAAAGTTGTCTTTCCAATACCACCAGGACCAACTATAGGAAGAACTGACATGGTTTCATGGCTAGTGCCACTTGTCATGCTTTTATGGTTTCATTAAAAATATTGCTCCTTCCATACAACTTATCTTGTGTAACTGTTGACCCGATTGCAGGGCGTTCCAGTGAGTTAGCCATACTTCCTGGAACTAGGCTACTGCTTGTGCTTGTCTTGTTTAGTAATTCAGAGATACGAGGACATAGGTACTGCATGCCCTCTAACAGCTGCTTGATTTTGTTGGACATGGCTACTCGGTCAAATGGCAGATTATCATCAGACTTAACCTCACTTGTGTCATGTGTGTCATTGGGAACAGCAGCAGCATCTTGTGAACGGCAACAAGAGAAGCAGGAGAGCCATTTACCGGCAGTGTTGCGAGCAGCATGGCCGGCATGCAGAGCTTGAGCGCTGACGCCATCGCCAAGCTCCGGGGTGGCCTCCCGGGTGCCGTCGAGCTCGTCTTGGATCATGAAGTAGTGGAGCTCGTCCAGAGCACCCTCTGCCTCTTCTGCCTTTTTTGCTGAGGTCCTCCAGCAGCGCCTGTAAGCCTGAGTTGTAGCTGACGTCTCTCCCTTGGGCAGCTTGCAGTAGCCCGAGCGTGTAGTTCAGCTCGGTCTTCACCTTGTCATAGTTGAGGCCGAGCTCACGACTGGCCACATACCCAGCCACCAGGTCATCGGACAGCTTGCTGAGCACCTTGCCAAGGAGCCAGTTTGCCGCTCCGACAGCCACCTCCATCTCCGTCTCCGTCGCCGATCGGTGGTGCCTGCCGTGGGTTACAGACTAGGATGAGACTTTGGGTGGTGCAAAAGCGTTTTATCACTTTGTGCACTCAGGATGGACGCTTTCCAAATGGTCTCACAATTATTGAGTCCTTTCATGTCGCCTGATTGGTTAAATAATTGGCACCATCAGGCTAACAAGTTGGTTCCTCGACAAGTCGTTAGGTGGGCGATCTATTCCTCATAAAAATCCTCACAAACGGTGGAGGGCGGATGCAGGGTGTGTAATGGCTGTCTCCCTCAATGGTGACCAAGATGAAGGAAAGGAAAACCCACTGTTGAAACTCTTGTAGCACTCATGTAGCAATTTCATTTGTTTATGGTAAATATTATCCTATCAAGGTGTAACTAGGCTTAAAAGATTTATCTCGTAATCTATATCTAAACTGTGTAATTAGTTATTTTGTTTACCTACATTTCACGCTCTGAATATATGTCTTTTGGTGTATTTATTGTGATGTAATGGAGAGAGTAAAAAACTTAATTTGGAGGGGAACTAAACAGCCCCCCGCGTGACAAATACGGTCACCACTCACCACGCGTGACAGATACGGTCACCCACGTAGATGTCACATTAAATTGGGTCATCCGCATGCCTACAAAGCTCCATGAAAGTCAAATAAAAACATGGACCAGACAATAGTGATTTCTACATCCTTGACTGAATTTAAATGGTAACAGTGATTTGTACATCTTTTTTTTTGACTGACAATAGTGATCTGTTACATGGCATTTTCTACGAATTAACCAGAAGAGTCCTTCTTTGACTTTGGCAAGACTTAGTAGCTGATCAATTTCTACAAACCTTTGTATAAAAACCTACGGAAAGAAGAACAATGCAGCTACAATAACCAGAAGAGATCACAGCAGCTTTGCACGCAGCATTTCCCCAAAATGGTGGGTGCAAGGGCATTCCTGTTTGTTCTAATCCTTTCACTCGTTGGTATCTGGAGTTGTCATAACCACAAATAACGACACCGACCACCTTGCTCTGCTATCCTTCAAGTCACTCATTAGGAGTGATCCATTGCAAGCTCTGGAGTCATGGGGAAACCAGTCCATCCCTCTATGCCAGTGGCGTGGTATCACGTGTGGCAGGCGAGGACGCCGTCGTGGCCGTGTTACGGCGTTGGATCTTGAGAATCTCAGCCTTGTCGGCGCTATCTCCTCTTCAGTAGCCAACCTTACCTTCTTGAGGAGGCTGAGCCTCAATAGTAACCGCTTTCGTGGTACTATAACCATCAGTGGTTGGGCAACTCCTGTACTTAAGGTATTTGAACCTGTCAGATAATTCTCTGGATGGTGTAATCCCCGCATCACTTTCAAATTGCAGCCATCTTGAGGACATCGAATTCGAATTCAACAATCTCCAAGGGAAGATACCGGGGGAGCTTGGTGCCTTGCCGAACTTGCGCACAATCCTGCTCTTCCAAAATTTGCTTGAGGGCGAGATACCACATGAGCTTGGCTCCCTGCACAATCTCAAGGCACTCAATCTTGGCCACAACAAGCTTACAGGAACCTGTGGAGATCAGCAACCTTGTGAATCTTGGGTTTCTGCATATTGGAAACAACAAGCTCACAGGAGAGATTCCAACTGGGATAGGTAACCTTGTTAAATTAAGCATGTTGTCACTAAGTTCGAATCAACTGTCGGGTTCTATCCCAAGTTCACTAGGAAACCTCTCAGCACTGACCTTTCTTGTTCTGCATACAAATAATCTAGCAGGGAGCATTCCACCGGTACAAAATCTTTCATCTCTAAGAGCACTTGAATTAGGAGCTAATGACCTTACAGGATGCATCCCTTCTGAAAGTTAGGAAATCGACATCACCGGTATTCATAGATCTTCGAGGTAAACCGTCTAGCCGAGGTATTCCAACATCACTTGGGAACCTTAATTTGCTTGAAAACCTTGCTTTGTCGTCCAACAATCTTCTTTGGTTCCATACCTAGTTCCATTGGAAACCTACTATTTCTCTCGGTGCTTGACACGGACAATAACCAATTAGAAAGTCCGATACCTCCTCTTACATTCAATATTTCCTCTCTGGTGGTTTTTCACTGTGGTGATGAATTATTACCTCAACGGCTCTTTTCCACTTGACATGGGGAACAACCTTCCAAATCTAGAGCTTTTCCTCATTGATTATAATCAATTCCATGGGTCCATTCCTCCCTCCATGTGCAATTCATCTAAGCTTCAAAGGATTGAGGCCGTGCATAACTTATTAATAGGAACAATTCCCAGTTGCCTTGGAATTCACTTAAAGAGCTTGTCTTCATTAACCGTTGCGAAAATCAGATTCAGGCGAAGACAAGATGCCGATTGGGATTTCTTGGCTGGCCTGACCAATTGTAGTGAATTGAAGCTATTGGATTTGAGTAATAACTTCTTTGGAGGTGAGATACCAAGTTCGATGGGCAATCTCTCCAAAAAGTCCGGAATATCTTGGTGTGGAATATAACAACATAAGCTGGAATGATCCCTGAAGGAACATCAAATTTGGTCAACCTGAATATGCTTTATCATGCGGAAATAATCTAGAGGGTACCATTCCTACCTCTTTGGAAAACTAAAGGGACTAAATGGGTTACTCCTAGGAATGAATTACCTATCGGGATCTATCCCTCCAGCTATTGGCAATCTTACAAAATTAAGCTACCTTCATCTTGGTGGTAACAAACTTAATGGAAGCATACCATCTAGTCTTTCCTCAGGTTGTCCTTTACAATGGTTAGACCTTTCATACAATAGCCTTGTTGGTCCAATACCTAGAGAGCTTTTCCTTATCAACACATTATCTAATTACATGCATATCCAAAATAATCAGTTAACTGGGACTTTGCCCATAGAACTTAGCAATATAAAGAACCTTGGGGTACTTGACTTTTCCAGTAATCAAGTATCTGGAGAGATTCCGATCTCCCTTGGAGAGTGCCGGATGTTGCAAAGATCTCAACGCGTCTCACAACAACCTTCAAGGGACAATTCCGCCGTCGGAGAAGCAGATGAAAGGCCTTTCGTTGATTGATCTTTCCTACAACAATTTGTCTGGGGCCATACCTGAATTCCTTGCTAACATGAAAGGTCTTTCTTCCTTCTTTTTTTTCCAAGAGCACGCCTAGGCGTGTTTTTCATTAAGCAGAAAGGTCTTTCTTCCTTCAATCTCTCGTTCAACAACTTCAAAGGTCAAGTTCCAACAGATGGAGTTTTCAAGAATGCATCTTCTGCCACAATCATAGGAAACAATGGGCTATGTGGTGGTATCCCTCAGTTGAAGTTGCCACCCTGCTCCAGCCACGATACTAAGAAGCCTTTTTTGGGTCTTATCATAGGAATATCTATTGGCAGTGCATGTATACTTAGCGTGTTTACACTATTTGTGTTCTTATTTTGGAAAAAGAAGATAGAGGTGAACCTCCAAACGCCAACACTCAGTGCAGAACATAGGAGGGTTTCATATGCTGAATTAGCCCGTGCAACATATAGTTTCTCATCAGGGAACCTTATTGGAGTAGGAAGTTTTGGCTCGGTCTTCAAGGGGCAAATTATGATTAATGGACTACAAGTGACAGTGGCTATCAAGGTGCTCAACCTCCTCCAACATGGGGCAGCTCAAAGTTTTGATGCTGAATGTGAGACATTGAGATCTGCTAGACATCGCAATCTTGTAAAGGTCTTAACAGTCTGCTCAAGTGTGGACTTTAGAGGCCTAGATTTCAAAGCCATTGTATTCGAGTACTTTCCAAATGGAAATCTAGCTCAGTGGTTGCACCAGCCAATTGATGGAACTAGTGAATACGAGGCGCTTGACCTCGTCCAAAGACTAGACATTTCTATTGATGTGGTTTCTGCACTTGGATATCTACACACGCACAAGCCAATGCCAATTATCCACTGCGATCTCAAGCCTAGCAATATTCTCCTCGATGGTGACATGGTTGCTCATGTTGGAGATTTCGGGCTGGCAAGGTTCTACCGTGAAGACTCCAACGGAAGTTCTGAGAAATCAAGTGCCTGGGCTAAAATGAGAGGAACAACTGGATATGCTGCTCCAGGTGAATTTGCAGCTACTTTAGTTTATTACTACTAGCTTATTATCAGTATCCAAGTAAATAGGTTTTTTCATTATTTCAGTTGTTGCTTATGTTAGAACAAGCTAACAAAATTGAGATGTTCCCACAAATGGCAAAACAAACATATCCATTAATTTCTCTAAGAACTATTGTCGAAAGAATTATGCGTAAACACTAAACACTATAAATGCATACTTAAGCTCATTCTGTTGTTTTGTCTTGCAATTCATTTGAATTTCAGAGTATGGATTGGGTAATGAAGTTTCAGCTCACGGTGATGTCTATAGCTACGGTATACTATTGCTTGAGTTGTTTACAAGGAAAAGGCCAACAGACAATGAATTTAGTGACGATTTCAGCCTTCATAAATATGTAAAGATGTCAGTGCCGACCAAGTGGGTAAAATTATTGACCAACACCTGCTACAAGGGTCGGATGATAATGAAGGAGTGACCTCAGACTACAATAAAATTATCGGTATGAAGATTGCTTGCATCACTTCTATTCTGCGTGTTGGAATCTCATGCTCAAAGGACACACCAACGGAGCGTGCACAAATTGGAGATGCTCTGAAAGAGTTGCAAGCAATAAGGGACAGGTTTCGCAGGGATTCACTCCAACTCCAAGAAGGAGCCACAAGTCACTGAAGCATTCCAAGGTCATTCATGTGTCATGTTACAATAAATAATGTTGAAGAGTTACTGCAAGAATGTGTTATGTTACAATAAATCAGGTTCAAGAGTTACTGCAAGAATGGAAGCTCTCCGGCTATAATAGTACATTAATTTCCTAATCAAGTAACATAATGGGCATTGTATAACTTTTTTTTTTCTGCGGCATAAGGGCTTCTCCACTGGTACCAAATAGCTACACCCTCCGTCTCAAAATAATTCATCATGTTGACTTTAAGACATCATGTTTGACCGCTGGTCTTATTCAAATTATTTATACAGTTTTAGGAAATAAATAAATTATTATTAAAATATCTCTAATAATAAAATAAGTCACATCAAAATGGATGATGTTTATATAAAAAATTTGAATAAGACGAGCGGTCAAACATGACATCTTAAAAGTCAAGATGATGAATTATTTTGAGACGGAGAGAGTAGTCTACAAGGATTTCTATTGGCTTTGAGCAACACTTTACAAATAGTTAGCTAGTTTAGGTATAAAAAATAATAAAAAGGTAACATTTTAATTGGCTATCAAAGAGAAAGATCAAATAGATAGCGACTAGGAGTAGCTAATCTAGCTCGATCTCCTATAAACATCTCTCTCACATAACTCTCAACTATAGTGTTTATTTTTTCTTATTTATATGTCTTATCTATCTAGCTAAATTTATTTGTTGATTGTCGTTGATAAAATATAAAATACCTCCTAACTAAATTATTTGGCAACCATTGGAGACAGCCTAAAGCAATCATGATGAAACTTCTCTACATTTGCACTTAATTCTTTTCGTGAATAGTTATCATATTGTCGACACCTCAAAGAGGAAGGATGGAAATGGTAATCAGAGGGAGCGAATGGGAGCCACCTAAAATTCATTAATAGATCTATATCCCAAATTCAACCTAATCCGCATCTCTTTTAACTGTGAGCACACATCAACTCAGTGACATATTTACCCTAGAAACAATTTGAAATTTTGTCAAGATACGTATTTCGAAGCAAAATTCAGAGCACACTACTATAAAAATTCAGAGACATCTCTTTTAACATTAGATAGATTCTTGGACCTATTCTTTCTGGAACTGAAGTTAGCCGTCCTTCCCCCCCCCCGCCGCCCCTCTGCTCTCTCTGCGGCGGCGGAATGGCGAAAAGCGGCGAGTCCACGGTGGAGGTTGCCTCCTCCAGCTCCTCTCCTCTTACTACTGGTTCCGCTTCGGCTACGAGGCCGAAGGCGAAGCACCGTATGGAGATCGAGGGGTACCCAGTGGATGGTCTCTCCATCGGCGGCCAAGAGACCTGCGTCATCTTCCCGACGCTGAGCCTCGCCTTCGACATCGGCCGGTGCCCGCAGCGCGCCGTCGCGCAGGAGTTCCTCTTCGTCTCCCACGGGCACCTGGACCACATCGGGGGCCTTCCCATGTACGTGGCCACGCGGGGGCTCTTTAGGCTGCGTCCGCCCACCATCTTCGTCCCGGCGTGCCTCCGGGACCTTGTGGAGCGGCTCTTCGTGGTGCACCGCGCCATAGACCAGTCCGAGCTTAACCACAAGCTGGTCCCCCTCGAGGTCGGGGAGGAGTACGAGTTCAGGAGGGACCTCAAGGTCAGGGCTTTCAGGACCTACCACACCATACCCAGCCAGGTGAGATGAATTGGTTCACTTCACTTCTTGGGATTTTATATATTCTGATGAATTCATCCGTTATAATCTTGCAATGCTTGGATGGTGTATCAATTATGTGGCGTTTATGCAGGGGTATGTGATATACTCGGTGAAGCAGAAGCTTAAGCAAGAGTTCATTGGCCTACCAGGGAGCGAGATCAAGCGGCTCAAGCTATCAGGTGTGGAGGTCTGTCTCGCTTTTGGTGGCTTTGGAGTTCAAATTGAAACAGTCTTGTAACCTGTTGAAGGGAGTATGGATTGTAAAGCCGCCTCACCAATTCATATTTTTTGCAGATCACGAATACGGTGTCCACCCCTGAAATTGCGTTCACGGGAGATACAACAGCAGATTTCATTCTTGATCCGGATAATGCAGATGTGCTGCAGGCAAAAATTCTTGTTATGGAGGTATTTTGTTTTCACTTGTCGCTTTACAGCTAAGTTCTCAGGTTGCAACGTGTCACCAATTTTGTGGCATTAACAGCAAGTTAACATACTTAGAAACACATTCCATTTCCAGTGCTGAGTGTTTTATCTTCTTTAGTCTTTCTCATTTAATCTAGTGAAATGTGCTGTGTGAATTTCAGAGTACTTTTCTAGATGACTCCATTTCAGTTCAGCATGCAAGAGAATATGGTCACACACATTTATATGAGGTATCTGATTTAAGTTGTTATTTGAGTTATTTCAAACTTGTTTATTCAACTTCCAAAATGTCAAATACTAGTATTTATCCAGACTTGGCTTTTGGAAACACAGATAGCAAGTCAGTCCGACAAGCTTGGAAACAAAGCTATTCTACTGATCCACTTTTCTGCTCGTTATACTACAGAGGTGAGCTGACATCTAACTATTGTTTCAGTTCTATCCACTGAAATGCTATTGCTACTTGCAATTTTTCTTTTCTTTTATTCAATTCCATTTTGACTACTTCTAGGTGGCCACTAATTCCATTCGTACTTAAGATGCTTCGCTTCCATATGGCTATTCAAGTTTTTTTCCCCAAAGCAACTGCACCAACATGCACATCTCTTTTCTATTCTGAAATCTTACTTGATGAAGAAATATATCAGTCGTATTTGCTCCTTTTGTTATGTCTTGGAAATTTGGCCTATGTGTTTTGCATTGTTTGTGACTAAGCTAGTTATTCTCTTGACCTTCTCTGATGGCTTCCTTTTTAGTGAGAACAGTGCCTGCATTGAAAACCTAAATCTCATTAGTTATGACTATTCTGTTTGCAGGAAATTGATGTAGCAATAAACGGATTGCCACCGTCTTTCCGTAGCAGAGTTCATGCCTTGAAGGAAGGCTTCTAATAACAACATGAAGCAAGAAATCAGTAATCAAGTTTTGTCAATGGGATCAGCAATGCAGTTTTCCAAATTGGATCATGTGGGTAACTTTCACTAGAAATGTTTTTTTGATATGTGTGCTCTGATGATACTATACCAATCATCTGAAGATTTGTGCGGGGCTTTTTTGTCGATACTCATGCTTGTGACATTGGAATGATTGAATATTGAAACACGAAACATCAAGCACCATTATTTAATTTATTTTTTGGCAGAACCATTTACCTTATTTCTGAACATTGGCAATTTGATAGTACATGAATACCATGTGACTTTAGACTCCTCATTTCATATATGATGATGTGCAAGTAGCACTGTACTGAATCCACAAAAGAAAACGAAAGTTTTTCACAGTGAACTGGCTACTTCCATTGCTACGTGCATGTCCTTGTCCCTCATAAGAAACACATATCAACTTGCTTTCACTCAGCATGCTCCATGATCTGCTCATCTGATCTGCCTCATGAAATGAGCAACCGATAGACGATAGATATGAATTGAAGACAGGTGTAACAGAATTTAAAATGAATGGCAACAATGCTTCAGATCTGAGGTGAGTGATAGATGACAGATATGGATCACAGAACCAGTCACCGACCTATCCTTGCAACAGTGCTTTAGATCTGAGGTGACTTAAGATGTCTGACTGTTTGTTATGAACGCGATTGGGATTAGGGGAATTGAGGAGAAGGAGAGGACTGGGCGGGTACTGTTCACGAACTGGCGGCTAGGGGTTTGGGGCTGTAGGAGTGCTAGGAACGCCGTCCGCGGGGCTCTGCCCACGGCTGACAAGAGAGAAGGGATTTCCTTCTTAATCTCTTGCTAATTCTAGATTGATACATCTCCTCTCATTATAGAGAGAGGTTTGACTTGGCCCCTAAGCAAGCCACTAATTAACTCTAATGGGCTAAGGCCCAACTCTTGACTCCTCTAACACTGTTAATCTGATGCACATACTTATTATCTTTATTGTGAAAGCAAAGCATAGACTTGCAACCTGAATGCAAGTTAACCACAGCAAATATTGTGTTGCCAACCTGTTAGAGAACTTGTCCGGGATCTGGATAGGTTACCTTTAAACCTGAATAAGATTCTGAAAGTTATCAAGTATGAATAGGATTAGTTCTATTGAAGCCCAATTCATAATGTTTTGGAGGTAAAGTAGAGTGGAGATTGGAGAAAAATGGGTCTTGTAGGGTATTTGCCAATGTAGGAAAAGAAAAGTGCCTTGATATACCCTTTTCATTTAACAAGATCAGTTTGAAACTATAAAATGTCAGTGCCGATTTTTGCCTGATTTTATAACCTTTGCTCAAATTCAGATCAGTGTCGTTATTGCAGCACTAGTTAAGACAATGAAGAAACAACTGTATGTGTTTCAATCAACTGACAGGAGCACACACCCCATCGTTCATTTCATTCCTGCTATCTATACACCACACAATCAAAAGAATTGGGAGCTGGAGTGTAATGTACAGTTACAAACTTGGTTTACTACATTTTCTTCAGAATCTTCAGACCATGCATCCAATATACATTCAGAATCATCGACGACCATATTCTGTACCATCACCAATCAAAAGTTTGGGGCAAATCCATCACCTTCATCTTGTCGGCAAACATAAGCAGAAAATTTACATCGTCTGCAGCTCTGGCGCCTCTGGTATCAGCTCGATTGTCTCTAAGCAGCTAGCGGCCGTATGCTCCGGATGTTTCTTCAGTTCAGGCTAAACCTGAAATAATGTTGTTGAGAAAATGTTGATCAGATTCAGCTTCCGTATTGATTGTTCAACGAGCTGTGGATTGTTGTAAATAATGGTAAGATGGTAACAGTTTACCAATACATAGTTGATAGTCATGGTTAGCGGCCATAAAAGCTAAATTGTACAGTACTACTTATTTGGTTCTTTCAGTATTTTGCTCTTTTAGGTCCTTTTTTTAAGAATCTGTTTTAGGACTCCTTTGACTGAAATTATAAATAATTCTTGTATGCATTTTCAACCATGCCCTTATCTTCGGGGCACTTGACTTGCTGTGGATACATCTTGTGATAACAAATAAGTGATGATTTTTGGACAGTCACACACGGTCTACAAAGCACAATCATAATAGTGATTTTTTAGTAATATTTATAGCACATTGGATAAGTTTTTTTTTTTGGCTGAAAAACTACATTCCAAGACAAATCTACTCATACCACTTCCAAACTCCAAATTCAACACAAAGAAAGTAATATGGTACTAAAATTTCAAACAGCTATCATAGACAATCCCAAGAACTTCACTTGTTATTGGTGACTGAAGGTAGTATACATTTCATACACCCAAAAAATTCTACGCAGAATTTTCAAACCATATTCGGAAATTCTTTATGTTCACTTTTCACTAGAATTATTGGCATGTACAGTACTTGTGTTTGGTATCGTGCAACATGGAAACCAGTTTGGGTATGCCCCTTTAGTTCTAGACACTGGTCCTTACATGCAACCAATAATGTTCCTGTCATCAAGGATCCAATGTCCCTATGGACTTTTCCCGGTTCATACATACCCCCAAAATTTTCTATCAAGAAAAAATAAAAATAAAATAAAATAAAAAATAAATGGTTTCTTTTTATACTCCGGAAAATTTGGCCCTACTCGCAGCAGTTTTTTTTTTTTTATTATTATTATTCTACTCGCAGCAGCTTCTTTAGCCTGGAGCTGTGGCTACAAGGAAAACAACTATAATCTGTTGTAAAGTTTTTAAAAGGGGCATCAGGTGATTTGCCGCTATTTTTATTTGACAATGGGATAAAAACAATTAACAGCAAACAAAGATGAACAAAAACAACAACAAAGAAACAACTTTTCTTCAAAAAAAAACAACAACAAAGAAACAACTTCAGCTAAAATCTGAGGACTATCAGAAAAAGTAACAACAATTCGGGGGAGGATAAAAGGAAGACCATGCTCGGCTGAGACGACAGATTAAGACCCAAGGGCCAGAGCAACACTACTTCAAAAATTGACTGTACAAGTCTAAGCCAACTAAACATTCTAGTAAGTTGAGATCCCATCACCAGGTTGTTGTGTTGTGTAACATCATCTTTTCTTTGCATAGTATCTATACTACTGTATTAAGTTGGTACAAACAGCCGCAGCCACAAAAAAAAAAAAAAAAAAAAGTTGCAGCGAGCAGGCATTGGTACATTGTTCTGCAAATGAACGGCCTCTATATTTCATAATATCGACGTGTCTGAATTCAGTTGTACACGAAGGAATTTAGCAGAGCGGAGCGTTGTTCACATAGACATAGGATTAGTTGATGCGTGCGGCGTAAGGCTACACTACACGTTGGCCAAGTGGACAGAATCCACGGTGGCTTTGGCTTGGAGGGAGACAGACAGCCGTCCCGGTTCCGGTGACCCACACTGGTGATCGGCACCGGCAGGGCAGATGCCCCGGCTCCGACATTCCACTGTGCATCCAGCACCCCCTGGCCCTGGATAGATCTGCACGATCCACCCCTGGCCTCCCTTCTCCTGCGGTGGTGCCACGAATTGTCTCTCTTGCTAATTGCTATGGATCATCGGTGATCGATCAGCTAGCAGGGGCCCCGGCTGCAGGACAGTGACCTCTCATGGCCGTACAGCGCCACACATGACAAGTGTGGCTCATTATTAGCAAAATAATCCTTTTATTTGGGTTTGGCTTGTGTCTTAATCCTTCATTGACCTATGGAATCTTCTTCCATCCCTTGTGCTCTACCTAGCCTCTATACAAGTATTTTTATAGATGCATCTATGTTTTTTTAAAAAAAGTATATAGATGCATCATGGATGTGAAGCACAAGAAGAATTTTGGTCCAAATTCAATGCTCCAAACAACAAGATTTCGTTTCAAATTATGAATGAATATTCGCGTAAATAAATAAATTTATGCCCAAAAAAACAATGCAGGTTAGAATGCAGGAGACTGGAGCGAAGGAAGAGAACAGAGAGAACGCACCATCTTACTCTAAACAGAAGCACCTGGCACTTGCTCATGGGCCCAACGACGGTCCCGCTCCCGCCGCCGTCGGACGACGACGCCGCCATGACGCCGTCGTCGCAGAGCAGCCTGAGCGGCACCATCCGCGTGCTTAGCGCCCCGACGCGGACGCCGACGTGGGCGTCCACGACGACCCTGAACCCCTGCGTCCGCCGCCTGTACCTGTCGCGGACGACGCGCCGCGGCGGCGTCGTCCAGGACCACGCCCCTGGCCGTGGCCACGAACGCGACGGTGGCCACGGGCGCGGCGCGTGCGCGAACCCTTTCACGGGCGCCCACCCCAGCGCCACGTCGCCGTCGTCGGCGTCGGACTCGAGTCGCGCAGCGACACGCGGCCCTCGCCGTCGCCGTACCGGAACGCGACGCGCTCGTTGGGGTTCCACGACACCACGCGGGCGCCCACGGTGGCGTCCATGGCCGACACGGCACCCGAGGAGGAGGAGGAGTTGCCGAGGCGGAGGCGCACGGGGAGAGCGGCTGCAGGTGGAACGACGGCGCGCGCGGGCGGTAGTAGAGGTAGGCGAGGCAGGCGGCGGCGAGCGCCAGGCAGAGCGCGAGCAGGGCGAGACCCGTGGCCAGGCAGCACACGCGGCGGCACGAGCACCCGCTACTTCCACGGCGGTGCTGCTGGCGGTACGGCGGACGCTGCTTCCGCGCACCGCCGCCTGGAGGAGGATGCTGCTGCCGGTACTGGTGCGCCGGCGGGGGTTTGAGCGGCAGAACCTGCGGCGGCGGCGCGAGCGTGGGCTTCTTGAACGGCGGCGCGGCCGCCGGCCTGCTGCCGGGGACTGGCGTCGGCGTTGGCTTTGTCGGCCTTGCCCCCGCCGCTGCGGGTGCTGCCGCCTTGGGCCTCGGCGGCTTGGATGGCAGCGGAGGCTTGGGCTTGGGCGGAAGAGGTGGCTTCTCGGCCATGGCGCGCGCGCGGTTCTTGGTGACCGACTGATCGTACCTTGCTAGTAGGGAGTACGTGCAGATCGATCGATCGATGCAGCAGCAGCAGGTGAGAGAAGGGTGGGGAGTGAAGTGATGGTTTGGTGCCTAGTTGCTGACTGGTTAGCTGCAGCTGCAGCTACTTATAGCTAGTGGCAATGGAATTGCTTGAGCTTGGAGGGTTAGTTGGTGATGGCCGCTCCAGGACTCTTTCGACCGTGTGTAGTGGTGGCGTGGCGTAGCTGGCCATAACGGGAGGGAGCGTCCGTCCGTGCGCGTCGGTGTACCGGTGGGGCCCAGGTGTCAGTGTTACAGCTAAGGATGGGGCACAGTTCAATGGTTGCTGACGTGGGAGGGATCGAGTCTGGGAGAGGTTTGCTTCTCCTCGATGCCAAAGCCAACCCCTGATAATCGGCAGGTACCATCCATGTTTAAGTCTAACAAAAATACTTTAGGCCATAATTTTCATTATTTATTGTATAGAGTCTAAAGTTTTCTGAAATAGTGTCTTGTAGCCTAAAGATGGCATTGAGGTCCATGATGTGACACAGGCGCGTGGAGTGATAACCTGAGATATATAGGGGCAGCTTGAGTCGAGGCTTTGTTTGGATACACATGTATCTAACTTAACCTACATATGTTAAAGTAAATTAGAGTGTAATTAAACTAAGTTTCATATCAACCCACTCCAACACTTATGAATTGAAGTGGATACACAGGCATCAAAACAACGTTTGAAGGGGAGGCCACACACCTTCGTATATGTACACTTTTTGTATGTGTTCCCTATGTGCGCGGCGGCCAATGTGTTTTGGCTAAAGCAAGCATCGGTAAAACTCTATTTCTTCTTAATGCAATATGTGTCAATATGCACGGTTTCGAAAAAAAAAACCTTCGTATATGAACCTTTAAATGTTACTCCTTCTGTCGCGATTATAAAACGTTTTAACTTTTCTTAATATGAGGCAACATATTATGTATCAAGCAAAAGATATGTATATAGAAAAATGTCAAACTACCTTATAATTTAAAAATATATAAAAAGTAGTATTTAACTAGCTAATGAGGTGCACTTCATTTGTATGGAGACTCCATGATAAAATTCAATCAACAACCACTATTAGAAAAAAAAAAAAACAGAGAACAGAGAACAGTGGCTTGTGCCTTGGCTAACCATTAATTACCTAGGTCCACCCCTGATGCATAACAAACACGTCGGCGGGAAACCACCCCTTCACTTGTTCTTAATGTAAGTATGTATTAAGTTGTGTAGCTTCTCCCTCGCTCGTTCCTGGCAAGCTATTTAAGAGATATTATACACACCAATTTCCACAACTTAGACACACAAGTTTGTTGATGAGTATTAAACACTCTGTTGGGTGCATTGCATGATATGGCTTAATAGCTTGTGTTGGAGCTTATCACAACGTACGTTGCCCATCCCAGCTGTGGCTGTGGGGTAAGTTAATTGGTGAGAAGACTGAGCTGAAGGTCAGAGAGATCGAGATGGATGTCGGTGATCAACAGAGACAAGGAAAAAAAAGTTGATTGATGAACCGCTGGGGCGTCGCATCGAATCGATCGTTGGACGCGGCGTCCCTCTCCCCGGCAGGCCCCGTCGTCGTTGCCGTTGGGCCACACACAGCGCCCACCCGTATATATGCCCGTGGAGCTAGCGAACGTACGTGCATGTAATGTAATGTGCACGAGTATCTGTGACAGTAACACGACACATTTGCCTACGTGATAGTAGTAGTATTGTGCAGAAGTTTGTTTCAGTTTCGCTTAATGAAAAACGCGCTTCGACCTGATCTCGAACAAAAAGAAGTTTGTTTCGGGAGCGTTCTCGTCGTAGGTAGGATGTAGCTCTCGATCGGTGCATGCACACGAGAGAGAATCGATCAATTAATGTCCCAGTCATGTACGTTAATTAGTAGAGCATATACACAAACGCATCGTATAAAAAATAAGATAAGATTATAATCATGAATAATCGAGTTATTATATATACATATATATTTATAAGTACTAATGAGGTGAGCCGTGCAAATAAACGAGCAGGCCCGTCGCCATCGGCGTCCATCGTGGCTACGCGTTGGCGCGCACTGTGAGTCGTCTGTAGTGTGACCGTGCCGTGCCATATTCCCCAACGGTCACAAGAGGCTAAAAACCAAACTATACAAGCATACCAACCATGGACCGAGTTGAGTGGACGCAGTACACTGTAACCCTTTGTGCTAAAATAGTCTGGACTGGACTGGACATGGCCTTGTTTAGATGGCTAAAATTTCTAACCTTTTTCCCACTTTCTCTCCATCACATCACATTAAATACACCAAAAGACATATGTTTGGAAAGATTAAATGTAGGTAAAAAAATAACTAATTATACGGTTTAGATGCTATTCCTTTGGACATTCTTTTGAGCCTAGTTACTCCATGGTGGATGATATTTACTACTAACAAACTGAAACGTCTTGCTATGCGATCTGACATTCGGTTTTAATTTTTAGCCATCTAAACCAGGCCTTAGGTACATGCGTCGGTCGGTCCTTAATGGAAAGGAGAAAGGGACAAAACTTGGTCATGGATGGCACTTTCCTTTGGACACTTTCCCCTGATTCCGGCCGGTTCCTCCTCCTATTTCTGATCATCACTTGCTCTGACACGGACGCTGCAGATCGATGCCTTTGCTTTGCTTTGCAGCCGTGGCATTCTTCGGATTCATTCCTTAGCTGCAGCCTCCCTCGATCCCTCGCCGATTGGATCGAATGGTCCTGTATCATCACCAAGCACCAAACTTTTGTTATACGAGTCAAGATTAAACAAATGTATCTTAATTTAACCAAATTATAAAAATATACGAATCCAAATTAAACAAAATGTATCTTAATTTAACCAAATTATATATGAAAAAATATAGTATATGATAGTGGTTTTATAAAATATATTTTTTGTTATACATTTAAACAAACAGTAATGTCAAGAGACATTATACAAAAAAAAAAAAAAACTAGTAGAACGCCCCACACATTGCCGCGAGGAATGGCTGGTCAAATTATTCTATATGAATGAATAAATATCATAATACATGCATGTTATTGGATGATTTTTAGCATTCAGATGCAGATGCAGACAACTAGATATACGTTAGTAAATGGGTGGCTTTTGCTATGTGAATAGTTTGAATAAAAACATGAAGGTATGGGTTAGTGGTTCTTTGATGTGGACACACTTTGTATATATGGTAGGTAGTAGGGTTTGATGTGGGCACACTTTGTATGGAATGCTAGATAGTAGGGTTATGATGTGGATAATGGCAAGATAAATTGATAGTGGGGTTTGCTTTATAAGAGATATAATGTATTACAATTTGGAGGTACAAAATAAATTCAATTAAAGGTTTTTCATGCATCTTTTTTTTTTTAAGGTGTAATAAATACTGATGTTGTATCCTATAAATTTGCACAGCTATTTTTTGGTTAGAACCATTCATTCTGTTGTGAAATTGCCCCTCTAGTCTTTCTATTCTAACAATAATTTTCAGATGGAGGCACCTTCTTCTATGGACCGTTAGATGATAGGTAAGAGGTAACAAACGGTTCACAAATATATGGACAGAGAATCCCGTTGTTTGTACCAATATTTTCCTTTTTGAACAGAAAGTAATTTAACCCCGGTTCACAAATATATGGACAGAGAAACCCATTGTTTTGTACCAATATTTCCCTTTTTAACAGAAAGTAATTTAACCCCCCACACACACACACACACACACACACACACACACACACGGTTTTGCTTTATGATTATCACGAGGTTACAATAATGCCACGATAATTGGGTGGGCCTATGAACAAAGCTGGATCGATGACGACCCTCAACTCAAGGGCATGCCTCATCAGATGTGCATGCTTTCAACACCGTCACGTTTCGAATTTCGCTCGCTTTTCAATTTGCTTGCTTGGCCAATCAATCGACTATAAAGACGAGCTGATTTGATTCCAATCAAAATGTAGGTAGACCGTACGTGCATATGAGTGCGTACGTGCGCGTCTATAATTTGGACCATGCATTGAGGGCGTACACTGTTGTATAATAAGATGTGATAAATATGGGGGATTGCGACGGGCGAGGAGCTGAGAGATAAAAATAATTTCAAATCGAGAATGAACACATTAGCACAAATTAAGTTTAATTCCATTAATCACATATATCGGTGTCTAGTTAGGTGCGCGCTTTATCTATATAATAACATGCATAATAACGATCGACAATCAGTTGTTGGTGCAAATCAAGCCCAATTGTCGGCAAAAGCAAGCAGGCATGCATCTAGCTGCCGATGCAAATGACTATTCGCCTGATTGCATGCTGCACATTAGCTTCCTTGGCCGTTGGTTCAACTACTGTTACTGTTAGTTCACGACAATCATTCACAGCTCATTTGTAGGAGTACTTAGTAGTAATAAGTAACGTAGTACTCCCAGTATGTAATTATGTGATTGTGCCGGTCTAAGTAGCTCAAGGTTTTTAAAAAGTATATAGCAAATTATTTATTTATGTCTTCAAATAAATTTATTATGAAAATGTATTCTATGAATGATCTAATGATAATGTTGCATTAGAAATGCTAATATGTTTTAATATAATTTTAGTCAAAGTTCAAACTGTTTAACTTTGCGAGAAGTGAGAATTACATTTTTTTTTTATAGAGGTAGCATACATTTTGATGTTCATGATCGCGTGGAGTTCTCCATTCGGGCTCTGACTTCGGACTGAATGGTTTATATGGATGTTTAATTAGTAGTAGCTTGGTCGCTGGGATAACGATAAGGAGGACTACTAGCTAGTGTCCCTACACGTACAATTCCTTCTGCCCACACAAAATCAGTGTTGTCAAGATTGATAACATCGTCGCATAAGCATTGCTGAAAGATTATTTGATGCCATATCCAGATCAGAGCTCGGAGCGAAGAGAGACGTAAAACTCTCTCTGTTCCAAATTATAAGATTAACGATGGAGTACAGATTAAAGGAACAAGATGGCGACGTGACAGATCGTGAGATGGATCGATCGACCCAGAACATGGAGCCATCTTTCCCTTTTGGCAGGAACAAGCCAAAGGACTGAAGCTTTTGTCCTGCCTCTCAAATCATGGCCACATGGACGTACAGAGTCGACGATCGACAACATTGCATTCGTCTCGACTCTGGAGACAGATCGAATAAGTAAGGAATGAGGCGACGGTGACGAGGAGTCCACATGGCACGCAAGAATAATCAACCATGATTCTTGTCCATGATGGACATAGGTCATTCATATGTAGACGTGCAAAATTGTATATATCCGTGGCAAAGACATCTGTCGTTTTTCCTTTACCCACATGCTGATCGATCTGCTGAAGAATGAATAGGGACGTGCAATGCACGCTGTTCAGAGAAATGCATGGTCTCCTCAAGCTGCATTGCTCCACAATTTTTTTTTTTTTTCCCTCTTTTTTTTTTTTTTTGCTAGAGAGAATATGAATGTTTGCCTGCTCAAATTAAACTTTTTCATAGAAATAATAAATATTTGCCTCTCGTTTGTTCCGTTATGGTAAAAGATAAGTGGAAGTATAAATCAATACACATAATAATATGGTTCCTCGTGAAAAAAAAGGGGAAGCATACCTTGGCATAGTAATAATGTTACTGCAGGAAAAGTGGATGAATTAGAATGAAATTGGACTGAAACACTTAAGTTGTTACATAATTTTTTCTATGACATAGTAATAATGTTTTAAGAAGATTCCTAGATGATAATACTCTTATTAACGTAGTTTCCAACTATAGATGGATGATGAAATAAAATTTCTTTGAAACAAAAGAGTGAAACTATATATTGAGAGTGATTGTTTCATCCATGCTTTATTATATTCAACACTGCAGAGCCAATTGCACCTCTAGTCACGCATGCAAATTAAGGGTTATATTGCACTGTAATCCGTCATAATCCAATCCCAATATAGAGATGAGGCGAATTAAAGTGGAGCCAAATAAAGGCTAAGACGGACTAAAGGTCCCACCATACCACACTGCACCTTACCAAAATGCTTATCAGATGAGCTAACTAATCTAATCTAAGGACAAATTATTAGGCTTATGTGCACCGCTGCACATGCCATCACATTAAACAACCTTTTTGGTACAGAGAATTAAAAGAACCGATCCTGTTGACCTGAAAACAAATATGGAGTATGGGCGCGAGGAATGAGCAACAGTGTATAAGAAATATGCTTTTAAAATAAAATAAAATGCAAACACGTACAGCTTACCAACGCCAACTATATTGAAACAGAATCAAGATAAAACCCAATAAAAACTCTTGAACTCACACATGAAACCAATATATATAGCATAACAAAGAACAATCCCCCAAAACTTGCCCAAAACAAAGAACAATCCCCCAAAACTTGCAAAACCCTGAACCCAGTTGAGCAGTGCCATAACCAGTGCAGTCTGCAGTGCCTCTTTATATATAATACTCGTAAAGAAAAGATTAATGAAGATTAAGACGCCGGTGCACCGACAGAGGGCAGAAAGCGGGCGGTGAGAGGGGAGGATCCGGCAGGACAGGGACGTTGGCAGTGGCCGCACACCCGCCCTACCTCAGCCCCAGTGGCCAGTGGAGCCTCGCCGTTCGGACGGCACCTCGCTGTAGTTGAGGCGTCGCGGGCCTGTTGCAAAGCCGGCCAGGCCGGACGGCGACCCACTAGCTAGCGTGGCAACCGGCGATGCGATGCAGCTTCTCCTCCACTTGTGAACCATAGACGGCTTGTGTCTGTCTACGGCACGTCTTGCGCTGTCGGTTCGCTGCTCGTCTCTGTGTTCCGTGTTGGGGATTCTACCTGCGTGATGTGTCCAGCGAAATGTTCCGACACAACTTCCCTTCCAAGCTGAAGATATATCGACTCTTAATTGCCCTTTCCAGCCTCAAACAAGGAATTTTGAGTACTTGTGTTTGCTCGCCGACAGTACGGCTCAGGCTTGCAGAAAGGCACAACCTACCTAGCGAAGCAACAACAGTTGCAATAGCCTTGCAATGTGTGGCACAACCTACCTAGCGAAGCAACAACAGTTGCAATAGCCTTGCAATGGGTAGCTCCACTTCAACAAAATATAGCGCCACTGCAGCAGCCTGCCTTACAAACGACAAATGTCCCCCAAAAACCTTTTGCATTCGTTGCCAACACCGTTAGAGATAAACAGAACAGTTCGAACCAGAGAAACTAGTTCACTGGCAGTGAGATACCGGCCAATCTGGAAACTTGCAGATGACTCAAGTTTGTTAGACTTCCCATCCGATACCTTTCGTTTTTTCATCTGGTGTAACAACTTTCACTATACAGAGACAAAGATCATACAACCTTCATCTATTGACTAGTGAAACAACAAAAGGCAGCTTTCAGCCCTTTTTTTCCTTTTATATTTATACTTGTCATCACCAAACTGTCTATGAACAAAAGGATTAAGGTGCATGAACAAAAGAAGAAAAAACGAAAAGGATATCTGCAGCACACACAACATTTTCCGCATCACCCACGGCCGGACAAAATCAACCTGACGGCAGCACATCTATGTAGCTGTTCCATTGCTCTAGGGTTGCTTTATGGTAAGCTCGGCTCTCAGATGCAGCATACCATCGATGAAGAAAAGGCTGTCATCGGCCATGAACGTCTGCCATGGGATAGCAAAGAGATTCCTGTACCCAACTGCCTTTCCACCGGTGAACGTGTAGTTACCCTTGTACTTGCTCACAAACTCGCCAGATGGTCTCGTCCTTGCAGCGAACTCATAGTCCACTGTCACGCTCATTGAGCCCTTCTCTTGCATTCCCAGGAAGAGGCCAAAGCAGTAGAACGTGCTTTGCTGCTCCATGTTACAGTGAGCAGAGAGGAAGAAGCCCTGCCCTGCGAGGTGGAATGCTTGCGAGTATATTCGGCCTGCAGGAAAGAGTCGAGAGCACTCCTCACGCTTGAGATCCAAGTATGCTATGCACTGTGGGTAGGGCCGATCAAACTCAACGACTTTGAGTGGTCTGTACTTGTAAGCCCGCTCAGCGAATTTCCGACAGGTTATTGTGTCCGCTGCAAGAGCTCGTTGGCGTGTGGTGCATCAGCTTTGTACAGAAGAGCCTCGGTGACACACTTGGTTGCTTGCTCGTGGTCTATATCCGTGCATGTTAGGACCTTCCGCAGCTTCCTACATGTCATATGACTGAATCGCACAAGAGGGAGCAGCCGAGAACTAAGGATCTCACGTCTCTCTTCCGATTTCGGGTATTGTGCACGGGCCCATCTGAGCAAGAAGTCATAGATGGTATCTTCGGATGCCACCTGGAGGTCATTACTTGATAAGATGGCTTCAATTCCAGGAAGAGGGATGTTCATCACTTCATCTTGGAACCTGAAATGACCAAAAAAAATCACCTTTAGTATGTTCACAATGGTATTGTCAGAACAATGTTGGGCTAAACTTTACATAAAGTAAAAATAGGTCTCCATCCAATTTATATCACTCACTTAGTCAAATCCTTGTATTTTACAGCAAGGAAATCCTTAGCTGCATCTGTCAGTGGTTGAACTGCAGCTGCCATTGAAATTGAGCAGGGAAGATCTAGGTAGAGAAGTGCAGATTCTGTGGTCATCGGCAAGCTTGTGAGCAACTGGCTGCAGTACCTCATGCATGAAACAACCTCAAATTTGTCCGCAGCCATCAAGATATCCAGCAGAAGAGTGGGCTCAGTAGTTGTCAACTTTCCACTATACATAAAGCTTAAAAGCTCCATGAGGGCAGTTTCCTCTGTTCCAAGAGAATTAAGAAAAAAAGGATGACACACAAAGCAAATATCCAATAGAGAATGATTTCTCTTTTGTTTGTGTGTGTGTATGGCAACTAGTTCTCAGAGAACAAATGGTGAATGTACATAAAATGTTCTTTTGCATAATATAAGCAGGATGTTCTAGTTTCCCAAAGTTGTCACATTACCTGAGTCAGTAATTCTAAGGGTTGCATGTCTCTGATCCGATTCTTTCATGCCATTTGAGAAAAGCTAATAAAAACAAATTAAGCTTATCAGATAGCAGCACTGACTGGAGCACAGAACAAAGGCATTTGAGGAGGTTACCACAAGTCCATAACTACCTTGAAAAAGAAAGGACTCTTTGCAGCAAGAATCGCGAACTGATATAAATTGTCTTGACTCGTAAAACAGGTGTACCCACCACAGTCCAAGATGAATCAATACCTTGCCCATCATCACCTGCTGTTAACAAGGTCAGAGGTCTATAATAGGGAAACAGGGAAGGAAGCAAATGGTACAGAAAAGGTGAATTAGACAAATATTCTGCAACCAGAACACTTGGAGCAAACTGTTTGTTGCATCCAGATTAGTTTTCTACCTTCAGAAAGACAGAGTAATCGGAAAATAAAGGCAGAACAAAATTGTAAAAACATGTATACCACAATCAAAACACTTGAGCTAACTGTTTGTTGCATCAAGATTAGTTTGCTACCTTCAGAAAGACAAGGCAATTGGAACATAAAGGAATTTTAATTTTAATTTTAATGAAAACACAAATAAATACACCTTTTGTACGTTTTAGCAATCTAAGCATGCTTATAGCTTAGCAAGTAACAATCATAGATGTTTATCAACCAAGAATCAATTTATAGAATAATAACCACCTAGTTTGTGAGAAAATTGCACCTAGCTCACCAGTGAATGTCATATTGTGCAACTAAATTTATAAGTTCTTCCTACAAACCTATCTAGTTTTTTGTTAAATAAATAGAACTAGCAATCAGCAGATTTGAGGTAATGATCAAGCACAATAACTGGAAAAAAATTGTATGGCATCTATAGCTCTTGTGCTTATTTTGGGCTCAAATAAAAAGAACATGACAATTCTAGAAATAAGACAGCTTCAGGCTCCAAAAACAGGGCCAGCTTAAAATGTTGAATGTTTCGATTTAAGAATTTAGTCTTTGATTTTTGGAATGTAACCTACAACTGGATCCACCCAGCTAAAATTTAGCTAGCTAAAATTTCAGAGACAAACTTCAGCCATCTAAAGTTTTTTCCTAGCTAAACTTAGCTTGGGGTGTTTGTATCCTCCAGCTAACAGACTGTTGAAACAGCTAAACTTTAGCTGCTCATTTAGCTGGGCCATTTGGATCCTAGCAGCTAAATTTAGCCTGCTAAAGTTTAGTTGGTGGATCCAATAGCTAGCAACAAAAATGAAATGATCAGAATAGGGGGTGAAAACTGAAAAGGTCTAAACAGGAACTCCGGGAATTGCTTTAACAAACTGCAACCAGGCTCGTCCTGATTGAACTATTTTGTAAAAATCTCAATCTGATTTAACCTCCAAAAAGTTCAATACATTAGGACAAATAAAATTTCATTAAAAATTAAACTTGCCAAAGGCCTAAATAGACAATAATTTTCTAAAATTAGGACCTTTTGCCTAACTTCACAAATAACCATAAAAATATCAATATTATATTCACCAATAAAAATTATTAGGGATGCAATTTATGGATTTACAAACCGTCTTGGCCAACATCGGGTGGAGATTCTTCTATCATTGCTACAGGTTCCTCTTTTGATTTTCATTTTCTTCATATGCATCACACTCTTCTGCTTCGACTTCATTGCAACTTGTTTGGTCTGACATGTGAGTTGTAGATTCTACAGAAGAAATTGATAATCAAAATAAATCACAAAAAAAAAAGAGACTAAAACTGGCATAGCCGAAAAATCAAATGAAACAACAAAGATTGCAATAATAGAACCACCTGTAGTATAATAGGAGACATTGTTGCATAGTAAAATGGTCATATGTACACAACAGTAGCATTATTAAGGGGAAAACGGATCATAAATCAAAATTTAGCATCCATAAGCAACATCCATGACTTGTATAGCTAACGTGGAGTAAAAGTGGAGTGCGGAAAATGTCATAAGCAGAAGAAAGCAATACAGATTGTGACCATCAGGATCACAAGTCTACTCTATATTATCTTTAAAAAGTATAGAACCTCAGAAAACCATTTGTATCTTGATTTAAAATTAGCATATTATTATTACACCACCCCCATTAAGTCATTTCAAGAACCTCAATCTTGTGGTCTATTAATCTGGGCTGATGCTACTGCAAAGAATATTAGTTTACAAAATCTACCCAAGGGAACATGATTGCAAATATGCAACTCAACATTTATAAACCTTCTGACCTTCAACAACTTTGAATTTATCATTACAAACATCATTGGTTTAAGTGTCATATATTCTTTATCAAAAATTTGCTTTTGGACGTTAGAGTGAACATTCACAATTAGAACGATGATTATATGAAAAAATGACAAACATTATTTTATATAACTACTCAATCACCACACTACACACCTACAACAGGAAAACTACCTATGAATACATGAATAAGAGGGTAATGCAGCAATTAATTTCTTTAACAAAAGGAAGGTAACTCAAACAAAGATTTTTTTCACAATTTCCCATGCTAACCCTCATACATAAATACTGAAAGGAGGAAAAGGGGAGTGTTACAAATTAAAAAATAAGAAAATTTAGACAATGCCAGTTGAACTCTCGACCATCTCGATGTGCTAGTTTAGGGTACCTTATGTCGTATTAACATAGTTATCAAGGCGGTAAAGTGAGATAAGGCAACTGATTACCGCTTGGGCGCTTATAAGTGCTAAAGTATAAAAGCGTGGTGACGCCATACTAGTATACCAGCCAGAGGGATTATGAGCACACCAAAAGGAAAAAGACAAAAGGGAAAAAGGAAAAATGCCACCAGGCCATTTGACGATGCTAGAGGTCAAAAAGGATAGCAATTGTCTGCTTGTCAACACTGGAGCATGGGCTGGAGGTGATGATCCCTTTGGGCGTGTTTGGATGGATGCAAGGTACCGCTGTTTGGTTGCCTGATTCACTCCCGCAGACTGGCTGTGCGCATGCAAATTCCCCCTCTCAACCAGGCTCTATAGAAACGGACAAATCGGGTGTTTCTCTCGGTCCAGGCATTCTTGGGGAACGCACACGTATGCATGCTGTGTGAGAGGGAGAGATGTGGGGTGAAGGCAACTAAACGCCTTCCGTTCCTAGCTAGGCTGCACGCGTGCATGAACCAAACAAGCTGACCTGCACCTTCAAAGCCTGGCTAGTGGCAGCCTGGTTCGTCCGAGCCGGCCAGGCCACGGCGAGAAGGCAACCAAACGCACCCTTTGTGCTCGGCGTCCTCTGCTACTGCAGCACAAACTGGAGGCAGTATCCCTGCTGCTGGATGGACCAGAGAATGCAGCTGCTGCCACCAGTGCTGCTGGATCAAGGGAGGAGGAAAGCAACAACTCCTGCACAGTATCCAACAGATCTGCCACTCTCCCTGTCTGCCGCACACTTCCTCTCTATCTCGCGCTCTATTTCTCCATGCTTCCTCTATGATTATCTCCCACCAGAATCTCCTGCTGTTATCCCCCTCCTCCCACCTTTCCGGCACAAGTGGATTCCTATGATTCTGACGCCACACTAATAAAGCAGACGACATGGCGTCAACCTAGACCGCTCCAGCGCTTAAACTCAGCCTTAATAAGCATGCTTATAAAGCACAATTGCCATTCTCAGGGTATTTTATGAATCAAAGAATAACTCTTCCCATGTTACCTTATTAACAGGCAACACATCACCTACAACTCCATAATAGAAGCATTTATATGCTGTCAACCTAAAGAGTACAGATGCAGCACCTGCAAATGGTTTCTGAGTTGCACCCCTCTGGTTGCCCGTAGATTCTCAACTGGATTAAGCAAAATATTTCGGTGGGTCAATGTATGCATATCCTAAATTATCTCATTTATTCTGGTACATACGTTGAATTGTGGCTCAGATCAAAATGTCAGATAGTTCGTACAGGTACATCATGACAGCTCAAAATTGAAATCCCTCTTCTAACCTCCCCCAATTCCTTTTCCATTACAACCTATATTGTCGGGTACCTACGGAAATTAGATTTTACTAAAAAAAAAAAAAAACGAGGCAAATAACTCCCCAGCAAATTCACAGCCAAATCGCATCAAACGTCACAAATCAACAGACAAAATCGCCCAATCGGAAGGCAAACATCCTACGGGCAACAACGGCATGCGTAGCGTAGACAGAATCTGTGGACGTACCTTTCTCCTTGAGGAGCTCCTCGCGGCGGCGCTTGCGGTGGCGCGCCCAGTCGGCGAGGCCACCTCCTCCGGCACCGCCGCCGCTGGAGCCCGGCGCGTCGTCATCCCCGGCGACGACCTCGATCCGCAATTCCCGGTCGGAGAAGTTGACCTCGTTGAAGGCGAACTCAAAGCTGGGCCCCCGCCCCCGGGCGAGAAGTCCGGGTCCATCTCCGCCGCCGCGGTCGCGCGCGCCGACCAGCCTCCTCCTCCGCCTACGGGAAGTTGGGGAGGCGTGGAAGGCGGTGGCCGTAACCCTAGCCGGCGGAGGGCTCGAGGGGGAGGGCGAAATGAGAGAAGTTCGTGGCCGGGAGGGGAAGGAGGAGGAGACAAGGAGGGAAGATGGTGGTGGTTATAATAAGGAGGCAACGCAGGGGGCAACATGGGAAAAGGAGGCTTCAAACGTTTTGGTCGTGGTGGTGCCGCGATAGCGGCATTGAAGTCGTGCTCGGAATTGTCAGGGGCTGTTTAGGTAGGGATTAGACTTTTTTTTAAAGTTGGGATTAAAATAAAATTAGTATTTTTTCAATCCAATTTTTTTAGGTCCTAAACACACATATTGAGAGAAAATTATAGGGAAATTTATCTTAGATCCGAGCCCATCGAAGGGTGGTGAGTCGAAGGTGAAGTCACCAAAATCGAGGTCCTTACTGACGGTGAGGAGCGCCACTTGAGGTGACTAATGAACAGAGGGTAGGCGACATCATATGTCAGCGTTGGGGCCGGAAGGCGGGGCCTGGGTGGAGAAAGGGGAGCAGCGGGGCGGTGCCGAGGAAGCATCGGAGGAGGCAGATGGGGCCAGGATCGGCCAGATGAAAGAAGTGAGAGAAGAACACCAATAAGGGCAAGGGGTGTCCTTTTTCCTAGTTTAATCCCCTTTACCAGTCCTCTTGGGACTAAATGACTAAACATGTTTAGTGACACAAATCTTATTAATGGCATGGCTAACCTGCCATTTAATCCCGTGACTTACATAAATCAAAGCAAATTCCTTGTGATTTAGTGAGGAATACACTCAATTTTCTACCATCTAAATTGTTGTAAAAGTCCTACAATTCCAACTCATACAAGAAGTGAATATGTGCGAACAACATTTGAAGTCAAATTTAGAAATAAACCATGCTGAAAACTTCAGTACCGAAATAAACCAAGTGGACAAATCTTTTCTTTTCTTTTTGTGAATTAACCAAGTGGATAATTCTAGTATCCAATATATGCACTCACTCAACTTGATATTTGTTGCTGAATTTTCTTTTATTCAGCCACAAATATAAGGAGTGTTTATACTAGAGACTAATAAGGACTAAAAATTAGTCCCTAGTCTCTCTCAAGAGTCTATTGGACTAGTGACTAAGGGGGGGTGTTTGGTTCCCGGGGACTAGGGACCGAGACTAACAGGGACTAATAGGGACAAGAGTCTATTGGACTACTGGACTAAATGAGACTAAAAAATTAGTCTTTAGTCCTCTTGTTTGGTAATTTAATGACTAAATGAGACTAAAATTTAATCCCTAGTCCCAAAGAAACCAAATAAGGGCTAAATGAGACTAAAAATTCTTGTTTGGTAATTTAGAGACTAATGAGCCTAAAATTTAGTCCCTAGTCCCAAAGAAACCAAAATGAGCCTAAATGGCTAGCTTTTAAAACATTGCATAGTTCAAAAAACAAATCTCATAATTAATGTCTTTTAGTAGTAGTAAAAAAAAAACATTGTGGGCTGATACTTGGTACGGTATGCTATAATAATTGTTTTTAGGGAAGGTATGCTACAATAAATGGATATGCTGTATTGTGTCGGTGTCCACGAATAATATCAAGGTTTTTCTTGGCCGCTTCCTGTAGATATGTTGAGTGCTAGAAATATCCTCAAGTTCTAAAGAGAAAGAAAAGCAATTATGTGTCGATCATAGGGTCGGTCGTGTCACACGCAACGCACTTAGAGGATATAGCACTCACCTTTTCGTTAGTGTCAATTCAGTACAATTTGTTGGCAATGTAAACATCCCAACTGAGATTTTGTCGTCCTTTTTAATAATTATAAAACCGGTAAAACAAAATTGACCATTGGATTTTTTTTTATTGAATGAAAAGTTGACGCTTTATCCCATTATTAGTCCTATTTAGAGACCCTCACAAGAGTCGAACTCTCTCTGCGGGTAGCTCATGTGTCTCACGTGTCTTCATCACATGTAAGTGGGTCTCCATCAAGTTTCTCACAAACCGTGGAAAGGGTCATGTTCCTTGTATACATCACCAACGGCCACTCCAGAAAATTCAGTTTGGAAGACCTCACAAGATTTACAAGCCATGAGGAGTACATGACTAGCTAAACGTGCATGTAAACAACGATAGCAGTTTAAAACTAGATAACTTTTAAGTAAGCGCTTAAAAATATTTTGATAAAAATATACATATATCACATCTTCATAAATATTTTTATAATAATAAGAGGTCAAAGTTTAAGCACCAATCTTATCACTTTTGCTAATCGTCTTATCACTTTTGCTAATCGTCTAATTTTTTTAGCCACATATGGTGGTTAGAACGTAAAGAAATGAGTCTCAATCGAACCACAATCACTGACTAGCCATTGGAGTTCGGGTTGCAAAAGTAGGGTGGACCGAATAGCCCACTGACCAAAACCAGAGAATTCCAGCGCCCTGTACTGCGCAAACTAGCCGTCGTCGGTGGTTTGTTCGATGCCCCACTAGAGAGATCCTGCGTTCAGTGGGAGTGCAACCTTCTCTAGACTGACACTACAGTGCATCGATCATCTGTAAAAATCCAATGCACTATGATGCCCTTCAACGAGCAACAATGTCTTGCTTCCGGTGCTTCATCCAATGCCAGCACCGGAGAGCTCTGGTGCTCTCTTTATCTCCATCCCTCAAGTCAACAAGAGAGAAGGGAGGAGAAAGGTCGAAATGCACCCGCACCTGGCCTACGCCAAACAGGCAGTGGCTCCACATGCCTCCACCACTGGTTAAACCCTATTAACTAATATATAAAAGGAAAAGAAATAACAAGTTTTGGAGGTGTGATATTGTACTGTCAACCACAAAAATTTTAAGGTGCCCATGAGCCATGTACCATGTTTGCTCATAGAAACTATTGGCAAATCTGAGAAATTGGCTGTTGAAATGCAGTACATCAAAATAGACTTCTAAGCAAAGTATCATGGAGGTAACAAGACAAAAGGTGCCGTAACAAAAATCCTTCTGAGTCTTGAGCTATCAGTCTAAAGTGTGTTGGCATCTAACTAACAGCCTAGTTGACATGGAAGATGATTCACATATGGAACTAGGATTCATATATTCAGATAGCCCATAGCCCATGTACACGGATACTGAACCAGTTCACACAGCCAAAGGAAATTTCATAGATACACAAGTCAGCTATATTACACCTTTGATTTCTTCATTAGGCCTCGAAGAGTAAAACCCCAGAACTGCAGCACTCACTTTCTCCGGCTGGTTGAGCCACCTGGTGCCTTTAATCGGGCATGTCGACCCTCTAGCCTTGCTTGAAGTAATTTCGCCTTCAGGGAGTTCTCCATAACACCTACTCGTTGTTCAGGTGAGCATTCCGTTATCTCAGGGTCCAAAGATGTGGATTGGTATTTCAGTTGCCGTGTTGGGCTGCCGACATTACCCAAATCCCCTGAAGTAGTGCCTTCACAAAATAAACTTGTTCGGGAGAAATGATCAAAGGATTCCTGCCCCAGGAAATCAACATGATGCGCATCTGGGTTGTTCTTCATTGATCCATTGTTGGATCCTCGAATAATTTGGGTGCTCGTGCTTCCATTCTGCTCTTCTGCTGAAGTAATTCTGGCATTGGTTTGTGAGTTGATTTCTGGTATTTTACTGGCATCCTGCAGTTTGCTGCTACTGGGCCTTGTGATACCTTTCTGTGAATAAACTGGCACACTGGGCATGCGTGAAACTTCAGCAGCTATACCATGAGGATGCTCTGATCTTCTCTTATGCACATCCATGGCACCTGTGCCACTTCTGCGAGATCCCATATGGCCATGCATGTTCAGTTCAAAGCAATTCAAATCACTAGCAATAGAGTCATCATCATCTTCAGCAAACTGAGGAGCACTGGTGGCTCCATTCAAATGGACAGACTCAAGGGATTGACGTCGCAATCTAGTATTATCATTCATATGCTTTTCATTATTCATAGAGCTACCTGCTTTTTTATTAAGAAGAAAGGCCTGTATTTCACTGCTGAGCCTTTCTGTTATTGTGGTTTTAGGAGCCAATGCCCCATTGACCTCAGTATTTTGCATTTGCATTCGCTCATCAAGCCATAGTTCTGAAATATGGAGCACTGAATTATCAAAATTGAGCTCATAATTCTTGGCATTTCTTTGCTTTACCACTCTGAGTTCCTCTTCATAGTTCCTGATGCCCATTGCAAACTGGTCACAAAGGTCTTCTAAGAGGCGATTTCCTTTCTTCTCCTTCTCAAGGTCCTTGACTGACTTGAGAAACGCTGACTTTATTTCAGACAACTCCATGCCTAACTTCCTGTGGTGGTCCTCAGAATGCCTCCTCAGACGCTTCTCATCCTCTAGCTCACCTTGCAGGGAAAGCACAGCTGCGTCAACCTTCACGTGGTCCTTGTTTTTTCTAACAAGTTTGTTCTCTGAGAGTTGCCTCATTAGTGACGAAACTTCGTGTCTGTACCGCCTCTCTTGCATGAGTTCTTGAACATGTGTCTGAGCCTGCTGTAACTCCAGTTTCAATCCATTAACCACTGACAAGTTAGCAGTATGCTGTTCTTCAAGGCTCCAAATTCGATTCAGAACCTTCAATAGTTCTGTTGATGTTTTAAGGCTATAGCCTTCCCCATAGATCTACCCATGATAGCCAAAGAACGAAGTCGGACTTCTAGTTTGATTCACATTGGAATCCTGTAAAATAGAGACACAGAATTGCATGTTTGAGAAATATGCTTCACTGTTCTAATTTTTAAGCCAGAAAACATACCCTGGACACACTCAACTGCTTGTCATACAGAAAAAAAAAATCACCATATAAAAATAGAGCTATTTTGAACAAGGAAACTGATACATTGAGACAACATTAATTACATTCCTAGTAAAATGAATTTTCATATAATTCCAAAGGACCATGTAATGCAGCAACACCAACAAAGCCTTTTATCCTGCCTAGTGGTCGAATGTGGAAGCTCTGGTGGATGGATAGACCAGATAAGGACTGACTCTCTCATCATCCTAGGGGCTTCGACAATTTGGAAACATCACAAAGGATGTGTATTTAATAGACAAGAGTAATAGCACTGTGCAGAAAACTCCACTCGGTCATCATCAGCCCAGCCACCACATCACCCACTCAGGCGGTGCGGTGGGCCTCGCCACCAGGCACTACTGCAAAATAGTGGGGGTGCCAGATATCAAAATTTAGTCGGCTATTTTTATAAGTGATTTTTGAATTTGGCCACCAGGCCATCCTCCATCACACCAGGCCATCCTCCGCCACCGCCTAGCCTACGCAACCACAATGAGATGGCAGCCAGGCTTCTTTGGCATCTATGGTTTTTCTCCCATGCCTCTTCCTCAACTCCAGTGGCTGCCGGCAGCAATTCCGCCTTATGGATCCAGGGGCTAGTGGCTCAGACCCATGCCTTTATGAGGCAAATCTGGTCACTGACCCCTCCTTTGTCACAGGCACGGTGGCATCTTGGGATCGCAACGGTGACCTAGTCCAATGGCCTGGGCGTGGCTCCACGGGAGCAGGACGGATGATGACTATGGCAGCTCAGGGCGCTGTGCCAGCAGTTGCGGTGCTGTGGGCAGGCATGTGGTTGTTGTGGCCTCATTGCTCGTGGAAATGAAGATGCAAGCACTGCGTGCGCAGATGTTCGATGGCGTGCCTGCATGAGTGATGTGGTTCTGGTGAGCTGAGTCTTATGTCATGCCCCCAGGAGCTCAGCTCGTGTGGCTACTTGCAGTAGGGTATGGCTGCTGATTTGGGATTGTAGATGGTTCATCATTTGTGTGGTGCATCACCGATAATCTTGGCTTGGACTATGGTGCTGGAGTCAGGGCTGCGTCAATATGGGGTTCATCAAAGCTCAGCAACGATGACATGCCATGGTCTCTCTCGGAGGATTGAGGATATCTATGTAGTGGTGAAGTTACTGTTGCGACTACCTCCGAAACAATGACACTGGGCAGGGTATTGGCATGTGCTCCCTTCAGTGATATACCTCGGGGGAGGTCATTCTCCCAAGGATTGAGTTTTTCTTATAAAAAAATTGGCCCAAGTCTTCTTGATTCAAAAGGCAGAGCTCTTGCCATTAAAAAACAAAAACAAAGATGATATGTTTTCGATGGTGCTTCTCCTAATCTAGCTAGTGCTCTGTTGCTGGCTAGGGAGTTGTTTTGTTGCCACTTGGCCAAGGCCAAGGGCATCTCCTTCCTCCTTGTTCCTGGTCCAGAGGGTAAGTCTTAGGTGGAACCCGTGTCCAGGTCGAGGTTGCTTTTATTTTCCTAAGGTGCAATTATTTTTCCAGTTTTATTTTTCATGATAGGCTTCTCTCCTACGTGTTGGAGAAAAAAATGGGGCCATGGACAAATCTCATTGTAAAGTGCAATGAAAGACGGAAAGAATATACAAACGCATTCCCAACTGAGCTTGTATAACTTGCAGGAGAAAAAGGTTGTATTCTATGGCTTCTTTCTTGATTCAACTTATGATGTTTCATTGACAAATCTCCAAGATGCCTACCGATGCCACCTGAACTCTGTGGCTAAAACAGAAAAAGAAAAACATCAGCAATGGAAACAATATGAAAATAAATTTCAATAAATTAAAAATTAACTTTCAATCAATAAGGAAAACAATGAAGTTTAGCACACTAGTTTCATAAAAAAAATCAACACATGTGTTTAAAATATTTGACTGTTTGTTTGCCCTGTGAAAACTGTAGTATCATAGTGAGTTACTGTGAAAAGATATTTAAAATCTTTGAGTCATTAAAATTTAGTGTCAGTAACCATCTGTTCATGTTACAGGCTTAAAGTCTTCATATTTTGAAGCTTGGTTGCAGGTACGGTGTTGCGATCATCTAACTCATGTCCCTTCTGTTATGCTATTACAATTATGCCTTTTCCTTTTTTCCCTCACTCTATGCGTACAGCATTTCATCACCCTATCTGTAGGCAGGAATTCAATGGTGTGTAAATTTGCATTAGATATCCTTGGCTAGTTCTATAACTTTGGATGTAACCTTAGTCTCCCAAACTGCCAGTGGCAAATTGATTGAAAGGATCAATTCCAGGAAGCAATATGTTTTTCACTCCAAATACTGGGTTTGTCATTGGCTGGGGAGCAAGGTCCAACAACTTTGAAGTGCCAATGGTTTTAATAACGTGGAAAAAATAATGGGCAGCCATACATAGATAATAATGGATTGACCACTAGAGGATAGTGATTTTTTTGGGGTGGGGGGGTGGGGGTTGGGCTGAAAGTGAGCCGTTTTTGGCTTTGTGGATTCATGTTTGATATGTCAAGTTTGTCATTTCTGCCATCCATCTAGACTGACAGGTGTTTGTAAACGCTGTCCCAATTCATCTGAAACCACATCCATAGAAAAAAAAAAAAGTTTGTACTACTTAAATATTTGTTTAGGCATGAATCGTCATTTAAATGTTTTAGTTAACATGATCACATCATCAGCACAAAGAACATGATGCTATGACAAGTATCATTTTCGATGCATGTGGTTTCATATGAATTGGGACAGCGTTTATAGTTGTATGCTTGTGGTAAAAATAGAATGCAGCAAGATTGTCACTCCCATAGTCCCGTTCCAACACGCAGGTGGTACCTAGTAGTTGTACACATATGTAATTTGCAGTAAAAGCAAAACAATGTATTATAACTATAGTTGAGCATTGCAAGCATGTATTTTTCTTATTCCATTTTGGCCTCTTCTAGTAATTTATACACTGCAGAACATAAGAATAGCTCTTTATATAAAATATCATTGAGAATAGAAAATGTCAAAGATGTAATTTAATTGTAAAATAATCACTAGTAGTTAAAGCAAACATAAAATAATCACTTGTAAAAAATGTAAAATAACCCTTTAAGATCATATTTCACCCACCGAACAAATGTGATTAATCACCTCCACTGAGTAGTCCTACATCAGTAGCAAACTCTCAAACCTTCCCAATTTGTTAGGTTTCAGCCCAATTGGGGAAAAAAATCGTACTAGCATTACATTACACCAACTGAAGATCCACAGTACTTTTTAGACCTTGAGGAAACTGCATTGGGTGGTCAAACGCGGTACCAGCAAGCAAATGAATGAACTGGGCCCGAAACCTGGGAGCCATGTAACGAGGGGACAATTGGACAGAACCATGTGCAGTAAAGGAAGCAAGCAAACGACGCATGATCAATAGTTATATATGAGCAGCAGAAAATACCAGCATGAACAGTAATTAATCAACGTTTGTCTGTGAGTACATACAGCGCTTTCAGTTTAATAAAAAAATTATCTTGAGAGTTGGAATTCGATCGATTTGCTCTTCATAATTCAGGAGAACGGAACAAGGCACGGAATCCGCAGCAATCCATCCGATTGTAATTCAATAATTCCTACTATATGCCACGTGGGTGTAGTGAAAGTATAGTGAACGGCAGGAAACCCTCACCTGATCCAGTTCTCCACCGCCGCCGCCACGGTGCTCCGGACCAGCGGCGACGCCCCACCCGCCGCGTCGCCTGCTCCGGCGGACCTCCCGGCCCACGTCGTGGATCTCCCAGAGGCTGGCGCCGAGCTGGCGCGCCGAAGCCGAGGCCGCCGAGCTCCTCCTCGCCGCGGCGGGCGCAGGCGCGGGGGCGGACGGGCCCTCCTCCCGGACGCCCTCGTCGTCCTCCATCTTCCACGACGGCGTCGGCGTGGCAGGCCCCGCCCTTCGACGGGCCCTCCCGAGGCGCTGCCGCAGCGGCACCTCCCGCTCCTGCTCCTGCCCCACGCGGCTCGCCGCCCTTCCGGAACCGCTTTCGGGCCCCCCGCCTGTTGCGCCGGCTCCGCAGCGACAGCCTCCGCGCGCTCGGCGGCCCCTCGTGGCGCTGCGGGTGCGGGCGGTTCCATGCCTATGTGCCTGCCTGCACCCGGGCGGACACGCACGCCGCCTAGAGCCTACTAATCCATGGTAGTAGCGGTAGAGGGGCGGCGGGAGGGTCGAGCTGGCCGAGGGACAGAGAGGAGTGGGAGGGGTCTGCTTGTCGTTGAGCTGGTGAGGGAAGGGGAGGACGACGAGAAGGAAAAGGTTCGTTTTCCGCCGGGCCCGCAGTCAGAGTGCGTGGTGGGGCCCACTGACCAGTAGCATGGTGTGACTTGTGAGAGCCCTTTTTGATTTGTTTGTTTCGCTCCCCCTCGCTCGCGCCTTTTCTCCCTCCTCGTTTTGGGCTCTCTTTTTTGCCTCCTTTTTGCCTTCGAATTTCGCTCAAAAAAAAAAAACGGCGGAAACTGAAGCCATCCACACCAAACACACTAGAGCGACCACAAAACGTAAAAAGAGGATGAACAAACAGTATGCGCTCATTGGTAATTTATGTTGATATAATTTATTAATGAGCCCAACGATGAGCCTCAAAAAATGGAAAAAAAAAAGGTTTGATGACCGAAAAGATCATCACTTTGATCAATCATTGATGAAATTGAGGTAGAAATTGAAGTTTGAGAATTTGAATGGCCGATTTGATAGTTAATGAGTGGTATTTCAACGAACCAAATAGAGTATATGAATATGACAATACTTGTGATTGAGCAACAAAAATGTATTCCAAATGTTTCTATAGGATCATAATCATATTGAACTAGGGTCTCTTTGTGCATGGCTGTGAATCTGAGATACAAGATATCAAACAATGGTTATACAGTTAGGATGTATATTTGCAACATGTCGTTTAAAAGTGCTACTACTTTGCGGAATGGTCTAACCACTCTAACATTAGCACTATATTTGGTACTACTTAGAACTGGGCACTAGCTCCTAAGTGAAATGCAATACATCCACACATTACATTAATTTGTATTACTTACATGGTATCTTGAGTTTGGGGGTTTTGATTTTGAGGAGGATTATGTTGTTGTGACGTTGTTCCTCGAGGAGATTGATCTTCACTAGAGGCATCGACCTCATAGGAGGTTTTGGTTGCATATCTTCTTTTTTTTTTTTGCGAAAAGGAATTTTGGTTGCATATCTAACTGATCTATCGTCCTAACTGATCTATCGTCCCTATTGCTAAGCATGTGGCTACAAAGGATGCACTCACGCAGTCATGACTGGATCCCCACTATGGGGCGCGGCCACCATTTGATTTGCTTGTTGTATTTTCCTTTTTTTCGTCTAGAGATGGGCATTTTTTGTCGATGTGTCCTTTGATCCCTCAACGCTCGCTTTAAACAAAATATTAGCATAATCTATGAGTATATATCTATTGAGTAGAAGAATATGCAACGTATACAGTAGAAGATACGACTCTAGGAGTTATATAGCATATATATTAGTTCTTTTTAGAAAAAAAAAAAGAAGTCTAGGCGCCCCTAAAGTTAATGGTTTTTGTGAAACTTTGCTGAAATTTTAAACCCTCGTATGATTGAAGGATTCTATTTTAGTCTATGTGCCATGGGCCATGGTGCCAGCATGCTATGCCCGGTCAAAGTCAAAAAAAAAGTGCCACGCGATTCATGTAGATAGCCCACGCAGCACATGGCAGCCAACAGGTTTCCATCTTTTGGCCGGAAAGGAGCGTGAGTTCGTAGTGCTGCCCGAGCAGGAGGCCATATAAACTAGTAATCACCCGCTTTTAGAGGGAGGTCCTCATTAGTCGTGACCTGCTTCAACACTTTGTACTTTGTAGTAGGGATATAAAAGAATACATTAAAGTTGTTGGCTAGCTAAGCACATACGCATGCATAAGTATATACTCTACCTTAGGTTTAAGTGCGCCCACATATGCATGCTCATTATTTTGTTGTAAACACATGCTCACTAGGAGTCACAATAATGTCATTCAAGTTGATCTACGAGGCCTGTATGTGTGTAGGGGGAACTGTAGGGCAATGTGTCAATCACTATCTTACAACCTAGCTTGTTGCATGCTTTGTATGTATTTTTAATCTTTGTCTAGTGTCCTAGATCGAGGGCAGAGCCTCATGCATGGAATACAATGTTGCATGAAATTTTAATACAAGTGCCCATTCATCAGCATCTCCAAAGTCTTGTATCCCATCAATCTCTGTTGAGAAGTCCCTTGATTAGATCATCAGTTGATCTAAAAGGAAATCTCAATACATGTGTCCATTTATCAATCTCCAAGCTCGTATCCATATCCATCAATATTAAGCCCCGAAAACCGAAGGATAATTCTACTTTACTTTACCCTCCTGTTAGCGGCCCTTCGGCCGCCCGAACTCGAACACGAAACTCCGGCGACTCAACGCTATATATTACCCCGATTCACCAAGCCAGCGGGGCCGGCGGCGGCGAACACCAGCGAGGTGTCTCGCTTAGTACAAGTGTGTTACGGATAGAAGATGGATGATGCCGTGCTCGGCTAACCCTCTCTACTTAACTACTCTCGAACCAGCTCACAGCGGGAGCACGCCCACCTCTGGGCCTAGGGTGCGGATGTTTCTGGGCGGACCTGCTCCTCCTCCTTCTTGGGCCTGGGTCTTCCTTGGGCTTGCATAGGTGGGGGCGCGGTGACATTTCCCCCGAGTGGGCGGCGTGTCCCCACGCCGGAGACGAGGGAACCGCTGTCGAAGAGCCGGTATCCTCCCGGGTCCTAAGCGATTCGTCCATGCCCGATCCCACTTGACCGGCACTTGTGGTACGGCGCCATCTTGGCGTGATGGAGCGACGACACAAGATCGGTTCGAGGGACTTGTAGGCGGTCGTCGATGTCGGGGAGGTAGGCCGAGACCGGGGCGCAGCGCCCGGGCGCTTTTTGAGCAGCGACACGTGGAACACCGGGTGTACACTTGAGAAAGCGGGAGCTTGAGCTTGTAAGCCACCGGGCCCGATCTTGGCGAGGATCTCGTGACGGGCCGAAGTAGCGGAAGGAGAGCCACGGTGCGCTCGCGGTGCGGCGGCATGCATCGGACGAGGGTTGGAGCTTGAGGAAGACGGTCGCCCACCGCGAACAGCGCTCGGACCGCCGCTTGTCCGCGATGCTTCATCCACGCCGCTGCGCTAGATGGAGGTGTTCTTTGGATGGACGCCCGCGATCGTGGCACGCTCAGCGAGCATGGTTTCCACCTCGGTACGGTGATGCGATCCGCCGAGATCCCGAAGTGACGAGGTGGATGCCCGCATCTGACACTTCAAAGGGAGACCTGTTAAGAGAAGAATGTTTGCCGGAATTGTACCAAAAATTCGGCCAATGGAATCCATTTCGCCCACCGACGGGACAAGAGTGCACGGCGGCAAGCAGTACGCCTCGAGGCAATCGGGTTCACACGTTCCGGCCCGTCCGTCCCGTTGCGGGTGGTATGAGGTGCTCAGGGACAGAGTGGTTGGCACACTGTTGAATAGAGCCTGCCAGAAAACGCCGGTGAAGATACGATCATGATCGGTGACAATATTCAGGGGCATGCCATGGAGTCTCGTAGATGTTGTCCAGAACACTTGTGCCACCCGTTGAGCAAAGAAACGGATGAGCGAGTTATGAAGTGAGCATATTTATTGAATCGATCGGCGACCACCAATATGCGATCTGGCGAACCGAATCGGGAAGCCCTTCTATGAAATCCATCGAGAGCATTTGCCATGACTCAGTCGGTACTGGCAAAGGAACGAGCAACCCCGTAGCGGGCTCTCGCGGGCTTGGCTTGGGCACGATGTAGAACAATCAAGAACAAATTTCTTGACGCCCCGCCTTCATGCCCTCCACGCCAAGCGATTTCTTCGGTCGGCCGAATGTTACTTGGAAAGCCCGAGTGCCCACCAATAGAACTGTTGTGGCTTCTTTGTCATAACACGCCGCTGCGCGGCGGTGTTGTTCCCAACCGGTCTGCGGTCCCAACCGCAGCGAGAATGCCCCGATGGAGTCTGTATGGTGGAGTGCGAGTCGGAGTTAATTGAAAGCTCTGAATAATCTTGAGAGAAAGATGGATCGGTGAGTAGCCGGGCGATGACATCCTTCATCCAGTTGGAGAAAGCAGAAGACAAGGCATGGAGCTATGAGGGTGGGCATGGGTGGCATGACGGAGCGTCGGCCGCTGATTTGACACACCATTTTGTACACGATCTGATGCATGGGCCCGGCAAGCTTGGTGTAGAGTTTCAACTGCCAAGGTGTATGTAGGCGTTGATCTGTAAGATGGACGAGACTTCGGTGATCAGTAAAGATGGTGAACTCGCCGCCTTGCAAATACGCACGCCACTGATCAATTGCGACTAGGACTGCTAAGTATTCTTTATCGTAGGTGGAAAGCCCTCGGGTCCTTGGGCTGAGAGCCTTGCTGACAAATGCCAACGGATGTCCATCTTGTAAGAGCACTGCACCCACCCCGGTGTCACTGGCATCGGTCTGAATCTGAAATGCCTTGGAGAAGTCAGGTAGAGAAAGAACTGGAGCTTCAATGAGAGCCTGTTGCAATGTTCTGAAGGCTGTCGTATGTTCCTCGGTCCAGACAAAGAGCACCCCCTTTTTCAGTAAGTCAGATAAGGGTCGTGCAATAGAAGCAAAAATGCCGCACGAACTTTCTATAATACCCGGCGAGCCCGAGGAAACTACGGAGCTCCTTGAGGTTCCCAGGTGTTGGCCATGCTTTGATTGAATCAATCTTGGACGGCAGAGTCGATACACCGGCTGCAGAAACAGTATGGCCGAGATAGGAGATCTCCTGTTGAGCGAAGACACATTTGGAGAGTTTTACCTTCCACTGATCTTGTTCCAGCAATGACAGGACTTCCTTAATGTGAGTCAAGTGTTCCTCGAATGACTTGTTGTAGATAAGTATGTCGTCGAAGAAGACTATTGCATAACGACGTAGAGCCGGCTTCAGAGTCTCGTTCATGGCCCCCTGAAATGAGTTTGGTGCTCCGGTGAGGCCAAATGACATAACGTTGAACTCGAAATGCCCCCAATGGGTTTGGAAGGCCGTCTTGTGCTCCTCACCTGGCGCAAGACGTATTTGGTTGAATCCTGCCCTGAGGTCCAAAGATCGAGAACCACTTGGCTCCTTGCAGCTCATCCAGAGCTCATCAATCACCGGAATTGGAAACTTGCTTTTCACGCGATGAGGGCGTTCGATCGCCGTGTGTCGACGCTAAACGCCAAGTGTGATCCTTCTTTCGAACCATGAGAACTGGAGAAGAAAAGGCACTGGTACTGGGTTGAATGAATCCAGACTGAAGCATGTCTGTGACCTGACGCTTGTTGACGGTCGTTAACTACATATTTTATACCGTCAACATTAGTATAAAACAACCAAAACACAATAGTGATAGGGCTTTGAGCTAACTTTTTCCACAAGTTTTGGTACTTCACTTGTTTTGGTGGCAATGTTGAAAAACATATATATATTGGGCCAAAAGCAAAGGAAAATATACAAGATAAAAATGGCCCAATGCGAAGCAAGGATAAACAAGGAGAAAAGGCACCAAAATGCGCCTTTCCGGGAAAAGCGTGCATTTCGAACATCCTTCACCCCAATGGAAATGAGCCCAACACGATGCAAACCAAACCGAAAGCAAATGGCGGGCACCCACTTTTTGAGACTCAACACAGCCCACCTGCCAAAGCCCGAGCTCGGTAGAGAAAGACGGGGCGCTACAAGCACCCTAAGGTGTGCCTGCACCCACTTTGGTGCCAAACCGCCCAACCTTGGCGAGGTGGTACATTAAGTGCATATGAGTACAGTTCAATGTGTGGCCGGTGATGAAATCCATAAAACAAGCCCAAGAAGTCTAAGCCCAAATCCAACATGAAATCATACCGGGCCGCAGGACATAGGTTCATTGTTTTGGGCATAACTTTCTCCTCTGAAAATCGGATTTCGGTGATCCACCGGGGCAAAACGAAGCTTACTCCGAGGCCCACGCGCTCCTGCAAAATTTCAGGCCAAACGGCCCACATCTTGGTGCGCCCGCACCAAGTGGTGCCACCTCGCTCGGCGGGCCGCCAACCGCCCCGGCTTTCTCGAGGCGGTGCATTACCTTCCAAAAGTGTGTTGCCGACGTTGGTTGGTCGGTTTGGGGCTGATTAGGAAGGTGTACCAAGGTCGGTTTGGTTCCTTCCATATGGGGAGGGACATTTTCCAACAAGCCCCCTCTCTCCTCTACCTATAAAAGGAGGCCCTCTCCCTCTTCCTCAACACACACCAATTCCATACAACACAAGGAGGAGCCACAATGTAATAGAGAGGAGAGAGTTCCATTCTTGTTCTTCTTCTTCCTCTTAGTTCTAGTGGAGAGTGAGAGAGGGAAGAGTAGAAGAGGGCTTGGCCTCTTCTCCATGGAGTCCCCGATTGTGCCTCCCTAAGTGCATGGATCTCGGTGGTGGTCTGAGTGCCGGACTTGTCGGCACCCGCCACGCTAGTACCTCTACAAGCTACTTACACTTTGGTAAGAAAGCTTGTGATTATCTTTCGGCTTATTGTTCTTCAAGTATATTATCTTAGCCGCTATAGACTTGCGGGATCGATAGTCGTACCTTCGGTCGTAACTCTTGGAGAAGGAACTCTTTGACCGGGAACCTTGATCAACCCAAGAGTTGTGGATGGTAGTGCAAACGTGGTGTTTGGGCTAGCGTTCACCTTTTTGTGGCGATCCCACGGTTGAGGGGGTAGGCGGGTCGGGTTGTGATGTACCTTGTCCGTCCCTTGTAATCCCCCACGCTCGGGTGTGGCGCGTGCTAATTGCCTAAGCTTCCCAGGTTGGGCGTTGGTCGGTGCCCGGCAAGGAGATAACAAGCCCTAGAAATCCCTTTGAAACCTAAGCCCATAAAGATACCTCACTATCCATAGTTATCCTAGGGTGGCCCCCGCTCAAAGATTAGAGCGCAACCGCTCCTCGTGGAAAAATACGATACCCCTAATATTTCCGGGTGAAAGCTACAACGACAATTCAATTAAGCTGTGGATTTATCCGTGGCGTTAAGAAACGCCAACAAGCTTTCTAGCGCCGCTGCTTGGGAATGGTTGTCATAATTCTCTCGAGCCTAGAGCACCCGTGTGTTGTATCTAAAAAAAAAATAGTTATTTATTTTTTTTTTCAAAATGAAGCCTACTCCATTTCAAAAACCTTCTCGCTTCAATGGGGAGTTCACAAGAGCCACAATCTTTTGAAAACCAAAATTTTATCCGCTATGAACTCACCCTAATTTAAAAAAAAAAAAAACTTTTGGTTCGGGCACTCCATCTCCGGTGACCATTTTGAAAATCTATGTTGCCACCTACGAGATTTCGAGGAATTATGATCATGCCTCGGATTCCTAGCATGATCCAAGAAATTCACATGTGGAATTTGTTTTTACGCCCCTCATAGGAAAGCAAAACAATAGTAAACTATTGTCGTAGGAAGTTTGAATGGTTGATCGAGAAGAACTCAAAGACAATTTTTGTCTAGCATTCTTCCCCATCAATGCCTACCAAGGACAATCCTCGATCTCAAGTAGGATGAGAAGGAGTCCATAGGTGCAGCCTAGGCCGATTTATAATGTTTATACATATTGGCCTAGACTTGTCATTACCCGATAGTGTGCCTTTGCATATGTTTTTGGGTCTTGACATAGATGTTGCCCCTATGCCTTGACATGACCGTTGGAGGGTTGTTTGCACGTAAACCTACAACGGAACATAGGAAAACACTTGAACACATCCTAGAGAAGCTTGCTTCTCCCGTTGTAGAACATTTTTCCCCTCCACATTAATGGCATGTCAAGCTTTGAGGAGCCCTCATCGGTCGAACCCTTACCCTTACCATCATTAGAACCGATTTACAAGTTGAGCCCTCTCCCAACCATGAACATCGAAGGAAGGAATGCTTTGTCTTTCGGAGTTCGCGATTGAATTCAAGGATGACAAAAGAATCTCGTAAACCGAGGTGCGCTTTAGACTTCCATATCTATCCCATCCTTGGTTTCAATCTTCTCATAGGCTACCCTTCGAAAAAAGCTTTTTTCACGAAAAACCCGTAGAGGAGAGCCGTGATGAAAAAGTTGGGAAAGAATGTTTCCGCCTCTCACACCTAGACATCCTAAAGGCGAAAGCATCTCCCAACCAAAACCCGCTCGAGGAGGCGGTTCATAACTCGCTCGCTTCACCTAAGTTGCTTCGCATCTTAGTGAAACGAAACACTGTCGCTCACCCGAACACAAGTCATGTCCCCTCTGCCAACAAAAACGTTGTTCTCGACAATAGTCAAGATTCAACGTTCGTCCCTTCATAACACATCTTTTGAGGAGAAAACCTCATGTGCCATGGACATGCATGAAGCGACAACTCTTGAGACCAAGTGGAAATTGTTTTCGAGCACAACAAGTTGTCAATTGAGACTTCTTACATGCTCACCTTTGGGTCTTCTTGAGTTTGTCTTGCTTTCTAGCCGAGTGCTTCGACGAAGATCACAACCATCTCTTGGTTCTCTTTGTAAATCTTTTAAGAGAATGGTTGCAAATCTCGTAGTAGCATGATGACGCTAATCTTGCAAAATTTTGAGCGTACGCTAAATTCTTAGTGGTGAACCGGGAACTTCACCACCATCACCGCCAGGGATGTTTTCCCCTGGTCAAGCTTACGACCATAACTTAAGCACCTTCCGAGATACCCCTAATATCAAAATAATAATAATAACAAATTAAATTTATATACTTTTATATGTCTTTTATTTCCTCAAAAGAAAAAAAGTTTTCCACGCTTTTATTTTCATAACAATAATAATAATATCTTTTCTTTCTTATTAATAAAAGCAAGAACATGTTATCAAGTTAGTATGCACCTTCGGGTATTCTTGTCGCTAACCTTTTCGTGTGGAGATCAATTAAGAAGAACAAAAGAGGCATGCAACACTCGAGAACATGAGGGCTACATCACAAAAAAAAAAAAAAAAAAATCCATGGGTGATGGAACTTGCTCAAGAGGAGACCCGGACCTTGCACACTTGACTTTTTCACAAAAGTCTAAGTGTGGGGAAGATGGTGACAATCCCAAGTCCCATCCACCAAGCCACTTCCCTTCCTTCCAAGCGTGGCGGCGGCGGCACTTGTGGCGCGCCGAGGGGCGAGGGAGGGGCGACCAAGGTGTGCCCGTGGCATGGAGAATACCTACGACGGCAAGAAGGCGGCGGCGGCGGCGTATCACTTTCAGCGAACAAACAGCGGCGGCGGCATCTCTTACGGCCCGGCGCCGGCTCTTCTGGCCCCGGTTGCGTGGCGGCGGGCGGCGTTAGATGCTTAGGTCGCGCTCAAGCGGGTGGCGCTGCCGGCCTTAGACCCGCCCGCCACTATGGGCGGGTGAGCCCGATGATGCGGTGCTGCCTGCCCTGCATAAGGCCATGCTTTCGTCGGCCGGTGGCTCCGGGGCAGATGAATGCGCCTGGCCAATCCGGCGCCCGCGCGCGAGCTGCTGAGTGTCGGCGGCGCCCATGGCGACGCGGGGCGGATCCGCTCCTCCTGCACCCTCCTTCCCCTCCCCTCTCCATTGGCTTGATCCGGTGACTTGGTAAGTCGTCATTTTTAAATGCGGTTAGGGCTGCCCACTTTCACGTGAATCTGATTTGGAGCTTCCTGAATCTTGTCAATAGGTACTTGCATGTAACTAGCTGAGTTCGTTCAATACTTGATGGATTGGAGGTCCCCAGACTTCGTTCTTGAATGAGTACATTTTGGCTGAAGCTTCCACTACACTACAATTTCATATATGTTCTCTGTCATTTATTTTTTGTGCATCTACACTAGCGCTCTACATTGCAAGTATTGGTTCCGGAAGTTGGTGTGGCTTCTCAAAGTAAAGTTTGTGCAATATGTGCTTGGTGTCAACATTTGTTTGGGTTTAGTATTTTTTTTTTATTAGCTTAGTTAAGTAGCTAAAATCTACTGATGGCGCAAATCAGAGCTAGTGTGTGTCTATATGTCAAATTTAATTTGCTCAACTTGGTTCATAAACTGCCATTTAGTTGCACATGAGTTGGTGAAACACCTGTCTATTCCACCGCTTGATGAACTTTAAGCACAGATTAGTCCCTATAATTGTTCTTGTCTTTTGCATTTGTCTTGTCCCTGACTGCATATATTAAATCGAAAAACTATGGTACCAATTACATAGAAGATACCTTTTTTTTGTATATGCTGGCCTTCACTTTATTTGAAGCCAATTGGATCGTAGATGTCAATGACTCCATCCTACATGTCAAATGTGCAGCTCTTGGTCAATTCATGGGGCAACTGTGTAGCTCCTGGTGCAATTCAGACTCCATCTACATGTTAACATTTTCAGGTAATGTACTTGGGTTTTTTTTTACTCCACAAGCTATTTGTAGACAGATTATTGTCCTATCGGTATTTGTCAGCTGGGGTGTATGGCGTGGACTTCACAATAACCATGGCTTGCTTACCTTCTTAGTGGATCCTTCTAGAATTGGACTCTAGGTTCACCCATATTTTTTATTGGATCTACATCCATTCTTTGTGTTAGTCTGCATGTTTGTTTTCAAGATTGAAAAAATGACTTGCTAAGTTCACCATACACTTGGGTGATCTATCTATACACAACCATATGTTTTGTTATTAGTTGCCATTGTTGATCGATTGTTTGGATTAACATCGCCCAAATAAGAATACTAGTAAGATACATCTTGCCAAAGTACAAAATGGAAGATTCAACTTCCTTATCGCAAGATCTGAAAGATAAATCATAATTGTGATACTCCATCTTGATTTTACTATAAGACATAGACAAACTATTATAGTTGATTTAAGCGCTATTATGTTTCATCTTAAGCCATCCGGACTACTAAATTTTAAAGCCGAGGTCATCACTTTCCGTTCTCTATCTACCCGGAAGATGTAGAGCAGTCAATAATAGACAACTCAAAGAGCGAAATTTATTGAACTCTTGGTGTATTTGTCTACAATATTAGTTATCAACTTTAAGTCTTACATTACCTAGGAAAAAGAAGTCTAATCCGGCTCATTATATTACGATTGTTCATATATTGTTCTCCTGATTGTGTGGTGTCCGCATCAGTGTCCGGTTGCAAGCGGTGGACCACCTTCGGTTCATGTCATTTTTCCGAAGGCGTCATGGAACTTGAAGGTTAGTGTTTGATTTGTATCCTCTTGCTCGTAACTTAGTATGTGTCATTGTTTTTTTAATTGCTATGTTATAATATTAAATCCTTATGCTATTTTTTAAAAAGCTGCTATGTTGTTATAATATTGAAAATCTCTTGTACTACTTTGTTTCTTATATGGTTAATTATCATAATGATGATAGCATGCTTTTTCTTTAGTAGTAAGATCCTAACTTTTGTATCTTTGTCCATATATTTATTAATAGTTAGAATTTTATCTTGGTCAACCATATGGAACTTGCTACTCACGAAAACATATTACACAGCCTTGCTCTTTACTTTGCTAGTGAAAACAACTGCCATTCCATTCTAAAGTGTCATCAGTTTAATTGCCTTTTGAGGAACTTGTGAATTTTCATTCAAATTTGTAGAATGTCAAACAACCATCAGACTACTAAATTAGTGGGGGTATAAACTTATTCTTCTTGGAATTGGGTCTTGCTGGACCAAGAAGAGCGGACTTAAAGAAGCTTCACCAAAGAGTTAACAAAACCGCCATATGGTACTAGTTAAGGCTAGTTTGTGGATAAATTTCCACTTAGGCGATTTAGGTGTTACTCTCTGTTTGAACACTATCATTGATGGATCAATGTTTCATTTTGTAATGGGTGATCGATTGTGTGCACTTTGATCATGAATAAATCTGTTTGTATAAAAAATGATGTAATTTTTGTTTTAAATTGCAACCAAATGGCCTTTTATTTTTAAATGCGGTTAAATGTTCTGTCAGACCATCGGCGCTAAAAATATTCATAGTAGTGGTATGCGACGCCAAAAGCTTGGTCTGATGCTAAAGATTTTAAGCGTCGGGGACTTCTGACTTATCGGTGAAGTCGTGCTATATGTTCTTTAGGTCGGTCGTCGATGCTATATGTAACTTTTTCGACATCAGACCATCCGCGACAATTGTGGTGTTGTGGTATAGTGGTTGGTCATGTAGAGCAAAAGTGCATGAACAAGAGGACCAATGTTACTTCTATCAAGCTTGATCATTCCTATATGCTTGTGAAGAAGAACAATGGTGTTCGTGCTAGGTACATTGGTACACCATGGATGGGCTCAAAGAAGAAAGCCATTTGGGTACCAAAGGCCTTGGTGACTAACCTTGAAGGACCCAAGCAACATTGGGTACCTAAGAAGAATTGATCTTGTCTTGTAGGTCAATTACGTGCTGGGAGGAGAGCATTGGATAATGGATAGTGGGTGCACTCAACACATGACCAAAGGGATTCTCATATGTTCAAGGCTATTAGCATCAAGGGCATTGATGAATATGAGTCAATCACATTTGGCAATGACAAGAAAGGCAATGTGTTGGGGCTAGGCAAGATTGCAATTACCCAAGAGAAGAGTATATCCAAAGTGTTGCTAGTTGATCATCTTGATTACAACCTCTTGCTTTAGGTTTCTCAACTTTTTGTGACCATGGGTACAAGTGCATATTCACAAGTCAAGAAGAAGTTGAAGTGGTTAGTGGTGATGGTGCAAACATGATCTTCAAGGGATTTAGATATGGTGATCTCTACCTTGTTGACTTCAACTCAAAAAGAAGCCAAGTTGACAACATGCTTACTCTCAAAAGGCTAGCAAAGGGTGGTTGTGGCATAGGAGGCTTGGTCATGTTGGAATGAAGCAATTGAACAAGTTGTTGAAGCATGACTTGGTTAGAGGCTTGGATGATGTGAAGTTTGAGAAGGACAAACCTTGTGGAGCATGTCAAGCGGGAAGCAACATGGCAATGCACATCCAACCAAGAGCATCATGAGTACAAGCAAGGCATTTGAGTTGCTACACATGGACTTGTTTGGGCCAACATCATATTCTAGCATTGGAGGCAACAAGTATGGTTTTGTCATAGTTGATGACTACACAAGATATACATGGGTGTTCTTTTTTGCATGACAAGAATGATGTGTTTGAGCTATTCAAGACCTTTGTCAAGAGAGTGCAAAATGAGTTTTGAAACATCCATCAAGAAGATTAGAAGTGATAATGGGAGTGAGTTCAAGAACACAAGAATTGAAGAGTTGTGTGATGAGCTTGGAATTGGACATCAATTCTCACCAACCTATACTCCTCAATCCAATGGTGTAGTTGAGAGGAAGAATAGAACCTTGATTGAAATGGCAAGATCAATGCTTAGTGAATACAATGTTAGCCATTCCTTTTGGGCCGAAGCAATCAACACGGCTTGCTATTGTAGCAACCGTCTCTATTGCCATGGGATGCTTGGCAAGACACCATATGAGTTACTCAATGGAAGAAAGTCCAACATTGGTTACTTTAGAGTCTTTGGATGCAAATGCTACATTCTCAAGAAAGGCACAAGATTGGGCAAATTTGACAAGAAATGTGATGAAGGATTCCTAGTTGGATATTCAACCACTAGCAAAGCATATAGAGTGTGGAACTTGGGTAGTGGCAAGCTTGAAGAAGTTCATGATGTTGAATTTGATGAAACCCAAGGCTCTCAAAATGAAGTTGAAAATCATGATGATGTGAGTGGTTCCAACTTGGAAAATGCCATGAGGAACATGGACATTGGTGATATTCGGCCTGGGCAAGTGCAAGATGATGAAGACACTCTTTTGCCTACCACTACGGTTGATATTGGTACAAATGAAGCTAGTACTAGTGGCACTCAAGGTGAAGATCAAGATCAAGAGCAACAAGCTAGTCCAACTCCCCATCCTAGTCATCAAGTGCAAGTGATGCAACCTTCCAACATTGCAAGTGACCATCCAATTGATCAAATTGTCGGTGACATCAATAGTGGAGTGGTCACTAGAAGAAGATTGGCATCCTTTTGTGCTCACCATGCATTTGTGGCACAAGAAGAACCTGGAGAACATTGAAAAAGCTTTGAAGAAGGAAGATTGGATAAATGCCATGCATGAAGAGTTGAACAACTTCAAGAGAAATGATGTATGGGAATTGGTGGAAAGGCCAAAAAGACTACAATGTGATTGGAACCAAGTGGGTCTTCAAGAACAAGCAAGATCAAGATGGAATTGTTGTGAGAAACAAGGCAAGGCTAGTAGCTCAAGGGTACACTCAAGTAGAGGGTCTTGACTTTGGAGAGACCTATGCACCGGTTGCTAGACTTGAAGCAATTAGGATCTTACTTGCTTATGCATGTGCTCATGACATCAAGCTCTATCAAATGGATGTGAAGAGTGCATTCTTGAATGGCTTCATCAATGAGTTGGTGTATGTTGAACAACCCAGGGCTTTGAAGATGAGAAGTATCCCAACCATGTGTACAAGTTGAAGAAGGCTTTATATGGCTTGAAGCAAGCACCTAGAGCATGGTATGAGAGGTTGAGAGATTTTCTCCTCTCTAAAGAGGGTTCAAGATGGGCAAGGTGGACACCACTTTCTTCACCAAGAAGATTGGAGATGACTTGTTTGTGTTGCAAATATATGTTGATGACATTATCTTTGGGTCAACCAATCAAGACTATTGTGAGGAGTTTGCTAAGATGATGGCAAATGAGTTTGAAATGTTAATGCTTGGAGAGCTCACATTCTTTCTTGGTCTCCAAATCAAGCAATTGAAGAATGGCACATTCATTAGTCAAACCAAGTACATCAAAGACATGATCAAGAAGTTTGATTTGCAAGATGCCAAGTCAATGTCCACACCAATGGCAACCAATGGAAGCCTTGATCCCGACCCTAGTGGCAAGATGGTTGAGCAAAAGAAGTATAGGTCCATGATTGGAAGTTTGCTCTATGCAACCGCATCAAGACCGGACATTGCATTTAGTGTGGGCATGTGTCCTAGATATCAATCGATCCAAGAGAAAGTCACCTCAAAGCAACAAAGAGAATTGTGAGGTACTTGAAGGGCACACAAGATGTTGGACTATGGTATCCAAAAAGGATCCAAATTTGATTTGATTGGATATTCTGACTCCGACTATGGAGGGTGCAAGATAAATAGAATGAGCACAAGTGGCACATGTCAATTCCTTGGAAGGTCTCTAGTATCATGGTCTTCAAAGAAGCAAAATAGTGTTGCTCTCTCAACCGCCGGGGCCTAATACATTAGTGCGGGAAGTTGTTGCACTCAATTACTTTGGATGAGGTCAACATTGAAGGATTTTGGATTCCAATTTGACAAAGTCCCATTGTATTGTGACAATGAAAGTGCAAGGAAGATGACCCAAAAATCCGTTCAACATCCAAGGACAAAGCACATTGATATAAGACACCACTTCATAAGAGATCATCAACAAAAGGGTGACATTTATATCATGGGCATTGGCACCAAGATCAACTAGCCGACATATTCACCAAGCCACTTGATGAAAAGAGGTTTTGCATGCTAAAGGGAGAATTGAACATTATTGACTTCTCCAACTTGAGTTGATGCACCCCACTTATATGACATGCCTCTCCTTGACAAACCCCCAAAAGTTGGTTGTCATGGCATTCATATATAGCTAAGGACTTGTTTAGTGCATCTAGACATCATGCAATTTAATAGATTCATTCATGGAAAATCAAATATTTCAATGTATGTGTGGCACCACTATAGCTTTGAATGCTTTTATGATCTAGTGGTGGCATATGACATGTTTATGTGCTTGCAATCCTAGTGTCAACTCTAGAAAATGAGCTATTGATGTGTATTCTAACATGGTGCAAGATAACCCTTATATTTATATGAGGTGTGAAGAAGCTTGTCCTTGGTTCAAACTTGAATACATGGAAAGGCAAGTGATCTAGATGAGACCACATGTGTGACTTTGATTGACTTGATTTCTCTCATTTACACCTTTTTGGTGATTGTTGACAAAGGGGAGAAATAAGTCACAAAGATGTTGGATAGGATCACACACAAAATAGGGGAGCAAGCTCATAGACTATTTGTGCATTTGTATGTGCATGATCATAATATAATGTTGCATTGGCAATCTAAATTCAATATACATGATTGCTTGGTGTATGCTAGTTTTTGAAAATTGTTTGATGTATTGATCAACTAGCATGCATAGGATGTCTCTAGACAATGCACTTTTTAGCCTATAATGTTGATCTCATGGGGTATGTTGAGTTTTTGATGAATGTCTAGATACATGATGCTAAGGACTCCGATGGTTTCACGCTTCAAAGGTCCAAATTCTAGAACCTTAGCATCTCTTTTTTGGTATTAGTGTCTCTCCCCAAGATTTCCATCCAACATATGTGCTAAAATTGAACCAAACACATGGAAGCACATATGTAGGGGGAGCTACTACTACCAAAAACCAAACCTTGAAATGTTTGTCCAATCCTTGATTCATGATCAAATTCCTATGGGCAAGCAATTCAAGTTCAATTGAATTTTATTTTAAATCTTTGTGTTTAGAGTTGTCATCAATTACCAAAAAGGGGAGATTAAAATCTCATGTTTGGTTTTGGAAATTGATGATGACACTTGTGGACTAATCCTTTGCTCTAAGTGGGTATCTTAAGAAAGAATTAGATGGATGACAAGGAGCATGATGATCATGAACATGGACAAAGTCGGGTGGACTTGATGGATCGTCAAGCTCGGTGATCGGCGAGAGGGAACCCAAAGATCAAGGCAAAGGTATTCTTGATAGGGTTTTTTTTTTCGGTGATCAAGACACGATAGAGCGTGTGATCACGTTATAGGATAGATAGCCGACTATCAAGAGGGAATGCCACGACAATCCTTGCATGAAGTGCTTCTAGGTCCATATCGTCTTGCATATTGCATTTAGGACTTGAGAGCACTAACCGATCTTGCCTAACTTATCGACAAGCTAACATGGATGATAACGTGATCATTTCGGCGTGTTGGCGACCCATGGCAAGTGGCAAAGCAAGATTGAAGCAAAGAGCAAAAGAAGAAGATGTTGATGCAAATTGTTTTGGGGGCGGCGGAGGACCGTTGACGGTAACCAACGACAAATTAAATACCGTCAACATAACACCAAAACAACCTAGAAGTAGGGATTTCAACTAACATATTCCAAAGTTTTGGTGTTTATTTGGACTTGCAGGTACAAACTCATGGATGATCACTTTGGGCCAAAAAGACAAAAAGAAAAAGAAATAAAATCAACAAAAGGCCCAAAGAAGCAAATAGCAAGCCCAAACAAGAATCGGAAGCAAAACGTCAAAACCAGCCGGGCCAAGATCACCTCACAACTTTTCGAGCAAGGAAGCCCGACTGCCGAAGCCCGGCCAGCCGCCTGGAGCAACCACCCAGTGCGCCGCACCCCTGGCCGAGGCGGTTCGAGCCCAAAGGCGGTTTGCTACCTTCCAAAACTGGTGAAACCGACGTTGGATGGTCCGTACATGGAAGGTTTTCCTAGGACGGTTTGGGTGTTTTTAGCACCAGGCCCCTCCCCTTGTGTATAAATAGACCCCCTCTCTCCCTCTCCAAAAACACAACAATTTCAAAGGAGAAACCAAATCCACTTGTGCAAGAGAGTAGAATTAGATCTTCTTCTTCTTCTACTACTTCTTCTATCTTCTAATTCTAGAGAGTGAGAGAGGGAAGAGCTAGAAAGAAGCTTTGTTCTTTCTACCGGAGTTCTTGCCGGTTAAGCCCCTCGGTGTTCCTTGGTTCCTAGGAGGGCCCTTGTCGGTACCCCATTGTACCTCTCCGCAAGCTACTTACGCTTTGGTAAGGAGTCTTGTGATTATCTTGCAGCTACTTAATTTCCTTCGCATATTTCTTAGCATTTGTAGACTTGCGGGATTGGTAGATTGTCTCCGTAAGAGCGTTAGTTCTTGGTGGAGGAACTCTTTTGACCGGGGAACCTTGGCCAACATCAAGAATCTGTGACCAATAGTGCAAACGTGGTGTGTGGACTAGCGTTCACCTACCTTTTTCGGTGCATCCCACGGTTGAGGGGGTAGGCGGCAATTCGTGACAAGCCTTGTCCGTCCCCTTGAAATCCCCCCCAATGGGCCGTAGTCGTAGAGCCAATTGCCTCTACTCTACCCATTTGGGAGCGGCGGTGCCCGAAGTGAGTAGACAACAAGACTTTAGGAATCACCGCCTAGAAAACTTAGCCTATAGATACCTCGCTACTCTTAGAAAACAAACCCTTGCCTTAGGTTGACATAGACACGAAAAGCCCGGTCAACCGTCCTTGTGTAAAATACATACCGCTACCAACGGTGAAGTGCTTTGCTTGGTATTTCCGCGGCGCTTTGGGATTCTCTCGGTGCGTAAGAAACACCAACAAGCATTTCCGGGCGCCGTTCTTACTCCGCTGTCGAAGTTATATATCGAGCCGAGTTAACCTTTGTGACCGTAGTATCCTTTAAACAAAAATACCAAAAAGAGTTCCCCGAGCAACCTACCCTACAAATCCTATCTCGCTCCCCAAGGGCGAGCTCATAGAACCACGCCAATCCGCGAAGCCAATCACAGCTTCCGAGTATGAGCTCATACCGGCTTTATAGCCATGGTTGGGCCCGAGCCTTTTCGAGCTCGAATATGAAAACCCCTATCATCACTTACGGGAGTTTGAGCGGCTCTTCGTGGCTGCCTCGACAATTGCGTTGACACACGACACTTGGAAGTTGTTTCCGTTCTCTCTCACCGAGAGGGCGACTCAATGGTACGCCCATAACGTAGGGTTGGTAAACGGAGAATGGGAAGAATCTGCCATTCTCGTGTAGCATTCTACCCTTTATCCGTAATCGCGCCCCGCGACAAGAGATACTCAACTTCCGACAAATAGAGGGTGAAACCTTAGGTGCAGCCCGATCGGTTTACCACGCTTACACGATCCGGCCCGCACTGCCCATACCAAACCACGTGCTTTTACAGCAAATTTATTGGCTAGGATTGGACAGGGCGACGCCCTCTTTGCTTGATTTAGGCCGCCGAGGGTCGTTTTCACATAAAACCACAAATGAAGGAGAAGCTCTCCTAAACCGTATTCTTGAGAATACCCTCCGCTAGAACCCATCCGAGTAGAACCCAAGCGTAAAACCAAAGGAAGTCTCTTCGGCGAAAAAGCCGAACTGTTAAACCTATAGAGAGACCCTCGCCTCGACGGAACACAAGGAGACCGCATGCACGGATCTCCCGTTCTTCGAGGTTGACCTTATCGATCAATTCGGTGACACCTCGGCACGAACAATGGAAGAAACCACCAGGTCCCCAGCTAGCCCTCAACAGCCCCTCGGATAAAACCTTCCTCCGTGAGTCTATTAAGGAGCTAACAGCCATAATGAGCACGGAATGGTTGCGAGAGGAAGGACCCTCTTTCGAAGAAATTCGGATTAGTGACCCCTCTACACCAATCCATTGCAGATATCAGGGAAGTTTGGTGGAAGTCATGTATAACCCTACCGTGGGGATAAACATAATGTTCAAACCTTTCCACAAGCTTGTGTCGAGGAAGCTATTAGGACTCCCACAAAGACGGGACCTTGCGCGATAGCACCACGCACCCCGGCATTGAAAGCCGTGAGGTTATACATGAACAAATCTTCCTGCACAAGGATGTCAAGTTGTCTCTAGATTTTCACGTTTTTGATATCCAAGACTTCGACATCCTAATCGGGCATCCCTTGGAGAAGATTCTTGATCTATCAACATCCGGGGATTTAGATGTCAAACTCGGGAAGAAAAAGTTTTCTATCCCAGTTACTCGAGCTAAAAACTCGGTAACAGAACCCTTCCTTGAGTATGACACGCCCGAGGAGGTCATGGGAGTTATGCTATATGAGAACCCAGAAATAGACCTAGAAAAAGACGCCCAATTCTTCATTGAAGAAGAGGACGATTCAGGGGAACTCATAGAACTTCCCAAGGAGGAAGAGCTAACTCGGCCTCCAGTTGAGCTTAAACCCCTACCCCCAGGCCTACGCTATGTCTTCCTAAACGGCGATTCACAAGCACCGGTCATCATAAGCGATAAGCTTAGTGACCAAGAAACCACCCAACTCATATCCGTTTTAGAGAAGCATAGATCAGTCTTCGGGTATTCCATTCAAGATTTAAAAGGGGTAAGCCCAACACTTTGCACACATCGCATTCCTATTGACCCTGACAGTACCCCATCATGCAAACCCCAGCGAAGGCTCAATAATGCGATGCGTGAAGTCGTGAACAAGGAAGTTCTCAAACTTCTTTGCGCCGGGATAAATTATCCCGTACCACACAGCGGTTGGGTTAGCCCAATCCAAGTGGTAGGAATGATGGTCGTTGAGAACTCTAAGAACGAACCCATTCCACTGAGGCAAGTCACAGGGTGGAAGAATACCCGATTTCTATCCACCATGATGACTAGAGCAAGACACCTTTCACATACCCATATGGGTCTCTAGAGCTTGTCTCGCCTCTGCCCACGTGCTCCTACGAGGATCCCAACCTCCTCTTGGTCCATGTTCACAGACTCTTTAAGAGGATGGTTGTGTCTTGGTGTATCACAAGTTTTGTTGATCTCGTAGTAGCACGATGGCGCTAACCTTGCAGCTTGATCTTTAACGGTCATTGCTTAGTGGAGAAGCTGGGAACTTCACCACCTTTGATAGCTGCAAGAAGAATTCCCACGGTCGAGCTTATGACCATAAACAAAGCACTGCCGGGAGATACCTTGGACTATCATAAAAAAAAAAGAACTCTTTCTCTTATTAATAAAAGCAAGAACATGTTATCAAGTTAGTATGCACCTTCGGGTATTCTTGTTGCTAACCATTTTCGTGGAGAACGACTAAGAAGAACAAAGGGGCAAACGATGCTTGAAAACATGAGGGCGACATCAACAAGAAACTTTGATGCCCATGGGTGATGGAACATGCTCAAGAGGAGACCCGGACCTTGCACACTTGACTTTTTCACAAAAGTCTAAGTGTGGGGGAAGATGGTGACAATCCCAAGTTTCATCCACCAAGGGGTCATATAAAAAAAATGATGATGGAGAATAAAAGATGATGTCAGCCCAACCTTGCTGAGAAAAAAAATAAAAAAAAGAGAGAAAAGGATTGAAAAAAAAAAAAGAGAGAAAGATAGGAAGAAAAAAAAAAAAAAAAAAAAAAGATAGAAAGTGAGAAAAAAAAAAAAAAAAAAAGTGAGAGAGAAAAAGAAAAAAAAATTGATGTTGAAATAAAAAAAAAAAAAGAGAAAAAAAAAAATGTTGTTAAAAAAAAATAATTATAGACTAAAAAAATATAGGAGAGGAGCAGGTCGGCCTCACACGGTCAAGATAATGTGCCGCCTGACTCCACCCTTCATTGCTTCAGCAAGCAAGAAGGACTTGTCTCCTATCCTTTGCGGCTACCATCAAGGCCTATGGTCTGTACACACTAAGAGTGTTTGTGGCCTAACCTTGAGAAGCACCTGGGCAGAACAGTCATGCAAACCACAGCAACAAATTCAACGTGTCATCCACTTATGCTATCGGTACTTATACTCAGGTATGCAAAGGTAACGTTCACCAATACTTCAATCATTTTTATCTCCATGAAAATAAAAATTCCATGCTTCCCTTACTATGACATATGCTTTGAGTTTGGGTGCGTCTACATAGGCATATGTAAATGCATTCATAGATCTTTTAAATTAAAGCGTGGTGCTTAGGCTAAAAAAGATCTTCTTTAATCAAACTTTGACATGGTGTCAGAGTTTGGTTAATGAACTTAGAGCTTTGTTGTCATGATCTTTGGGAGTATCTTATGTTGGAGATAAATCAGGGCTATGCTTAACTGCTTCTTGATATGAGCCTTGCTTGAGTCATGTTATGGTGAACAAATAAAATAAAAATAAAAATAAAATAAAATAAAGTTGCCATAATAAAGGCTCCACGGTGTTCATGCCGATAGAGCCATGTGTTTGTTTTCTTTTGTTTTGTTTGTTTGAATAAACCAGGTACAAGAATAAGTGTGGGGAGATCTCACAAGCATACAATCACACCCATCTAAGATCTCCCCAACACAATGCACAAACCACAAGCAACTCACGATGGAGAAGGACGAGACGAACGATTATCATTTACTCCTTCCTCTTCAAAAACGGTGGTTTGCACAACTCTCTCTCTCTCTCTCTTGCTCGCTCTCTTGCTAACACAAGTGCTAAAAGTTTTGAAGTTTAATTTTGAACATATCAAAAAGACAAAACTTTTGATGCTCCATCTCTAGTCTACCAATTGAGAAATGGCAAAATGGCATGCATACTTTTTATTCCTCGCCAAAATCCAGACTCTGCTGAGTAACTATCCTTTAGGGACCCCATGCTTATCTAAATAATTGATCTTTGTGATATGGTAGAATGACTTGACGCTTGCTCTCTTCTGCAACAAGACTTGGTTTTATTTTCAAAAATTAAAAATAAAGCATGCTCATGGTTTGACTTAGCCAAATCCTACCAAAGCCTGAAAAATGTCATGAATATCCACTATAGCTACTTCCTACTGCATTGAGTTTTGTCAGGCTCCGTTGATCCGCGTTGAGAGAGGCTCATACTCCCAAGATCGAAAAACACATACACCCATATATACACACCGGTTCTCACAATGAGGATTGCGCACAACATGCATCTCATCATCCACCAAATAAATACTCCATTCATACCATGATCATCTCCTGCTATCAAGAAAAATGCAGAGAGAAAGATACAGGCTGCAGAAAAGAAAAGAGAAAAAGAATAAGAGATGAATAATGGACACGTGTCCGAGGGCGAGTAGAGCCCACATCTCCAAAAAAAAAAAAAAAAAAAGAAAGAAAGACGAAAAGAAAAGTAGCCTCATATCTCTCTAAAAGCATACAAAAAAAAAAAAAAAGAGGATCATGAGTCAAGGAGTAACCACAAAGAAAATATATATCATCAATATTATCCACACACTTTTGCACATTTCGATCTAAGGGTATGGCCCTTCCCTCCAACGATCCGAGCTTGACCCGACAAAACATGCAGAGGTACGCGTGCACGCACCACTCCATTCAAAGATCCACAAAAACCCTGCAAAATAGGATGAGTGAGAGTGAATAAAACAAGAGTGCTTTGAGAGGAAAATTCAAGAGTGATTTTTGTGAGAGTCAATACCATAAAGAGCAATGCTATTTCTTTCAAAAATTCAAAAAACTTACCAAGTCTTTGCATGAGTAGTAGCAAGAAGATAGAAGTTCATGCTATTCCATTGATCAATTGTTCTAAGATAGCTTGGTAGCCACCATGAATGCTCACAAGGCAGGTGAGGCCTGGAATAACTTGTATGCGTGTCTACGCCTTGGAGATTGAACCACTTTAGTCTCTTGCCTTCACCGAGGACGAGTAAAGGGCTAAGTGTGGGGAGTTTGTTGACGGTAACCAACGACAAATTAAATACCGTCAACATAACACCAAAACAACCTAGAAGTAGGGATTTCAACTAACATATTCCAAAGTTTTGGTGTTTATTTGGACTTGCAGGTACAAACTCATGGATGATCACTTTGGGCCAAAAAGACAAAGAAAAAGAAATAAAATCAACAAATAGAAAAAGGCCCAAAGAAGCAAATAGCAAGCCCAAACAAGAATCGAAGCAAAACGTCAAAACCAGGCCGGGCCAAGATCACCTCACAACTTTTGAGCAAGGAAGCCCGGCTGCGCCGAAGCCCGGCCTGGCCGCCCTCGGCGTGGTGCGCGCACCACCCGGTGCGCGCCGCACCCCGGCCGAGGCGGTTCGAGCCCAACTTCGGGGAGGCGGTTTGCTACCTTCCAAAACTGGTGAAACCGACGTTGGATGGTCGGTTTGACGTACATGGAAGGTTTTCCTAGGACGGTTTGGGTGTTTTAGCACTTAGGCCCCTCCCCTTGTGTATAAATAGACCCCCTCTCTCCCTCTCCAAAAAACACAACAATTTCAAAGGAGAAACCAGTCCACTTGTGCAAGAGAGTAGAATTAGATCTTCTTCTTCTTCTACTACTTCTTCTATCTTCTAATTCTAGAGAGTGAGAGAGGGAAGAGCTAGAAAGAAGCTTTGTTCTTTCTACCCTGAGTTGCTGGTTCGCCCCTCGGTGTTCCGCGGTTCCTAGGAGGACGGAGTGCCTTGGGACTTGTCGGCATTCGCCCCTACTTGTACCTCTACAAGCTACTTACGCTTTGGTAAGGAGTCTTGTGATTATCTTGCAACTACTTAATTTCCTTCGCATATTTCTTAGCTGTTGTAGACTTGCGGGATTGATAGATTGTCTCGTAAGAGCGTTAGTTCTTGGTGGAGGAACTCTTTGACCGGGAACCTTGGCCAACATCAAGAATCGTGACCAATAGTGCAAACGTGGTGTTTGGACTAGCGTTCACCTACATTTTGCGGTGCATCCCACGGTTGAGGGGGGTAGGCGGCTTGGTCGTGACAAGCCTTGTCCGCCCCTTGAAATCCCCCACGCTCGGGCCGTGTCGTAGAGCTAATTGCCGGACTCTACCCATTTGGGAGCGGGCCGGTGCCCGGCGTGAGTAGACAAATGGACTTTAGGAATCACCGCCTCGGAAAAGTTAACCTATAGATACCTCGCTACTCTTAGAAAACAAACCCTTGCCTTAGGTTGACATAGACTGAAAAGCCACCGCGAACCGCCCTTGTGTAAAATACGATACCCTCGCTTACCACCGGGTGAAGTGCTACAACGGTATTTCCGTGCGCTTATGGATTTCTCTCGTGCGTAAGAAACACCAACAGACGCACGAGGTCCCGACCGACGCACCGACCGGTGGTTCCGGTCCGGTGCGCCCGCGGCGAGAGCTCGCAACGCGGTTTTTGCCGACGCGCGATCGGACCCAGATCGACGCGCCGGCCACGACCGGACCCCGTGGACCGGACGCATGAAGAAGGGGGCGCCAGTGGGCCCGAGGCTTGCCGGATGCGACCGGAAGCACCGGCCGGACCAGCGACCGGACTTCGGCTGGTGCGTCCCTCGGCCGCTTCCGTCCGGTCGCTCTGAAGAGCAAATTTTTAGAGTAACGGATCCATTTTGAGAGGAGCCTATGTATACTTGGATGGCCGGGTACATGCTCTCTCTCTTGGACATTTGAACACTCTAACTTGCTAGTGAGCACTTGAGACTCCTCTCCACTCATCTCTCCATCCATAATTCGTATTCTTGGTGAGATTGAGAGTGATAGAAGTGCATTGCATTGGTGATTGCATCTAGAGGCACTTCATCCTTGGAGAAGCCGCGGGATTCTTGTTATCTTGGGAATTTGCCCGGTTCCCTAGCGGCTTGGAGCAAGAAGCGGTGTTGAGCTCAAGTGGAGCTTGTTTGAGGCCACACCGGTGGTGATTGTGAGGGGTCGTTCCCGACCCCGCGGGAGATCGCGAAAAAGAGCACTAGTGGATTGCTCGTGGGCTTGTTGGACCCTCTCTTGTGATCGGTTGATTGAGCTCCCACCGGGATTTGGCATTGGCCATTAAGCTTGTCATCCGTCAAGTGAGTGTGTCGCCACAACGGGGACTAGCGTGCTTGCAAAGCACGTGAACCTCGGTGAAAAATCATCGTGTCACTTGTCATTGCTCGTTGGAGATTTCTTGTACACGGTGATTGGCCACATCCTCTACTGACAACGGTGGTATTGTATCCTAGCACCTCTTTGCATTACTTTGGTAGTATAGTTGTTAGGGTGCTTAGTTGAGTAGTTTGCTTAGCCTAGTTAGCTTCTAGTGGTAGAACTAGTTAGAATTACTTGTCCACCTAGGAGTAACATAGCAACCTAGCCATTGCTTGTGATTAGAGATACTAGAATTGCTAGGTGGCTTGCGTAATTAGCTTGAAGCATTTGCATTGTTGCTACGCCGTCTTATTTACTAACCGCCTTGCTTAGTGTTGTTTGTAGAATTTTTAATAGGCTATTCACCCCCCCCCTCTAGCCATTAGGACCTTTTAGCCGAGGAGCAGCCACGCCGGCGACGTGGAGGGAGGGGAGAGGACCACAGCCGCCCCGCCCTGGACACGTACGGCGGCTGCCGTCGCCGGCCATGCAGTGGAAGAGGGAGCAACTACAGAGAGAGAGAGGGAGAGGAAGAGGGAGGGCACGCCGGAGGAGAGGGGAGAGGAGGAGGGCAGCAGCGGGGGAGGAGGGGCGCCGCGGTGTTTCCCTTGTCCGTCTGGTTGAACAGCGCCGGCTCGGCGGCGAGGAGCACGTCGACGAGGTCCAGCCGGGTGCCCTTGTAGGCCATGTGTAGTGCGGTTTGGTCCTTGTTGTCCGTGCGCAGCGCGATGCTGGGCTCCGCCTCTAATAGCGCGCACCACCTCCACGATGGTGGCGAGGCGTCGCTGGTGGCGGAGGAGGGTTCCGCCGCGCCGAGGCGGAGCGTCTTCACGGCGACGGCGGCGGCGGGCGAGGTGGCGCCGATGGCGGATCTAGAGCGCGGCGGCACGCGGCGTTGGGCGCCACGCCGACCACCCACACGCGGCGTCGCGGTGTCCCAAAGCGTCCGCCTGGTCACCGCCAACGGCCGCGGCGTCAGCATCTTCATCTTGCGAGCGCGAGACGCCGTCGTGGAGACGGTGACCAGCGCCGCCATGGCGCGCGGCGGGCGGCGCCCGCCCGCGCGTTTAGGCGAGGGCGTCTCCGCGGCGGCGAGGCAGCGCGGAGGCGGCGGTGGCGCAGGAGGATTTTCGAGTCACGATCTATCTACCTCTCTATGCGTGGAACGCTATCGCGCTCGTGTTGTATCTGGCTCCAATGTGCACTTTTCGCTGCAATGGGCGCACCGGAGTTGTTCCTCGCGTTGATGCTCACTAACTCATATTTTTATGCATCAACCATTCATGGAAAAGAACTAAAATAAAAATTAGATAACCTTATTAGGGTTTTCTACTAATGAATTCCATGAGTTTTGGTAAAGTTGTGATTTGCGGGGGACTTAACGTAAAAATCAGCGAAATGACGTGGCATACGACCAACGTAACGCAACGCAATCCAACTCGAAACAAGTCCGAAAGGCTACGGATCTCTCCCGACGTGAACTAACTTCGAACCAAGAAATACATTATCTAGAAGACTCGAGAAGGCACGACGATCGACGGGACCCGGAGGGGGAGATCCCTCGGGCGATCGGCCCAACTATTAGCCGATCGGCCCCCCCAACCGTGCCGTCTCGCTCCGCTTCGAACGTTCCTCAACCGCCTCCAAGACTCGATCTAAACCGGTTGATTTGAGTCGGTTTGATCCGAGGGCGACGAAAGAAGTGCGGGATTGATTCAAGGTTAATACCACATCGCTGTTGAAGTAGAAGAGACAGAGGAAGACCGATATATAAACAGCCCAAGACCCCTCAAGCCAAGAGAAGTCCAAGTTTGATCTAAAGCTTCACGTTCAATAAGAAGTAGATCAAGGAAGAGCCAAGACAGAACAAGAAGAGGAGACACCACGAGATAGGATAGCTAATTCATAGCTCTTTTGAGCCTAGATTAGATAGAAAGTCAGGTTTAGAGAAGAGAGAGTGTAAGCTCCGGTTCGGATCGAGAAGTTACACTATGGATCAATATAATTATTGTTTTCATACACCTTCGTGCTATTTAATTATTATGCATACAATTAGTTTACTTACACTTTATTCTAGTCATAGCATATTTGATATAGTCATTATTCATGGTAATTCAAGTACTTATTCGTAGAGCTCCTAGTATATTACAGCTGTATGCTAGGTAATAGAGAGTATGTAGGCATGGTGCTTAGATATAATTTATTTGCGGATTCACCTTATATGCCTTGGGTCGTGGTGGTAGATCGTAGTGGTGACAAAGACTATTGAGTCCTTTGCAATCCTCCCCGTGTATAAGACTAGTCGATAATGATTCTTGGGATGATCTTGTTTCGTTCTTGATTTTCTTAAGTAATCTTCGGGGTACACATTTTTATTTATGGTTTTGATTTATATATGATCTTATGCTATGCCTGCTTATTTCCACTTCAGTAAATTCTTTGTATGCTACATAAGAACTGTCCCGTCTGTCATAAATCCAATCCTAATCTAACTAGGAATTAATCTTATCCTATTGTTCACCACGTGCACCTCACCGCCTTATATACCTTATCATTATTATCTTTTATTGGCTCACCCTGCTTAAGTAAATGCTAAACCACCGAATCTCATTAGTCTTCTATCACCGCCCTTAATCAAATGAATTGTTAATCTTATCTTCCTCGTGGATTCGATATTTAAAACCCTCCCCGGGTGAAATGCTCATTTGGATATCCGTGCGCTTGCGGATCTATTTCTCTCGTAAGTTAACAAATACCAACAAGCATTTCTGGCGCCGTTGCCGGGGAAGATTTAGATAACTTTTCTTTTTGATTATTGATAGATGAATTCTAAGTGTGGATTTGCTACTTAGCATCCCTGCTTAAACAGATTTACCCGTTTATTGTCTTTTTCCATCTTACTTGCGGGGTATTAACAGGTTAGACTGTGATTCACTATACTTCATCATCCGAATCAAGTCAACCAAAGAACACCAAGTTCCTGGCCATGCCTGAAAAGACGTTGCGAGAGTTCTCTGCTCCAAACATCGAGAACATTCGCACTGGACCTACACTTCAAATCAATCATGAGTTCGAGCTCAAGGCAAGCCTCATCAACATGGTGCAAGCTAACCCGTTTGAAGGAAAGACACATGAAGATGCAAGCACTCATCTCCAGACTTTCATGGAGATAGGCGCCACCATCAATATCAAGAACATTCCCAAGGACATGATCCTGCCTCCGTTTATTCCCTTTCTCACTATCGGGAAGAGCGGGCAATGGTTCTACTCCAGTGAACAAAAGATAGACACATGGGAGAAATGTTCAACCACATTCTTATCAAAATTTTTCCCCATAGGCAAAACCAATGCCTTACGTGGAAAAATTACCAACTTTCAAAGAAGAAAAGGGAGAATCTATTCCGCAGGCATGGGAACGTTTTCAAGAATACATATCGATTTGCCCTCACCATGGAATGGAAGAATGGATGCTCTTACAAGGATTCTACCATGGACTAATTCAAAAACCAAGAGAGCATCTAGACGCCACTGCTGGAGGATCATTCTTATCACTCACACCAGGGAAAGCCAACATACTTATGTGTAAGATATCAGAAAATCAAGGCTGGACCCTGAAGAACACCCAATACTGCCATCAAAATGAAGAAATAGAAGAAGAACAAGAAGACTTGAAGGCAAGATCAATCGGGATGGACGTGCTACTAAATTGGCTTGAGGAGCGAGCCAACTACAAGAAGGATCGACAAGCTTTACAAGACTACATGAACGCTTCAAGAAGTTTAAGCTTGGTGGTTCATGAATCAACACCAACCCGAAAAAGAAGACCCAAGAACCACGACCGACTTACGCAGTAAGTATTCAGTAATAACTTTAATTGGTAATAAATTCAAGCAACCTTCTTTACGAGAATTAATTGAAGAGCAAGTTAAAATTAATGATAATTTCTCTAAGAAGTTAGTTGCTAATGATAAAATTCTAGAAGATATAAATGCTAAAATGGATAACTTTTCTGCTATGATAAAAGAGCAAGTTGCTTTTAATATCAAACTAGAATCAAAATTATCAAAATTGTCTCTTTTTATGCCTGTTGCCACTAATCATGAGCAGTACACATAACATCCGAACAAGAGGTGGTAAGCAAACTACCGATCCACCATTCCCCGACAGAGCGAAAGAAGACCTTCGGCTAGGAAACCTACGGCACCTGCAGCCACCGCACAACCCGTAGTACCGCCAACATTCCCGAAGACAAGGATGATGACGTAGAAGAAGTTGTGCGCCAAGAACCCGTGGGACAAGACTTTCACGACACCAACTTCCTACCATATCCAAGAAGAATAAGAAGACCTCAAGTTGATGATCAATTCGGCAAATTCATAGAGGTAATCCGAAAACTTTATATTAATGTACCTCTTCTAGATGCCATGCAGTCCCTACATACGCCAAGTACATTAGAGATATCTTAAACAAGAAGAGACCACTACCAACCACGGAGATCATCAAGCTAACAGAAGAGTGTAGTGCGGCAATCCTAAACACATTACTCATCAAGAAAAAGGATCCGGATGCCCCACTATAGAGTGCTCAATCGGAGATCAATATTTCAACAACGCACTCGTGATCTTGGAGCAAGTGTCGAGGATGCCCAAGGTTGTCTTCGACAAGCTCAAGCACCCTACCTTGGTTCCAACATCAATGTGTCTACAATTAGCAGCGATCAATCGGTTCGCTACCCGTTAGGAATCGGCGAGAATGTTCCAAAGAGGATCCGGGAGTTCTTTGTGCCGACGACGTTTATGCGGACATGCACCCGCACTCGGGGGTCTCACTCATCCTCTGACGACCATTCCCGAAAGCACCGCCAACGCTAACATCAACGCCGGTCTTTGGAGAGATCACTTTTGAGATCAATGGAAAGGAGGAGAAGTTCGCCTTCAAACCCAGACCAGAACTCGCCACCAATGCGAACATGATCGATCAAGAGAAGACGATGCCGCACGAACCATCCTCCTCCGATGGAGGATGCAACGGAGGACTAGAAGATTGGAAGGTCCCCTGCTCGAGGGACCTTAACTACGGACCCTCGCCGTCAGGTAATTCGGTAAAAATTTAAAAATCCAAAAATATTTTATTCTTTGCATTTATCTTCTGCAATTTAAATTCCTGCACTTTTACATTCACCATAAAAAGAAAAATTACGCCCCATGATTAATAATTTATACGGAGTAAAGCCCGTTTAATTACTTTTCTCGTGGTGGCATAAAAATAATTTTACTTATCGCTACTTTTACTTCTTTTCATTTTTTATTCAAAAAATACAAAAAAATATTACAACCTTACAAGTGGGACCCATATGTCATAGGGACAAAACATCAAATCATCACTTTCTTTATTCCCTTTTCTCCTCCACCATCCAATTTCCACCAGCATATTTCCACTTGACCTAACATATACTATTCTAGCGTGGAATTTCAAAGAAATAATAGATGGTGGAGAGGGCACCCGAAGGGGCCCACTTGTGGGGCCGACCGCCCAATAATCAGCCGATCGGCCCCTCCCTCGCCTATAAATAGAGCCGCCCGACCTTCTTCTCTTCTCATCCCAATCAACTAGAAATTCTGGTTTCCAAAGAGAGAAGAAGAACTGCCTTGAGCAGATTAGGAAAGAATTAGAGGAGAGAAAAACTTAGAAGAAAAAAAAAATCCTTTAGAAATCCTCTCGCCAAAATCCCGAAAAATGTCGCCCTTGCTTGGAAGGCTTCGCACGGCCACGCTCAAACTCTGGGCCTGGTTCCGAGCAATCAATGAGCACCGACACAAGAGCAACGCCATCACCTCTAGCTTCTCCGTCTCCAATGCCTTCACCAAGCCAAGGTAAAACTCGACCTTAGACGTACACCTTCATTTGCAAGCGAGAGACGAAAGGGAGTAGGTATGATAAACTTAAGAACAGAGATTTCTCACTTACTCCTATGCTAGATAATACATTCATGGACCGTATAGGAATTTTACCAGAATTCAATATTATTTTTCAAATTACGAGATGGTCTTCTTTCTACGACACCTCTCGAGAGGGGGTGCCGGCTTCTCACATTAGAATTTTTGTGCACACTAAATTACACTCGAGGATGGTACCGGAGTGACCTTTTGCGGTTATTCCGCGACTTACACGATGACATGGAGACAACTCAGTCTTTGCACTAGGTTTTGAGTCAAGCCGCCCCATAAATGTAACCTCCACCTTAAAGCGACTTCAACGAGGGAAGTATTACGGAATGAAATCACCGGGAAGGGTGTTGGTATTTGTTAGCTTACAGAGAGATAGATCCGCAGCGCACGGATGTCCAAAGTGAGCATTTCACCCGAAGGGTTTTAAATATCGAATCCACGAGGAAGATATGATAAGCAATTCATTTGATTAAGGACAATTGATAGAAGACTAATGAGATTCGTGGTTTAGCATTTACTTAAACAGGGTGAGCCAATAAAAGATAATAATGATAAGGTATATAAGACGGGTAGAGGTGCACGTGGTGAACAATAGGATAAGATTAATTCCTAGTTAGATTAGGATTGGATTTAGGACAAATGGGACAGTTCTTATGTAGTATACAAAGAATTTACGAAGTGGAAATAAAATGGCATAGCATAAGATCATATATAAATCAAAACCATAAATAAAAATGTGTACCCCGAAGATTACTTAAGAAAATCAAGAACGAAACAAGATAATCCCAAGAACCATTATCGACTAGTCTTATACACGGGGGAGGATTGCAAAAGGGACTCAATAGTGCTTGTCACCACTACGATCTACCACACGACCCGGCATATAAGGTGAATCCGCTAAAAAATTATATCTAAGCACCATGCTTACATACTCTCTACTACCTAGCATATGCGCATAATATACTAGGAGCTCTACGAATAAGTACTTCAATTACCATGAATAATGACTATATCAAATATGCTATGACTAGAATAAAGTGTAAGTAAATTAATTGCATACATAATAATGAAATAGCACGAAGGTGTATGAGAACAATAATTATATTGAACCATAGTGTAACTTATCGATCCCGTAACCGGAGCATACACTCTCTCTTCTTTAAACCCGACTTTCTATCTAAACTAGGCTCTAGATTAGAGCTATGAATTAGCTATCCTATCTCGTGGTGTCTCCTCTTCTTCTCCCCTGTCTTGGCTCTTCCTTGATCTACTTCTTATTGAACGTGAAGCTTTAGATCAACTTGGATTGAATTGACTTGAGGGGTCTTGGGTCTGTTTATATATGGGTCTTCCTCCTGTCTCTTCAACTTCAACAGCGATGTGGGATTAATCCCGTGCTCCCACCGACGCCATCGGATCAAACCGACCATAATCATCCGGTTTATATTGCATCTTGGAGGCGGTGGAGGAAGCTTCGGCGAGGCCGATTGGCGGCGCGGGCAGGCCGATCGGCCTAATAGTTGTCGATCGGCCCACAGTGGGGCCCACTGGGTCCCGCGATGCGTCGTGTCTTCCGGAGTCTTCTAGATGATGTATTTTCGGGTTTTGGGACTCTTTGACGTCGGGTGTATTCTCGTAGCCTTTTTGGACTTGTCTCGAGTTGGATTGCTTTATGCTACGCCGAGGCGTATGCCACGTCATTTCTCGTTTTTTTTTCGTTAAGTCCCCGCAAATCACAACTTTACCAAAACTCATGGAAATCATTAGTAGAAACCCCTAATAAGGTTATCTAATTATATTTTAATTCTTTTTCCATGAAGTGTTGATGCATAAAAATATGAGTTAGTGAGCATCAACAAAGGGTATGTTCCACCGACCTCGCACAAATGACATCCACCTTCCAACACTAAGATTCTTACACAAATGGATGGCCCTTGTCCTTTTCCCCCACGAAAAGGACAATATCACCGTCTGAGCATCGAGGTGGCATTCCTATATGCCGCCGTTAGAAGGACATCCGTTTCACCTCGTTATGTCACTAGTAGACCATTGGCTATCACTCCCCAACTTAGTTGGAGAGATAAGCTGCACTTCATTAATCACTTTCATATAGCCAATGATCTAGGCCTGCTGGAGATGACACAACCATCACGCACATAACCACTCCACGAGACATCATAGGGTACGACTATTTCCTGGCAGGCCGTTGGGTAAGAAAAGACCGAGAACAAGATACTACCTTCATAACAACAATGCAATCCCGTTACCTAACCCGGGATTAGGCATATACTACTCAGTGCAATCTTTCTTGATATATACGCAGTACACAATAGGTCCAATGCCACCACATCCACGCCGCGCCTACCGGGAGGATCGCGCCCACCACACAGAAATGCCGTAAGCAAGAGTGGATGCGCAAAAGGGGAGAGCAAACCGATCGACATCCAGACGCTGTGGAGACCAACACCGAACAACCGAGAGACTTTTCTACCGAATGAGACATAGGTAAGTGCATCAAGCAGCTTGGGGGAGTGGTCCCCGTTAAAAACCACAACAGGGGAAACCCCGTCAAACCAACAAAATCGTCGACCCCTTGGGGAAGGAGTGCCCCCAAGGTAAGTATCTATCTACCTATTTATCTATTTATCTATATTACTATGGTTTTTAATTATTTAGCTATATATTTATATTTGAGTCTGTCTATTTAGCTAGTATAAATAATATTTGGTTTTAATATATATATAGGCGTGCTTAAAAAAAAAAATGAGGATAATAATTATATTGATCTCGTGAATTATGCTATAAGAACATGATAGATGTTGTTCCTCCGTGATCAATGCCTAGTCTACCATATTTATTTCTCCCAACATGGATATAATTGTTAAGATTCTAAAACATGCTTTGAACTTGAGTTACGTGGGAGTATGATCTTAAATTTCAAGTCTAGGCAATTGACTGATATGATATGATAAAAGTTGAGCTACCATCTATCTTGTTCATATGTGACACTTAAATTCTGAGTATTAATCTTTTGAATTTTTAAATGAGTTTCCTGTATGACATAAGCCCGATAAAATGAAATAAATGCCTTGTTGAAAATATGCTAAAATTGCTTCATTATATATCTCTCTATGCTTTCAAGAGACTTGGGCATGACAAGCAAAAATAAAATAAAAAGAAAAAATATATATATGAGAGAAAAGTGAGATGAGAAAGAGGGAGAGAAATGAACAAGTGTTCTACTAGGCGAGAAGGGCCTACCTCCCTAATAAAAAGAGATGAAAAATGAACAAATGTTCTGAGCGAGTAGAGCTCACATCTCAAAAAAGAAAAAGAAAAGGAGAGAGAAGAATGTGACAAAAAGTCAATACGAGTGAGAAAGAGCTCACCTCTCCAATTAAGTTGTCATGTAACCCGAGGTTCTTTAAAATTCATTGCCATAAAGAGAGATATATTTTCAAAACAAAAGAAGCAAAGAAAAGGGCTAAGAAATTAAATGTTCACTATTAATTGTTGTCATACAGAATACTGCGTGCTTTCACTTTATAATCTTTTGTAAAACTCCGGTTATAGTGAAACCACGAACTTGAGACATGGTGTTTGACTTAATTGTTCTATCTTTCAATAGTCCAAGATTCATGATGATAAAAACCCCATGCTCTCAAGTAAATATAAGCAAGTTTATGATTCTAAATTTTTCATCCTATCTTGGTCGAGATTTGATTTGGTAACACACCGCGAGTCTTGCTAGGGACTAGCAAGAGGTAAGCTTGGGGAGTTTGTTGATGCTCACTAACTCATATTTTTATGCATCAACCATTCATGGAAAAGAACTAAAATAAAATTAGATAACCTTATTAGGGTTTTCTACTAATGAATTCCATGAGTTTTGGTAAAGTTGTGATTTGCGCGAGGGGACTTAACGTAAAATCAGCAGCGAAAATGACGTGGCATACGACCAACGTAACGCAACGCAATCCAACTCCAAACAAGTCCGAAAGGCTACGGATCTCTCCCGACGTGAACTAACTTCGGAACCAAGAAATACATTATCTAGAAGACTCCGGAAGGCACGACGATCGACGGGACCCGGAGGGAGACCCCCCCCGGGCCGATCGGCCCAACTATTAGGCCGATCGGCCCCTAGGCCGCCGTCTCCAGACTCCGCTCGAACGTTCCTCAACTGCCTCCAAGACTCGATCTAAACCGGTTGATTTGAGTCGGTTTGATCCGAGGGGCGGCGAAAGAAGTGCGGGATTGATTCAAGGTTAATACCACATCGCCTTGTTGAAGTAGAAGAGACAGAGGAAGACCGATATATAAACAGCCCAAGACCCCTCAAGCCAAGAGAAGTCCAAGTTTGATCTAAAGCTTCACGTTCAATAAGAAGTAGATCAAGGAAGAGCCAAGACGAGAACAAGAAGAGGAGACACCACGAGATAGGATAGCTAATTCATAGCTCTTTGAGCCTAGATTAGATAGAAAGTCGGTTTAGAGAAGAGAGAGTGTAAGCTCCGGTTACGGATCGATAAGTTACACTATGGATCAATATAATTATTGTTTTCATACACCTTCGTGCTATTTAATTATTATGCATACAATTAGTTTACTTACACTTTATTCTAGTCATAGCATATTTGATATAGTCATTATTCATGGTAATTCAAGTACTTATTCGTAGAGCTCCTAGTATATTACAATTTGTATGCTAGGTAATAGAGAGTATGTAGGCATGGTGCTTAGATATAATTTATTTGCGGATTCACCTTATATGCCTGGTCGTGTGGTAGATCGTAGTGGTGACAAAGACTATTGAGTCCTTTTGCAATCCTCCCCCGTGTATAAGACTAGTCGATAATGATTCTTGGGATGATCTTGTTTCGTTCTTGATTTTCTTAAGTAATCTTCGGGGTACACATTTTTATTTATGGTTTTGATTTATATATGATCTTATGCTATGCCTGTTTATTTCCACTTCAGAAATTCTTTGTATGCTACATAAGAACTGTCCCGTCATCATAAATCCAATCCTAATCTAACTAGGAATTAATCTTATCCTATTGTTCACCACGTGCACCTCACCTGTCTTATATACCTTATCATTATTATCTTTTATTGGCTCACCCCTGTTTAAGTAAATGCTAAACCACCGAATCTCATTAGTCTTCTATCACCGTCCTTAATCAAATGAATTGTTAATCTTATCTTCCTCGTGGATTCGATATTTAAAACCCTCCCCGGGTGAAATGCACCTTTGGATATCCGCGGCGCTTGCGGATCTATTTCTCTCAGTAAGTTAACAAATACCAACACTGCTTGTGCGGTGTCGGTGTGGCCGGAGCTGGCCACACCGCTCAACTGGACCGATATGGGGCATGGGAGGGCTGCCCTCGCCCAGCCGGGAGCCTCGCTCTCTTTGGTCATTAATACAATTGGTGTCTTTGTGGTCTCGATCTTTTACACAAATCACATTCTTACGCCAGCGCCGGAGATAGGTACATCTGTTTTTCATTGGGCTTATTCTTTATTGGGCTTACCTATCATCACTCATGGTTTTTCCATTTACAGGTGTTTCCCATTTTATATTGGGTTCTCCCTTAAGATTGTGGTTGTTGCCATTGTTGGGTCACTGGTGTTCAGTTTGCCTGATACGACAAAGGAAATGGCGCACAGGGTCAGCTTGTGCGGTTGCATTACAGCCACATTGACGTACGCATTGCCAGCTTTGAAGATAATGGTAAATAAATTCTTTCACTACCATGTGTAACTTTTGCGCAGGATATATATATGGATCCCTACTAATGAATTTGTATCGCTCATAAATTACAGTTGATTCTGAGGAACGGTGGTGGTGCGCACCAGATTTCTCTGCTCATGGCTGCAGGCGGACTGGACTACTCTTTGGTGTGGGTGGTGTACTCCACGAGACACGGTATCAATCTATATGTCTTAAGTGAGTAATATTTTCGCCCACTCTAAAACCAATGTTGTTGTTTAGGTGGTCGTTATTAAGAATCCGCCGTAGGACCACGAACCGCTGGGCACACACGAAGGCACAAAGAGAATGTTGGGAGGAATGGAGACTCTCTATTATTGAGTCACTTTCATGGATGCTCTTTACAATGGGAGCTAGCCCCTATTTATAGGGAGAGACTATGGGTAGCACTCCACAAATATCTCCTCTAGATATTTCCTCCCTAGACATGTCTTCTACACTCTAGAGTCTTCTCATGTACACTAGAGTCCCACTAGAGTCCACCATGCTCTAGACTCTTCTCTTATTTCCTAGAGTGCTAGATATTTTCTTCCTTGCTTTGAGATTCACCCACATACATGATTTCACAACACTCCCCCTTGGGTGAATCGCGCATGTGTACATGCCTCGTTAAAAACTCCTCCCAAAAACCCAGTGGGAAAAAAAGGTAGGAGAAAAGAGTACATCCACACGCGCCAGCCATGTTTGCACCTGTTGCCTCGTTAAAAACCTTGCATTGGAAAACCCAGTGGGAAAAACTCATCAAGGGAAAAAGAGTACAACATCAGTTGATGCTTCAGTCGGTCTTCGGGACCGACTCGTGATCTTCAGGATCACGACCATGGGCTATGTTCTTGGGGGTATGTCTCCCCCTAAACCCTGCAACTCTCTAAGCCGCCTCATGCCAATTCCACGAACACACTTATAGAAACTAGAGGCGGGCAGGGACTTGGTAAACAAGTCCGCAAGATTGTCACATGATCTTGCTTGCAGGGATCTTTATTTTCCGCTCTTACGGCTCATGGGGATAAAAGAACTTTGGAGCAATATGCTTTGTGAGATTGCTCTTCACATAGCCCGTGTGCATCTGTGCAACACATGCTGCATTATCCTCATAGATAATGGTGGGGGTGTCGGCGACGTTTAGACCACATGACTTCTGGATGTGGGTAATCATACGTCGCAGCCACACGCATTCTCGTGCGGCTTCATATAGAGACTTGATAGATAAATGCAGAGAAGAATGGAAAAAGTTCCAGAATATACAAGACATATGATGACAAGACTTGACCGTGAAGTAACTCAACCCGAAAAGTGGACTAAAACATTCTAGAAGATACCGTGAGGACACCGTAAAAAGACGGGATGCCAAGGTGGCATGACACCGGGCGGCCGATTGCCAAGTAGGCCGCCGGTGGGTCCCACCTGCGTCTCTCAGCTTTCAAGGTCGGTTTACTACCGACTTTGAGATTGTATCTATACCGTTGTTGAAGGTGGGTTTGATCCAAGGGTTGACGCTCATCGCCAAGTACTATATAAGAAGACCCGGCTAACCCTAGGGTCGATAACAATTTCATTATCATACTCATTCATCAACTCATACCCATCTAGTCCAGGTAAGTCTAGACCTAAGCCCTAGTTCATACTAGAAGTAGTTAGCTATCTTGCTAGTTCTAGTTGAAGATCAAGTTCATCTTGAGTTCCCGATAGTCAAGAAGTAGCAAGGATCATCGTTCTTGAGACTTCTCTCTTGTATTCAACTGTAAGTACTATTATATTTAGAATACAATTGTTATGGCTTTGATCTATATAATTATTATATTCTTATTGATATGTGTTTATGCTTACTATGATTATATGTTTAGTTTAGTAAGATTGCTTTATATTTTATGCATGGAATTGTATAGCATCCATATAGATGATCACTATGTGGGTGATAAACAATGTGTAAACGTGGTGTTTATACAACGTTTATCTCGCAATTGCACCCTACATTCGAGGCCGTGTGGTAGATCGCGGGAGTGACAAAATCTGTTGAGTCCTTTGGAATCCACCCTCCGAATGTAGGACTAGTCGAGTTTATTATGACGGTAATGATCAAGTTTAGGTCCCTTGGTTGTTATTGGTAATGCTTGCCATGTGTAGAAGTAATCCAACCTTGCCATGATAGCTAGATGTATTGCACTAATTGTAGTATTCATTTGACATATATGATTCTGAGTATCTTAGGAATATTCATTCTATTCTTTCTATAACATGTTAATAGCTCGTATGATACTAGTGGCATATGATGATCTTAGACTTGGGTATTTATCAATTATATAATTATCTTTATCCTATGACTTATGCCGTTGAGTAATGTTAGATGCATATGGCTACTCGCATTACAATAATGTAAGGTAGATCATAACTAAATCACAATATAAATCATTAGATGTCCTTTTCTCTCTACTTTCCATAGACTCCCTTCCCTGTGGTAAATATAAATACGATACCGGATTACTCCCGGTGAAGTGCTACAATTGGTATTTCTATCCGTGCGCTGCGTATATCATGTTCATTCTTTTATCAAGGCCAATCAACAAATATCATGCCTCGCATTTCTTTGAGCGTTATTGCTAGGGTGACAGACTAGTACGTAGGTAATGCTTAGAAATGAGTGGTATACCTTGAGTACATATCCTGGTGAGATTAACTCTATTTATGGATAATGATGCTAAGTTTACATCCCACTACTAACACCGCCTAACTCCGCTTTGTTGGATCATGAGGTTAATCCCATATCCAAGCTAACATGATTAGATAGATTTCCCATATATATTTCTTTCGCCTTCCTAATTGGGATCGTGTAAGAAATATCAACACTTCTCCAGGCCTCGGATTCGGGTATCGCTCACCTTCTGGTGCACGGCACAAAGACCTGGTCAAACGATCCATGAAACCTTTTCGCAAGTAATCATCCAAAGTGCTCTCAGAAACGCAAGAGATGCCAGCCCAGTAAGCTTCACGCCGGGCCGAAGGCCCTGGATTCTCCCAGACCCTTCAGCTAAAGAGTAGCTGCCGTCCTCTGACCCCTCAATTGCGCCGAAAGACGCTTCAGCTTCGTAATGTAACGGAAGGTTTCCACCAACAAGGGATCCTTGAATATCCACATCTTCCTCCAATTCGTTCGCAACCTCCATCGCGACGAATGCATCCGATTTGGTCTCTTCACTGCTGGAAAAAAATGTGAGGATCGGCACTCAAGAGCTGACGTTGTTCAACTGCGCCGCTCACGGACGAATCTGATTCTAACGAGCTGCTAGTGGATCCCGAGCCCTTCGACGAAGAGCCGGATCCCGACGCGAAGTAGAAACCTAAAAGTGCAAAGTAGAAAGCGAAAGAACCGAAAATAAAAAAGGGGGAGGGCGCCCAACTAAACTGGAAAAAAGAAAAAAAAAAGAGAAGAAGGCAGAAAAGAGAGGGGTGCGAAAGAAATTCTTACCTTAAAGAACGGAGGAGCGTGCTGAATCCCTCTTGGCGACGAAGAGCAGGAGGAACCGAAAGCAGAGAGCTCAAAGAACGCCGGGAGGCAAGAACTCTGGGAGGCAAGTGAGTCTGGGATCACCGCCGCCTCGGCCCCTTATATAGGGGGAGCGGTGCTAGCTTCGAAAAGACGTCCCATCCATCGGTTCAGGCTCGCAACCCAAGACAAAGACCGCTTCGTTTGCTTCATGCATTTATTACAAAACCGTATCCAAAAAAAATATAATATAATAATAACAATATATAATAATAATAAGTAAAATAACCGACGAGCGAGGCATTCGCACCGAGGGGGTTTCTTAAAGGGCGAGAGATCGCGCCCAAAGGCAGACGAAAGTCCCCGCCCGGCCTCTGGGGCCATCGTTGGGGGAGGCCGAAAGCTTGCCAAGGTCGAGATGGCCTAAAGGGTTGGGTTTCGGTTCTTATGGCCGAAAGATGTCGGATTCAGGTTCAGAAAGTCCTTGGGAGACAAGGACACAGGCTATCAGGACCGAAGGTTCGGCGTTTCGTAGCTCACGGACGAAGGCATAGACATTCGGCCAGGATAAGCCGGGATGCGCCCGTCCGCCGAGCCTCGTCTATGGGAACCGCTGGTAGGAGAACGAAAGCTGTAGCATTCGGCTTGGAAAGCCGAATGCTGGAACTTTCGTCCTCGATGGCCGTCCGGGGCGATCATGCGAGAAGGGGCGGAGGTAGTGGCATTCGAGCAAACACGCCGAGTGCTCATACTTTCATCCCTAGTGCGTGGGCCTAACTTGCATTCCCCGGAGTAGGTGAGTTTCGACTGGAGCGGTCGAAAGCCATCGCCCTCGCCCGCTCGACCGAAGGAGTTTCTTGTCGAATGTCACCCGATGTTGTCTTGCAGGTGCTCGTGGTCCAACGCCGAAAGACCCGACGAGGGTTGGTGGGATCGCGAGGCGGAAAAGTACCGTTCTGACCCCGGTCGTAGAGGAGGAGCGCGGGAGATCCAGGGTTGGTAGGAGGGCAAAATTGGAACTGTAAGAGTCTACAGATTATAAATAGACCCCGAGGGTCATTGTAAAAAGCACGGGATATTAATAGAAAGAGCGTTTCAGTTTCGCAGCCACTTTCGTGTGTTGTCTTTAGTTTGGTTGAGTGATTCGTTCTACCAGGGGTGGCCCGTTTCAGGGCCACACCAACACCGGTCCTCCCAACACAGTAGCCTGTTACTGTCCAGGCCGTCATCATCTGAAAGCCGATCGGGTCCTATCGGCAACCCAGAGACAATGCACATGTCCTGTCGGCTCCCGAGCTGCTAATAGGGCCTTATCGCAGTTATTCAATTTTAAAATATTGTTAACAAATTCGACGCGCACGTTCTCAAAAAAGAAATAAATCGAAGCGTAGAACAGGCTAACAATTGCAAAAAGGATGCGAGTATGCGGCCGCTTCAGTTAGGCCCGAAGGTTGTAGTAGTTGTACGTTCCTAGTTGTACACAAGGCGACAGGCCCACAGACCAGTCACCACAAACAGCCGGCCCGACGCAGACGGACGCTACATGGGCCTCCATGTCAACAAGAGACGAACGGAACGGGGTGGAATGACTTGTGGGATGATCAGAATTTGTTGGGCGGCCCGCGCGGCCACACGCCTGCCCGTTTGTATGGTCACATGGAAATGAAACGAAGGGCCTGAAGCTGAAAATAGGAAACCATGAATTATTTCCACCACCACTTACTCCTTTCCAATCTAATGGATTCATTTATTTACTTACTAGAGTAGAGAGTCCTTTGGAGGAAATCAATTACTACTGTTTCTCTCACTGGGCATGCGAATAGCCGATCCTCCAGATTTCAGCTTTTATTGCTTGGCGTTAACAAAACAAGCAATAATTGATCAAGCACTGATATGCGATCTTTCTTATTAATCCTGCCTCCAAAATCTTCAGTTTTCACCCAAAATGAATGACGGCAGTGCACACATCGTTTCGTCTCCAAAATCGACCGAATCTGGCCACATTGCCGGCACTATCACCTTATACGTCATTTTGGATCAATAAATCATAATAATAGCAAGTAATCAAAGGTTGCAGATATGCAGATATACAGATATACAGGTGCAGCCCATGATGAACAACATCATCAAGTTCCCGACTCATCCTTTGCCCTTCCCATGTAATAGTTACCATCTACGTTACGGTAATTCGACTATTAGTATCGGCAAGTGCCATTAGCCCAGCACAAATCACCGCGTTCCAGTCTACGAGTAAGCTAGCAGGACGCCATGGAAGCGACGATGCTTCTCCTCCTCGCCTTCATCCTCTTTGCCGGGCAACGAGGCTGCAACTGCACGGCCTCTGTTGATGCCGGCGAAGGCGGGTTCAGCGTGGACTTCATCCACCGTGACTCCGCCAGGTCGCCGTTCCGTCACCCCGCGCAGTCCCCGCACGCCCGGGCGCTCGCGGCCGCTCGCCGCTCGCTCCAGGGCCGGGTGCTCGATCGCTCTTACGGCGGCGCGTTGACGGCACCCGCGGCCGCGCCCGTGTACGTTGCCGACGGCGGCGTGGAGTCCAAGATCATCACCAGGTCGTTCGAGTACCTGATGTACGTGAACGTCGGTACGCCGCCGACGCAGTTGCTTGCCATCGCCGACACCGGCAGCGACCTCGTGTGGGTGAACTGCAGCAGCAACGGCGGCGGCGACGGCGGTGATTACGAACGCGCGGAAGCGGACGCCGTCGTGTTCCAGCCTTCTCGCTCGTCGACGTACAGCCTCTTGAGCTGCCAGTCCGACGCGTGCCAGGCGCTCAGCCAGGCGTCCTGCGACGCGGACTCCGAGTGCCAGTACCAGTACTCGTACGGCGACGGCTCCCGCACGATCGGGGTCCTGTCCACGGAAACCTTCAGCTTCGTCGACGGCGACGGCAAGGTCCAGGTCCGCGTGCCCCGCGTCAACTTCGGCTGCTCCACGCAGAGCGCCGGCACGTTCCGCTCCGACGGGCTCGTCGGGCTCGGCGCCGGGCCCGTCTCCCTCGTGTCGCAGCTAGGCGCCGCGACGCACATCGGCCGAAGGTTCTCCTACTGCCTCATCTCGTCCTACGACGCCAACTCGTCGTCCACACTCAACTTCGGCGCCAGGGCCGTCGTGTCGGAGCCCGGCGCGGTGTCGACGCCGCTGGTGCCGTCGGACGTGGACGCGTACTACACCGTCGCCCTCGAGTCCGTCGCGATCGACGGGCAGGGAGGTCGCGACGCACGACTCCCGCATCATCGTCGACTCCGGCACGACGCTGACGTTCCTCGACCGGGGGCTACTGGAGCCACTGGTGACCGAGCTGGAGAAGCGGATCAAGCTGCAACGGGTTCAGCCGCCGGAGCAGCTGCTGCAGCTGTGCTACGACGTCCATGGGAAGTCCGATACGGAAGACTTTGGCATCCCCGACGTGACACTGCGGTTCGCCGGTGACGCTGCCGTGACGCTGCGGCCGGAGAACACGTTCTCGCTGTTGGAGGAAGGGACGCTGTGCCTGGTGCTGGTGCCCGTGTCGGAGTCACAGCCGGTGTCCATCCTCGGCAACATTGCGCAGCAGAACTTCCACGTCGGGTACGACCTCGACAAGCGAACGGTCACCTTCGCCGCCGCCGACTGCACCCGCTCGTCGGCCTCCAGCTGATACAAGCGCCATGCTCGCCCCTGTTGCCCATGAGAATAAATCATTTGATATTGTGATGTGTGCTTATAATTTACATGTGGGCCGAGAGAAAGGGCGATGCTAAAGCCCATGTGAGCCATTTTTTTTTTTTTGGCACAATTGCCTGATTCAAGTGCTTAAAATTATCTTCGACACCTTAGTCCAAGGGACTTTTGCTACACTGAGTCATTGACATTTGGCACCTAGGTTGACGGAAGGAAACAACCAAAAAAGCAGCAAAAAGGGGAAAAATCCAAAGCAAGTTTACCATATGTTCAGATAACCCCTAAACTAACATTTGGTTCAATTCACTCTCAACCATTTCATTTGGTTTAGTTCACCCCTTAACATGATTTGTTATTTTTGTTTCTCCACAAGTTGAGTTATAATATCAACTTTTATGATGTGATAGAGGATATCATAAGTTACGCTATAGAATAGAAAATGTATCTTTTTTTTTTCAATTTTTTGATAGCTTAATATAAATGAACACTAAATATATAATATCGTACATACAAATTAATAATAATATGAAAAAAAGTGCATAGAGAATAAAAAAATTATTGTAAGGTGTAAACTTGGAGTTTGAAAGGAGTAATTTAATTGAACAAAATCTTGATTTATGGGATTAATATCTTAGGCCAAACTTGGATGTAAGTAATATGGATTTTTTTTCCAACAAAAAAGAAGTTAAAACAAAAACAAATGGCTTAGCAACACGGGGAAAACGGCGATGTTAAGCCCATGCGACCATATTTGCCATTTGGTAACCCCGCGATACTCGTTACTTCGTTAGTGGTCGCCTGTCCTCTTCTCACCGCAAGTAGCCCCTACCATCCAACTTATACTACTTGATTCTTAAAAAAATCTTACTAAATAATATTTTAGAATCTTATTGCTACTAAGATCACGTTATCCTCCTCACAGGATATGTTAAGAAAAAGATGGATAAATTCTAGAAGTCAAGAAGATGTCTCAATTAAATGCATATTGAAGATGCATGGATGTATATATATGATATGATAGAGGAAGAAAAAGAAGACATTGTTTAGATGTTAAAAAAACTTGCAAAAAGCATTGTTGGAACTCATGTAGCATCTTTGTATCACATTTCGTTTTGTGCATGATAAACATTATACTACCATGAGGTAACTAGGCTAAAAAAATCATCTCACAATGTACATCTAAAACGTGTAATTAGTTACTTTTTTTTACCTATTTTTATACTCCAAACATATGTTTTTGGTGTATTTAATGTGATGTGGTGGGGAGAAAAGTGGAAAAACTTGAAAGTTAGGTTAGAAATTTTAGCCATCGAAACGAGGCCTAGATAACATATTGAATATATATCCTTATCACCACCTTATAAAAAGAATATAAATTATCTGTATGCATGTTTTGTTAGAATATATACTAAGAGAAAAGCCATGTAAATACAAGAATCTTTTATTAATCATAGAGCATGCATTGTTTTTTGTGAGAAATATGAGAGCATGCATTGGTGCTATAGATAGAATTTAAAAAGACATGAGAAGAAAATGAAAAAACCAACACGGCCTTCTTTTTAAAGTTTGTATATACACTACATAAAAGCGCATCGATCGCGGCTGATGGCTAGGTAGATGGACGATTAGTGAGTTATAACTCATGATCTCTTTATAGGTGCAAATATGGTGAAAATTTGTTTTTTTTTACTATTTTTAAAATATTTCATCGATGGTGTGTCAGTTATAACTCATTGTAACTTTTATTATTTCTCTACCTTATAATATAAAAGATATGTAAACATTTTGTGTATTTGAAAAAAAAAATTGTTGTACACCACACACAACCCAAGAAACCTACATGACCCATGCTTCAGGGGCCTCCACAAATCAAGTCGTGGAGAGTAACCACGAAGTATATGGAACAAATTGAGAGTGATGCATTCCTTTTTTTTTTAGATATAACAGAACCAAGTTCTGCCGATGAAAAGATGACTTTTTAGATATAAAGGACTTTAGATGTCATTTTGCCTTGAACTGAAGAATGATTGACTGAAGAATGCAATGTACTAGCCTGTTTCTAAAAGAAAATGCTGTCACGCTGCCGCTGGCTAGTGGCTAGCTGAACACTAGCTGCAAATTAGAAAACTGTCAATTTTAGCTATGCACCCCCACGTTTTCTCCGAAAGTTTGCACAACCTACTCCCCACTTCAACAACGCGGGGAATGTGAATGTGATTCCCCTGCTGCCCATTTTCTCCAGCATTATGGCCAAAGACGCTACACGACACGAGTAAATCCATCTCGCAATTCCTAAACCTGACCCGCCACCAAATCGCACACGGTTTCCATTTCCAAATCCAATTGGAGAATATTATTAATCAGGCAAGCGAGGCTGGCACGCTCTAACCCGGCATCGCATGCGCTGGCTGTCAACGACGGCGCTCCCTGGCCGTCCGATCCTGCCACCCCGAGAGCTGCCTATATTTACCGAGCCACCCTCTTTTCCTTGTCCTTTCTCCGGCCGTTCGTCCCCTCCCCTCCCCTCCCAGCCGAGGACGAGGACGAGGACGAGGTCGAGGACCCCCCCGACCGCTGACCAGGGTGGTGGGGGGCAGGCGGCTACATTACAGAAGAGAAGCGACGACGGCAAGAGGACAAACGACGAATCGAGGAGGGGAAAGGAACAGGAAGGTGGAGGAGAGGAATTTCGCCGGCATCGCCCTCGGTCACCGGCCCGAATCGGAGCCCCCGGTTCCCGCTAGGTATATTGCCGGCGCACACGCTCCTGCTTCCTTGCTCTGTCCTGTCCTCAGCGGAATGGGGCCGTCATCTAGGCGCCTCGCCTCGCCGTCGCCGATTTGCTTGACGTGCCCCAGTTGGTTGTGTAATGCGATGTTGTGCTGCGATGCTAGATTGCTAGCTGTTTTTCCTTTTGATTAAACAACGCGCCTAGGATTTGGTCTCCTGTAGCTGCAGGCCGGCGCTGTTCCTCTTCCTCACGTGTTGCTGACTGCTAGTTGTTCGGGTGATTTGGGAGAACAAACGAGCTGTGGTGATTGGTAGGGGATTGATTCAGTCGCGGCGTTCTGTAGGTGTACGTTGTTTTCCTCTTCGTTGCTGCATTTCTGAACAATCTTCTTCTGAACCAGCGTTTGGGTGCCACTGCTGGCCTCGTTGTTGTGTTAGGTTCGCCCGCAGATATTGCAACACCTCCTTGCCAAACTATGACTAAGGTGCAGTCAATAAGTTGGTATTATGGTGTTTTAGTGTAGCAGATTGTACCCCATTCCTTACTGGTCTGTAGTATTTTATTAGGATAATTGGCTTCATATCAGTATAGCACTGGAGAAATAAGGAGGTATATTGACATGTTCTGTGTCTAGTATCAGTCTTTTCTTTAACAGGGAAAGACAACGGGTATTTTCCTGGCATTACTAATTTGCTGTCAAGCTCTAGTTTGGCAGGGAAGTAGGATGCAATAGTTGGATGTAATGTCAAAATCAGAAGAATGCTACGGTGTAGTTGGGATTATGGAAAGTAGGGTTTACCTTAGACGAAAGCTCTAGTCTTCAGAAACACTCCAAATAACCTGGCTGCAATCTTTCCTTCTAGTCTAATCCTGTCTAGTCAATTACGCTGCCTTAGCTTAGACAAAGTCTTTCATAATTTAATCAGGCAGATTTGCAGTCAATTGACACTTGGTTTACTTTACTTTTCTTCAGGTAGACTAAAGGTTTACCTCATCTGCTGGGCTTGGAGGAAAAATAAAGTACCTGAGTTAAGTGTTTGTGACAAGGATATTTAATCGAATAGAAGATCACTGCATGTCAAAGGAGGGTATCAAACCAATGTGCCATATGGCTGTCTAGTTTGTGAATGTTGCTCCTGTTTCATCACACCTGAAGGCCAAGCACACGATCATCCTTTATTGATGGCTGACACTGGAAACTTGAGCCAGCGTGATCACACAATTGACATACCAATGAGTGATGGTACCTCCCCATCAACATCTCACCAGGATGATCACAATGGTTTGGATGAGTCGCATCACAGCAGAGGTCCTTTGAATGAAGTTCCACCAGGATCAGAAAGATCTTCTGGCACAAATGATGTATCTAACTCACATAATGCATCCTCTGCAAGAATAGACCGAGGCCATCGTCAACAGAATCCTTTGAACTCTGGCTTCTGGATCTCAGTCGAGCTTATTGTAAATCTTAGCCAGATTGTAGCAGCTATTGCTGTTCTGTCTGTATCAAGGAATGAGCACCCACACGCTCCATTGTTTACATGGCTTCTTGGCTATACAATTGGCTGTATCGCTATTCTTCCACATCTTTATTGGCGCTATCTTCACCGCAACCGCCCAAACATGGAGCAGGAGATGCCACCCCAAAGTTCATCAGAACGGAACATATCTGAGACCGATTCTTATGGAGCAGTCTCATCTCCTCACACATCAGAAGCCGTGGATGGTGCCAACAGTACTGGAGTCTCAAGAATTAACTTACCACTGGCAAGTCCAAGGTAACATTCTTCCATTTGATAAATCTGTCTGTACATAACTGAATTTTGGCTATGATGATAACCTATTTTCAATAAACTTTTGCAGCGTTTTTTTTTTTCTATTAATAACCACATAAAACATAGTCTTTCAGTACTTCCTATGACTCTGGATTTGGTATTTGAAAGGTGTCCTGTCAAAATGCTGCGACTGTTTGAAGTTTTTTCCTCTGATATTTCAGTTCATAATGAAGGAATGATGCATTAATCTTTGTAGGTTTTACGCAATGGTCGCTTGCTTTAAATTGATGCTGGATTGTTTCTTTGCTGTCTGGTTCGTTGTGGGAAATGTGTGGATATTTGGTAGTCGGTCTTCTGCCCATGATGCCCCTAACTTGTACAGGTATGTGGTGATAAGGTTGCAATTCTTAATAATTCACAACTTAGATGTTTAATATTTTGTTTGTTGCCATTTTCAGGATCTGTATAGTATTTCTTGCGTTCGGCTTCATTGGCTATGCACTGCCTTTCATTTTATGTACAATGATATGCTGCTGCCTGCCCTGTATAATATCCATTCTGGGCGTCCATGAGGATTTGGATCTGAACAGAGGCGCTACCACGGAGGCAATCAATACCTTGGTGGCATACAAGTACCAATCGAAAAGGGTTCACGATGATGTGGGAGAAGATGGCGGTGGAGTCTTGGCTGCTGGAACTGACAAGGAGCGAAGTATTTCTGCAGAAGATGCTGTGAGCTCTCTCCCCATGTTCCTTTTCATATATCATGCTGCGTATTACATATTTGTAGTTCACAAATTTGATTAACGGGGATTTGCAGATTTGTTGCATCTGCCTATCAAAGTTCTCAAACAATGAAGATCTGCGTGAACTTCCCTGTGCACATGTCTTTCACATGGAATGCATAGATAAATGGCTCCAGATAAACGCATTGTGTCCTCTTTGCAAGGCTGAGATAGGGGCCTCAACAACAAGTAATGCAGAGAGTGACTCTGCGGGTCCTGACAACGCCAACAGAGTAGGCAATGACGTTGAGTCTCAACGGTAGCTGCTATCTGGTCTCTTGGCCTCTCCCATGAGCAGAAGAGGATGAATGGCGCTCGTTGATGCTGACTAATTAAAGTGCTGAACATATAACAAACTACAAGTAGGAAGGTTACACACTGTATGGTCACAAGTCCTTTTTACCTGACGGACTTTTCATATTGCCAGTATAGTATTTCCTGCCTACAGTGCAGAGCAGTGTGTGGCTGAAACATTTTCGCGTAGAAACCATGGCTGCTGGTGGTGGCCACCTAAGATAACCCCACTGGGTTGGTGGTTGATGCTTTGTTGCTAGCCTCCTTGCTGTTAGAAGTTGCCTGGTGACTGTCTCCTTGTATATAAAAAGTCTCACCTGATCAGCTGGCACCCCTGCAGCTCCTGTAATGGTTAATCTTGTACATTGCATAGATTCATGTATATATATGCTAGGTAATTGGTACAACATGTCTGCAAGGTATTTCCAAAGATGTATGGATGCAGGTCTCTGTAACAGCGAGGCAATAATAGTGACTGGGTGACTGTAAGTGCACAGGCAGATCACGTCAATCGGTGAAATATGAATATGAACCCGCATTTGCCAATTCCTCACGTTTATTTAGAGTGAATCATTCGTACTAGCAGAAATGCAGATCCAACAACCTGATGCTCCCACACATGATTAAGCCGCAGAAAGATTATCCATTCTTTTCATTGCACCATGAAAGTTGCACTGTCAACTGTTGCTTGTCCTTGCACCATCAATTGAAGAAGAACGTCTCCAATTATTGTTCCTTTTCTCGGTTTGCTCTGATGGTGATACTGTGCAGGAGGCAGACAGTACAGGTACAGCTATGCTAAAGTGGCCACTTTGCTGTTGCTCCTCGCCTCTTTCCTGTTTCGGCAGCCTGGAATCGATCTAACATATTTTTTTAAGACAAAAAAATCTCCAATATACCTCTTTCATCCAAAAAAAAAAACATGCAGTTTTAAAGCGCTAAGTAAATGATTTAAAGTTTGATCAGATTTATATAAAAATAAATATTATCATATTAAATAAGTATCATTAAATCCATCATAACATATTTTTTTATAATAATATATCTATTTGAAGTCATATCTACTGTTAATATTTTTCTATAAACTAATCTAATTTAAAACAGCTTGACTTTGATCAGACCTAAATTTGTTTTTTTTAATCAGAGGTTTAGTGACGTGCGCAGCCCACACCAGCCTGAAATTACTGTATCCCTACTATTATTAACGACTGAGCTCAGTATTGTGTGACTGCTGCATAAAAATGCATTGGTTGCTTTGCTTAAATTCTCAAGCAAATCCGACACTTTTGCGGCAGCAGCCAGCGGAACGGAGCTGGTGATTGAATCTTTGAAAAGAAAAACCACAGTTCAGTCACCTGGTGCCACTGAAACGGAATAGCTGAATCTGGTCAAGAATTAGAGAGAGACCTATCTCCATCTGTCCGTGTGCGCGTGCGACGGGCCCGATTTCACGTGTCGCTGGGCCTATCTAGCTCATGACCGACGGGCGGGCCAATAATCATGCGAAATCATGCGACTTTTGTAGGTAGATGGACACAAGGTCCACGTCCATCCCTCTCATTCTGCCGGCTCTCCACTCCAATCCCGTTCCTGTAGCCTGGCGCTGTCGAGCGAAGGCGGCACAGGGCAGGCAGGCAGGCAGATTGGCAGGACGCGCGGGCACGCGGCCCCTATAGCCCCTAGCTGGCTAGCGTACGCTCGTGTGGGCGGGGCTGGGTGATAAGGAGAAGGGAACGTGGTGTGCCGGAGGAAGACGACGACGAGGCGGCGGATCGAGCCCCGCCCCGCGCGCGTCACCGCGTGCATCCGTGCCCGTGCGCGTGCGTTTGGCTAGGCTGTGCGTGGCACCGCGGCGGCCCGGCGGGGCCGGCCGAGCTGGTGCGTCGTCAGTGTCGTCACCGCACGCAACGCATGCATCATGCGGGGTGCGGCGACGGTGGCGGTGGCCTGGACCTGGAGAGAGCGCCGCGCTCGAGTGCGGCGTGGGAGAGGAGACGGTGATGGAGCGAGCGCCGATGGGGCCGGCAGGGCAGCCATGCATTGCACGCGTCGTGTCGTGAGGTGGCTGGCTGGGTGGGCGTGTGGGCACGCTCTCGGGCCTCGGCCATGTTTGACCGAGATCTGCCACGGTCTGCACCACTGGATTGGCATCCCTGCCCTTGTCCCCGAATGCCAATGTACCCAGACGGGTCGAGGGCAGAACTGCCAATGCGCGCCACCGGGGACCGGGCACGAACGGACCCCGGCAAGCCTGGCCCTAGCTATTTAACCACCGGCATCGTCCCAGCCACTCTCCGTCCAGCGCTCAACCAGTCTACAACACCGTACCATTCCTTCCACATTCACCTCGATCTGCACCAGCAAAGTGCGGCAAACCATTCAATAACCGCGCGCATCTCATCATCAAGACGTACACCGACCAGATGGCTAGGGTGTCGTCGTCGTCCATGGAGTCGACCTCGGTCTCTGTCCCTCGCTCCGCCGTGTGCACGGCGTACGGTCATCGTCGGCGGCGGCAGAAGCCCGTGGGCGGCCTCGCTGGCCGCTGCAACGCCGTGCTGAAGGAGCACAAGACGAGGCTGTACATCCTCGGAAGGTGCGTCTCAATGCTCCTGTGCTGGCACGACCACGACGCCGACTGAGGCCGACGGACACGACTACCGGCCGACTGGTACATATATAGCCTAGCTGGGGATCGATCGGACAGTCGGACTGCCTAGTTCGATCACTGTGCGTCGTCGTCAGTGTAGTAGGGTGGCTTTCTTTTGGAGGTTCATCAGCTGGCTGATTAATTAATTAATATCGGATTGTATTGATTATTACTTTACTACTATAATATAGGTGATAATACATATACTACGAGAGGAGGTGATCGGTGAAACTCGAAGTGTAAATGAATGAAATATATTATACATATAATTACGGGCTGGTTAATTTCTCTTGTGGTGTCTGTACGTGTGTGCATGTTTACTGCTGGTAAATGGGAACGAAATCCTCTACAGTCGGAGGAAACGACGGCGCAGTGCAGTCGCTCGTTCTCAGCCGATGGATACGGATCCGACGACAGCCTCACAAAAATCATGTAGCAGGCCAATTTGAGTGGCCCATTCCAGCCCACAGAGCCCAAAACACAGGAACGCACGCGCTCGTCCTTCACCTGCGCCCCCGTCCTCGCCGCACTCCACCGCGCACGCCGCCTCGAGGACGTCTTCGCGCTGTGCCGCTTCGCGATCCAGGCCGCCGTCCCGCCCACCGCCACCACGCACGCACTCAACCTCTTCGCGCTCGCCGCGCGCCGCCTCGCCGACGACGCGCTCCACCACCTTCGCATCCTTGTCCGTCCCCAGCTCCCCTGTGCCGCCCTCCACGACAGCCTCCTGCCTCGTCGTCGAGTGTCTTGTTGACCACGGCCGGTTCTCGGATGCGGTCGACCTCAAAATGAGATGCTCGACTCTGGATTCATCGGGCCCAACCTCAAGGTCTACAGAATCCTCATGGCTGTTCGCGGGTGATGGGGATGGAGCTAAAGCCGTGGTGCTGTAACTGCTGTACCAGGAGCTCAAGGACAAGCTTGTGTTAGCACTTTGCGTTTGTAATGGAAGCTGGTGCCTGACTTATTAGCACTTTGTGTTTGTAATCCACAACTGTGTAAGCGTTGTGTTCTGTATTGTAGAAAAAATAGCAATTTTGTCTGAATCTTACAAGGGAAAATAAGCAAGCTGTGCATGCTGCAGTTGTGGAATAAATTGTACTTTTTTTTTGCAATTGCAGAGACATGTTCAGAAGAATATATTACTGCATTTTGCAAGTTCAGAGGCTTCAGACTTCAACCAAAATACTAAAAGCTATTGTCCAGAACTAGCTGTTACTAGAATTCAACAACTTCACACTTCAACCAAAATACCAAAAGCTATTCTCCTGAACTAGCTCTATTACTAGAATTCAACATTAAAATCATCAGTTGCAGCTCCCTGCAAAATAAAAGAAGAAGAATTAAACCCTGCCAGATCCTCACTAGAAAGAAGATCATAGTTCTTAAATCTTACTGCCAATAACTCAGAGTAGTTATGGATGGCCATGTAAGATTCAGACATCCCTTCCTTGGGACAAGAAGCACTAGGCTTTATGTTTTCTGGTGCTACTCCATCATTGAATGCCACATCAACAGTTTGTTGTTCCTCCTAATAATAGAAAAAGAGAATCAAATAACAATTTTCCATTGATAAAAAAAACTAGAGAGAGTGAAATATATTTTGTGGTAGTACATACCATTGAACCTTTCTCTTTTTCTTGGTTCCCTTCTTTATGAACTTGCGCTTCTTATCAAGCCAAGTTCTTTTTGACCCCTTCCTTTTTCTTTAAGCATGCTGTACTCACCAAATTACTTATGGGATCAACATTTGTGGGAATTGTGACTCGATCCACAATGGGGGTAGTGCAGGCATTGATTTGTTCTTCAATTTTCTTGCTAAGGATATCAAGTGTGTCATGTACTATCATGGAGCACCCTGGATGGCTGGTTCTTTGAGAAATTTGCGAGCCATAGATTTGTAATCAAGTGTCTCATCTAACCTTGGGTTCTCTATTATATCTCGACCTTGGTTGTCTTGTATTGCTCCACTACGTGCTTCTTTTGTCCATCGCTTCAATACATATTGAGCGGGGAAGAGATTTGATATTCATCAAATCAAGGATTTTTATAGCATGGATACTTGATTCTTCTTCGGTGCCCTCAACTACATCTTAAGAAGAAGTACTTGATTCGATCCTTTTTAGTGTAGATGTTTCACAACATTTTGTATAATGTGAAAAGTACACAAACCATGCCATGTCTCCGAAAAAACTTCATGGACAGCTTTTCCCATCGCAAAATCTTGATCCGTAAAAATTGTTTTGGGCTGCTTGCCATTATGTGCTTTGAGGAAGGTCTCAAATACCCACTTGAAGGACTCAAATGTCTCATCATACAAGAGAACAGCACCAAAAACCACAGTTTGCCTAAAATGATTGAACCCAACAAAAAATCCCAAAAGGTCTACTCTCCCCGTTTTTGTTCCAAAAGTAGTGTCGAAACTAACAACATCACCAAAATAAGCATAATCGGTGAGCATTTTAGCATCGACCCAAAAAATACTTGCTATTTGTTCTTCCTTGTCCATATGCGTGCATATTGAAATGATGGATTCTCGGCAATTTTATCTTGAAAATACATAAGCATGCTTCCTGCTTGACCATATGCCATCTCTCGTTGGCGCTTGCCCCTTAAATAGTTCTTGTGGTCACGGAGTGTGTAACTTAGATTAACCGAGAGCCACCGACTTGGAGACTAGCCAATTCATGTGCAGCTTTAGGACCAATTCCGGCATCATCGGCTGTCTCAATTTCAAAACCTTGTAAATCTGAAATCTTTCTTTGAGACACCATCAAGTGCGAGGTTTGTGGCAGATGAAGGTTGTGATTGTGTTCCAAAATCAGATCAGACACCTTATAGTTTCCCTTCTCTCGATCCATTACAAGACCCATGCGAACTTGACAATCAGTTCTAGTCTCAGATCTTGGACACTTTGTTACATGATCTCTTTTATCCTGTTTCTGTGACCCTCATTTGCATAGTATCTGCGGGGACCGACCTTCCCATCCGGTCTTTTGTTTGCGCATCAAAACCAATTTGACCTCCATAGCTAATCCAATACATCCAAGCCTCATCTATAATCCATTCCAACTTGAGGTAATAATCTACGAAGCAAATCATCCCTACTGCAAGAAAAAAAAATATAACATGGGTACTTGATTCGTGGGGAAGGAATTGAAATCTATTTAATTTCGTGGAGAACAAGGCAGATTCATGAAATTACAAACCTTTTTTCTTCCATGCTAAATTTGCAGATTCAATTTCAATGTGGGCAAGTTGATGTCTCCTTCAATCTTCCATCTAAAATATGCAGATTTTGTTTTACATGACGTACAGGACAAAAGCAACCAAATTAGAACTAACCCTTGCAATCTGGGTAAGATTAGTGAGGAGAGAAAAGAGCCACTTTGCAATCTGACGCACAGGAACAAATTAAAAGAGTGACACACCTGCCATTTTTTTTTCGAAACCGGGACTTTGACACACCTGCCATCGAAGATGACTTTGCTCTTTCGCCAGAGCGGAAAGCGCGTACTGCCGCGGCACCCTCGCGCCAAAAACATATTGCAGTGCCCAAAACAATAGCAGCGTGATGGTCTTGTTGGGCCAAGGCCCAACACAGCTGAGGTAGCTTGCCCTAGAAGATTTGCTGGAGTCTGTACCTGTCCGATCTGCATCCATCGGCTGAGAACGAGCGACTGCACTGCGCCGTCGTTTCCTCCGACTGCAGAGGATTTCGTTCCGGTAAATGGTGCTCCAGACAAGTGCTCAGCTTACTAACCGACCGCAACACTTTTCCGTGCGTGCAAGGAATTGAATGGACATTCGGGAAGAACAAGTTTAGCTTAGGGGCGACCTAGATCGATCTCGGCTGCCTCTTCTTAAACTTGTAATGGAGTGAACGGTAGCTCACTGCGCGTACAGCATGCCCCCGAGACAGAGAGGAGCAGGAACCGGAGACGAGGAAGAATGATGGTGGATCGCCGGCGGGCGGCGTCGAGGCCTGACCGCCTGAGTCTGTCTGGTGTGCGGGTGCGGCTGCACCTCTACTTGCGCTCTCCATCGATCTCATGGGTCGTTTCGAGTGGAGGAGGTACCTCCTATTGGGCCAAAAGCAGCCCCTCACGAAAATTTCCAATCTAGAAAGACTTTTCATTTCAGAAGGCGGCCTCATGGGCCGAGAAAGTCGATTGATCCAGAACTAGAACAGCGCTATAAAGCAAAAGCAGTTGTTTCTCAAAAAAAAAAAAAAAAAAAAGGTGGCTACTTATCTTTTTGGTAACCCATACAAGAGTCTTTGTTTCTGCAATTGGTTTTCCACAACAGAGCATTCGTCACAAAATCAGTCAAGTCAACTGGTACCATTTTCGTAACCATACATCCTATGCAACCATTTTACTAGTGCTATATTTCTTGTCATTAAACTACCGCCATTGTTTAATGAGCAAAAGACAAATGAAGTACACATCATTATTTTTAAATACAACAGAAGTTGTTGTACCCACTTCGTTTTTTTTTTTGATGGTCCAGGAGTACTTCATATATGTATTAGGTCAATACAGAAGTGTCCCAGTAGCACATGGACATCTAGATGTCTAGTAGTTATGTTTTTTTTTTAATATATTAGGTCCTTGTTAAGCTGTGTATTGACAAATAGGGACTGTCTTTCTTGATGTAATTGCAGTGAATGATTGTTCAATATAAATAAATAATTGCAGGCAATGATTATATTGCAACCCATGTTACTCATTCTCCAAATGGTTCAACACAAAGAAGCCATTCTTCTTGTCCTCTCCACAGCAGCCTTTTCATGGATCCTGGGATTGTAATCAGCACAATAGGTGTATTCGTTCAAGTGATCTTTGACAAGTACCTAAGCTCCAAACTAGAGCAGTGGGCAATCCGTGCAAACTTAGGATGTGAATTTCAGAATCTCCGAGGTCACCTTGAGATGGCCCAGGCAATACTCGAGACCCTGAAAGGGAGCCCTGCCATGGGGGAGGGCATCTATCAACTTGCTCAAGAGTTGAAGTCATCAGCTTATAATGCTGAGGATGTACTTGATGAGTTGGACTACTTTCGTCTTATGGAAATAGTGGAAGATGGAAGCAAGGAAAAGGTTTCAGGAAGCAGCAGGTTATCATTTCCTTCAGCTCTTCAGAGTGTTTTCCATCAATCAGGTACTCCTTAGAAACCGAATGGAAAGAAACACGTGTTGTCATGGTCTGTTTACACAGAACTTAGGATGGTATATATTGCTAATTAAAGTTTCAGTTTGACTTAGAACAAACCTTAGATGGACTCGTATTTGTGATCGACAGAAGAATTTTCTGTTGATGTTTTTCAGTATACTTCCATTGGTTTAATTGAGAATATTGCTTTCAGTTAATATATTTTGTAGAATATTGCCAGTCGAAGTTTGTCTTAGGACAAAACCTGCATGATTTTGTATTAGTGATAGGAGGAAGTATTTTCTATTGAATGTTTTCAGTATAATTACATTGGTTTGATCGAGGATGTGCAAACAAATAATTAAATTTTTCTAAGCGCTTCCTAAACAAATAATTCCTATATACTAATAAAAATAGAAGGTTTGTCCACCTTCGACCTAACCAATTGTCATTTCTTAGCATATGATTGAAAGAACACCGTCACACAATTTATAGAGAAGAGACTAGAGATGAACTTCTGAATAGCATTCACCTTGGATTATGTACATCGCTTTGGACGTGCAATCTCAAGACTACGTCAGGAGCTAATGCAGAGTTGTTTGGCATTTCAGTTAGTTGTTACGCTCACCTGCATTTAAAATCGGACATGGAGCATTCATACGTAAATTAATTCACAAAAAGGAAACTTTAAGATTTCAGCATTATTTGTTTTCTTAAATGCAATACATAACACTCACTATTGAATGCAATAAAAACCAACTAGGTGCTTTGATGCCCCCATTTAAAAGAGCCAGACAGGCTGTTGATATTGTGCCGTATGATTGGGATACAATCTCCAGTAAGATGAAGTCAATTGGTGATAGTCTACAAAGAGCCGCGGCCAATATCGAGCGTGTTGCTCAGTTGAAAAAGTTAGTTGCTCCTAATTTCCAGCAATCGCAGTTTCTGAGCTCACGGCAGACCAGTTCACTCCTGACTGAACCAGAGGTATACGGCAGAGACGAGGAGAAAAAGGCCATTATAAGCATGCTCCTGGAACCAAATAGCAGTGTACGCAATAGACTCTCTGTGATCCCAGTGGTGGGCATTGGTGGTGTGGGAAAGACAACTCTTGTGCAGTATGTGTACAATGAACCGACTATCATGAACTCTTTTGAGGTGAGGGCGTGGGCATGTGTCTCTGGTTTCCTTGATGTCAAGCAGGTTACAATAGACATACTGCAGTCAATTGATGAAGATGCAAATCATCAGTTTATCAGCTCACGCAGTTTAGATAACATCCAAACCATGCTTGCCAAGAAGCTCAAGAAGAGGAAGTTCCTGATTGTCCTTGATGATGTCTGGTCTTGTAGTAATTGGGAATTGATGTATGCCCCTTTCCCACGGGGGGCTCGTGGGAGTAAAATCATTGTAACTACTCGTCACCTTGATATAGCTAACAGTGTTGGCAACACTCCACATGCAGTCACTCTTAGAGGGTTTGAAGCTGATCCTTTCTGGTCTCTCTTTAAACAGAAGGCGTTCGGAGATGCCAATATTTCTGGTAATTTAACTTTAATTGGCAGGAAAATTGCAAATAAGCTTAATGGTATACCTTTGGCGGCGAAGACTATTGGAAAGCTCTTGCACAAGCAACTTACTTCAGAGCACTGGATGAGTATATTAGACAGCAACTTATGGGAGCTGAGACAAGGACCTGAAGATATCATGCCAGCCCTTCTCTTAAGCTACCAACACCTGCCACCAAATGTCCAGCGCTGCTTTGCATTCGTCTCAGCATTCCCCAAGGATCACTCTGTCAGTGAAGAGGAGCTGATATATTCCTGGATGGCACATGGCTTTATTCAGACCATGAGAGGAGACAAAACTATGGAGGACGTAGCAAGAGAATACCTCCATGAACTGGTATCAGCTTCGTTCTTTGAAGCCTCAGCAAACGATAATCTTTACAGAATGCACGGTTTATTGCATGACCTAGCATGTTCAGTGTCTCAAGATGAGTGCTCCAACACCAATTATAATTTCTCAAGAGGTATCCCAAACACAGTTCGTCACTCGTATCTTCTTTATCCAGACCAAGCCAATATTTTTTGCCTGAATTTCTCATTGGTTGAGCCTAGATCGCTGTGTCATGGAGAGTTTCTTGAGAGACAGAGAAGGCCATCTGATGGTAATGTGGAGCTGAAAAATCTACGCAGCATATGGTTCATGAATGCCTCGACAATTGCACTGTCCAATGACGGATTTTGGAAAATATCAATAAGTTACAGTACAATTGTTAATCTCCGAATGCTATGCTTGCATCATCTAAAAACAGAAGCACTTCTAGAAACAGTTGGGGACTTGATACATTTGCGATACCTTGACCTCAGGTTCTCTGACATTTCAGAGTTGCCAGAATCAGTATGCAAGCTTTACCATCTGCAAGTATTGGATATAAGATCTTGCAAGTACCTTGTTAAATTGCCAACAGGTATTAACAACCTCATTAGCATTCGTCATCTATTACTTGATGATTCTAGCAAGTTTCTTGCTGGTTATGCTGCTATTCCCTATATTGGAAAGCTTACCAGCCTACAGGAGTTGGATCGGTTCATTGTTCTCAAAGGCGAAGCATTTAACATCAAGCAACTAAAAGACTTAAGGGAGATGGGACAATCTCTTTCCATTGAGCAACTTGAGAATGTTGCAAACAGGAAAGAAGCTAGTCAGTCAGGACTGAAGGAAAAATGTCGCCTCAACGAACTGAATTTATTGTGGACTAGCAATTTGGAAGATAGAGCTATTGATGAAGAAATAAATATTCTTGAGGGTCTTCAACCCCATCCGAATCTCAAATGTCTTAGGATAATATATTACATGGGAAATATTTCGCCTACATGGTTAACTAAAGATCTAAACATCAAATACTTGGAGTCTCTTTACCTAAGATTGCTCAGCATGGGAGGTGCTACCTCCTCTTGGGCAGCTTCCATATCTGAAGAAACTGCATTTGATTGGCATGGATTCTATAAAATTTATTGGCTCTGAATTCTATGGAAGTGGCTCTTTGATGGGCTTCCCATGTTTAGAAGAGTTGTATTTTGAGAAAATGCCAGTTTGGCATTCATGGTATGGAGATGAGGAAGCATACTGCTTTCTCAGTTTGCTGAAGCTAGCAATTGTGGATTGCTCAAGCTTGCAGGTCTTACCTGTTGAGCAATGGTCTGGACAAGCTCGCTGCAGATGGTTTCCTCGTCTCAGCACACTATTTATTCAAAACTGCCCCCATCTTGATCAGTTACCTCCGCTTCCACATGCTCCAACACTGTCCAGGATAAGTCTTAAAAATGTGGGGATTATCTCCAGCTTGGAACTGGATGATGAAGGTATTGTGATTTCTTTCATATCTAATGTGAGGGTGCAAAAGCAGTACTATTTGCAGTTTCAAAACTTGAGGAGGCTCAAGAGTTTCAGCATATCAAGCTATGATAATTTTGTGGTGTTGCCATTGAAAGGACAGGGGGAGCTTGTCGTTCCTGAGGTATCACCGACAATGCATGACGTCAATTGCTCGCTCTCCAGCATTAACGAGCTCAGAATATCTGGTTCTGGGATATCTGAGGACATATTACACGAAATTTTCACAAATGCTGGTATTCTGGACTGCTTGTCACTTAAGTACTGCCCCCATATTACTTCTCTTGAGCTGAGTGCAATGATGAGGCTTGATTATCTGGTTGTAGAAGATTGCCTACAGCTCACGTCACTGAAATGTAGACAAACTCTCATTCATCTAAGAGAATTAAATGTACTAAGAAGTCCTAAGTTTGTTGAGGCATGGAAAGATCTCATACGAGAGACAGAGGGATCAAGTCAGAAAATTATTGCTTCTTTGAAGAGATTGCACATTGATGATTCATCGTTCCTTACCATGTCAATTTGTAGAACACTTGGATACCTTCAATATTTAATGATTGATTCTGATCAACAGATCATGTCATTAACTGAAGACCAGGAGCAAGCATTTTGTCAACTAACTTCCTTGCAAACACTTGTATTCAGTGAATGCCCAAATCTCTGCACTTTGCCTGCGAGACTGCACCAGATTTCATCGCTTAAGAGGCTGGATCTGTTGTCATGTGAGAGTATCAATTCTCTGCCACACCAGGGATTGCCAGGTTCACTGGAAACATTATTCATAGCTGGATGTAGTCAGTTGAGAGAGAATTGCATAAACTGCGGGACTGACCAGACCAAGATTGCGCATGTCAGGGAAATAATTTTATGATTGCAGCATTAACGCCTCTAATAACATACAAGGTAACATACTTACACACAGTGATCAGTAATATAATTTGGATATGTTTAACATTATACAGCTCCATACTGTTGTTAAAAACTGCATTACTGCATATCTGTGTTTTACAGATATCCCTCTCTCTCTAAGAAATAAAATAGCTTATTTGTTGTTTCAGAAATTAAATTTACTGTCTTAGTGTCTTTATATTTTTATGTCTGCCCTGCAGCAGTTCTGAATACTGATGATCAATCCTGTGTAGCACATTTCCACCAAGTGAAACCAACATTTTTCATTGGATTTTCAAGCAGTGGTTGGTGTCTTGGTTTTTTTTGTCGACCATGCCTAATCACGTTGGTTGGTTGCTTGGTGCAACTTGAGGTTTCATTAAAGGCTAAGGAACAATCAGGTACCATGTTAAGTTGAGTTTTAAGACCTGAAAATGCTAGTTAAATTTTATTGATTGAGACTTTCTATTGTAACGAGTATGGAAGATCAATTTTTAAGGATTGACAAGAGTTCTTTAACATCTGTAGGGCTCAAAATTTCTCTAGATTTTTACAATTTCCTCGCTGGAACAATTATGCTCTCATTTAAACACGTTGCAAACTTTGAACATAATTTGCTGTATCCTTTCACAGACGCGCATTGTTTATTTAGGTTGTTGGGGATGCCTAGACCCAAAAGGACCTCCCATCTTCCATTTCCTCTTAATGAAGTACGAGCAAAGCTCGCTTTCGAAAAAAAAGGACCTCCCATCCGCTCACATCATTAACCATGTCTTTTCAGCAAGGAACTTCGTGGAGTGTCTTCCGAAGGGCACCTCTGGAAGGAAGCTGGCATTGCTTGATAAAGCTAGCCTTCACCAGGAATACGAGAAGAGGCCAAGCATGCAGAATCAACAACGCCAAAGTGTCTTTGGAGACACCAGCAAAGTGCCAGAGTGTCATCCGAAGGTGCAAGTGGAGTATACACTATACAGACATCAGTGGCGGATCCAGAAAAAAGGCATAGAAAAAAAAGGTTCTACATGATTCTACTTTTAGTAGCAGAAAAAATATAAAGGCCAGCTTCCAGATGATTCTATTTTTAGTAGCATTTTACATTTATTATCAATTTGTAGGGCTGAAAAAAAAAAAAAGTTGGCTTCATTTATTATCCATTTCATTTTCTTCTTAATGAAAAAACACTAGTTCCTCCTAGATTATCCATTTGTCGTGCATGATTGTATGTTAACGATTACCCATTTTGGACAAAGAAGTTGCAATGCATCTATGGACAAAGAATAGGATTTTTAAATGTAAATATGGCCTGGCTTTGTCTTTCTACACTACAGGTATTAAGCCTGAAACATAAAAAGTCACACTTACACAGCACAAGCACAATTTGATCTATTGGGTGTTCGGTCAAAAAAAAAAAAAAGATGTTCTATTGGGTGGGTTAATATCTATTACCATGGAACTAGAAAATATCGCTCTTGACACTCTCGGCTCTCGCTATTCATTCCAACAGTAGCATACAACAGAACCAAACCTATATGGAGCATTCCGTGCACAAAATTCATAAAAAGTGAACTTTGCAAGACATGAAGCTAGGTGCCGAGCGTGCACCTCTTTTCCCCAGAAGACTTGTAGCCATCATCACCAGGTCCACTGAATCCACCACCATCTGTCGACGCCTGGGGGATGAACAGGACTGCTGGTGGGGCGGGATGCAGAAGCGAAGAATCCAGAAGGGGCGGGGCGGGCGGCGTGTTGCCGATATGCTGTGGCGGCGGATCTGTTGCCCGCTGTCGCGTCCCGGCGAGGCCGTGACGCGCCAGAGCCGAAGAGCGCCCCCGGCCTCCGGGATTCCGGCTCCTCTATGTCCCAACTCCCGCGGCCTATGATTTTTGATTGAAGCCTAGAAGGGGGCGTCCGTACGGATGGGGCAACGAGGCTGGCTGGGTAGGTAGTTGGACCGTTGGGACCTAATGGGCCGGTACAAAAAAAATCCAAATAAATTTGGGCCCGCCCGGGCCTGAATCCGCCTCACATATAGCCATGCATAAAATCTGCTAAAAAAAATATGCTCAAAAAAAAGCCATGCATAAAATCTGCTAAAAAAATAGCCATGCATAAAAAAAAAATCCCCACAAAAAAAAAAATAAAAAAAAATTCATGGCATGGAAAAAGCTATACACCTACAAATTCATTCTACTAATAAATAAATAAAATAAAGAAAGACATTCCCTCATTTACAAATTATAAGATGTTTATAGATATAAAGTACATATCTTGGTGCATAGAAAAAGCTATTGTATATATCTAAAAATACTATAATTTCTTGAAGTTCCAAAAAACAGTAAATATATAATTATTTCTAGCGGAACGACAATTCATAGTGTTTTGGAGAAATAGCCAAGGTCTATTTTAAGGGCTAAAGTTTATCCCAAAGAAATAGCTCTAACAAAAAATAGCTCGAGGTGTTTGGATCAAAGGGTTATTTTGGTCTTTAATGCACTTTTCCAATCATTTGAGCATGCCTTGAGAGACCCTTGAGAGAGAGAAAAGCCAAAATAGCACCCTTTGGGGGATAGTTTTTTTTAGATGGGCTATTTGCAAATAACCCTGAACTAGTCCTCCTGTTTGGTTACTCTTGAGATATTTGGGTCTTAAATATGGGTATACTAAAAAAATAGCCGATGGATCTAAACATGGCCAGACGATAAATCCCATCCCATAATAAGCTTACATCATTATTAAATAAAATTGTCTTTATAGTGCCTTTTTTTTGGCATGGCTTCTCACTCAGTTTCTTTCCTCCGGAGCCATCGCATGAGACAAGAGACTCAAATCGTAGTTTCTCTTTTCTACAAACAAAAACAGCTTCGGTTCATCTCCGTTCATGAAGAAACGACCGCTCCAACTTAGTTACATGTTTGGTTCAACTCCTCTGTCGAAGCTGTCACCAGAGCCGAAGTCTTAACGAACAGGGCACTAAGCTGTCACCTAACTTTAGTAGTCTTTCATTCTAATCCTGGAATGCAATTATCCTATGCTCAAACAAATTTTGATAGGGTATATATATGCATTTTTTAATAACATTGATTTTATTAAAAATTCAAAAATTCAGACAGAATTTAGGGAAAGTCACCACGTAAATAATAATAATAATAATGACAAAAGCCTGAATTAAACAGTACAGTACCTTGACAGAGGATGATAATAAAATTGAAAACACAGGCTACCACATGACACATAGACACCATCGATCAAACCAAACCATTCAAAACTCTTCCTCTGCGGGCCAAGGAGAAAGTTCATCCCGGTTAAGAGACAACCGAACCCGAAATGGGGAATCTTCGACGCCCAACTGAGGACTGGGGACGTTGACGGCGTAGCTTGAGAGCAGCTGGATGACCGTGTATGGCCACAGATCATCATCCAGATAGCTCACAGGATTCATCCATGGAATTAGAGCATCATCTGTCCTCTCCTCTCTGCCATCGGCCAGATCATGCATGTAGATCGCGGAGCACCGCCAATCCCGGGAGTCCACGTAGTAGACGCAGTTAGCGCGAAGGGATGAGAACTTAGTGGCGTCAACGGACAGGCACCTCTCGCCGAGGAAGAGCGCACGGTTGCCTAGGCTTGTCACCGGCTCGAGCACGCCGCTTACCGGATCCATCCTCCCAATCTCCACACCACGGCGCTGGCTCATCACACAAACGATGAGGACGTCAGCGGAAGATGCCGATTCTTCCAACATGAAACAACGGTGCTTGAGGTTCCCCATGGCCGCCAGGGGCGTCACCAGGCCGAACAGAACGGATGGATGTGCCGTTGATCCCCCCTTGTTTATAGCGCAGAGGCCAGCCCTGATGCTCATTGTGAACAGCGGACAATGAAAATACGCCTGCGGGTAGGCGACGAAACGCTCCATGCTGGAATCGGCGCGGTACGCCGTGCGAGATGATTCGCAGAATAGGAGCAGCTGGATCGTCGAAGAGGAGCCAAAGAAAGCAGAAGCAGGCCCGAGCTCGGAAGGGATCGGCGCGACAAACCGGATCATGGAGCCCGTGAACGGGTTTAGGAGGCGGCAGGCGCCGCGCGAGGCCGTCCCTTTCTCTGCGAGGACGAAGAGACCACCGACGGTGGTGGTGATGAAGTCGAACTTGTCGAGCACCGGGAGTTCCCTGCGAAGGAAGCGGCCGGTGACGGCGTTCACGAAGAGGCGAGAGTCGGTGCGGGAGGCCTCGTCGAGTAGGACCCAGTGTAGAGGGCGGAACCGGGGAGCGTCGGGGCCTCGTGGGTCGGCGGTGCCGGAGCGCCAGCTGGAGCACACGGCACGAAAGTCCATGTAGTAGTCGAGGTCGTTGTCAGCCAGCAAGCAGTCGCCGACGCGGTTGACGAGGTCCGGCGGTAGAGACGCCCAGTCCGCCATTGCTATGGTGGTTATCGCTGCACTGGCTGAAGGATAGTTTTATTTTCTTTTATCACCAAATTTCGCTGGGAGAAGTGTTTATATAGTGCTCCTGGCCGCCTATGGTCTTGTGGTGTGAAATGATGGCTCCGATGCATCGTTTGCAGCGCGAGGTGGGAGCCTGCAATTACAACGCGCGCCGCCGCCATTACTGCTCCACTTCCCGGGAAATGGGCGCCGCTTCACATTCGTTGCAGCCATGCACAGTGCACACAGAGTAAATTGGGGGTAGGTTCAAAAAAAAAAAAAAAAAAAAAAGTAAATTGGGGGCAATTCCAATGGGACTGAGCGAGGGGAGTTGCAACGCGAGGTGGGAGCTTGCAATTCCAACGTGCGCCGGCGCCGCTTTCGCCGCCAACTTCACGGGAAATGGCACGTCGACACCGCTTCACCTTTGCTGCAGCCATGCACACAGTTTAAATTGGGGGCAGTCCCAATGAGATTGAGCGAGGGAGTACCAACAAATGGTGATCTAGCTATTATTAAGGTCAGTCTCAATGGTGAGTTTCATTTCGTTGTTTGTCATGTCATATAAAATGAAATGAAACTTGCATAAAACCCCTACTTTCAATGGAGAGTTTTATCTTGAGCGGGAGTACCAACAAATGGTGATCTTTTATTAAGGCCAAATGGTGAGTTTCATTTAAGTTGTTTGTCATGTCATATAAAATGAAATGAAACTTGCATAAAACCCCCTCAATGGAGAGTTTTATCTTGTGGATAGGCATTTAATTTCATAACTCGAGAGATAGTTGTATTCGTGCCAAGAGAGTTTCATCAAGATGAAACTTTTCCCTTCTTTCTCCTTAGAGTTTCATGCAAAAAGTGAACTTTTGCTGATGTGACGACCTATTTAATGTGCATGAAACTCCTATGAAACCCCCATTAAGACTGGGCTAAGACATACATAGAAAAAAAAATTAGGCAAGAGTAGTCACTAGGACGAATAAATAATCGATCTATTTCATGTAGTCATGAATATATAAAATAATCTTTATTTATTTTTTTTGTCTTTCATCTCTGCACATCACCGGCTACGTACATATCACCATTGCATATGCCCTTAGGCGGCGCTAAACCCGAGCATTTTTCGGTCGAGTCGGGTTCGGGCCGGGCGAAAAACCCAATTATTTCGGGCCAAAAAATCTGCTCATGACGTCCCCACTTTGGACAAGTCGGGCCTAGCTTTTCGGGTCGGGCTCGAGGGCGCACCCGGGCTTGGGCGGCTACCCGCACATTTTACACTACAAAATAGCTAAAAATGTATTTCGGGCCGAGTTCGGGTCAAGAAAAATTTTATCGGGCTTCAAAATCTCTGCCCAGGCCCTGTCCAGTAAGGTTCATGGGCAGGCTAAAACCCGTCGGGCTCGGGCCGGGCTAGTTTTGCTCAGGTATAGACGGCGCTAATTAAACCGTCATTCTAGCAAATTTTGCGGTGTACGTCTCGACAAGCTCTTGTAGGGTCGAGATGGGGACTAGAGGGGGTGAATAGTCCTTACTAAAACTAATTGCGACGGCTAAACAAATATAATGCGGAATTGAAACTATTCGTTTAGCCAAGACTTCACCCCTCTAGCTATGACTCTAAATCACCTCACAAAAGATCCTACACAAAGCAAATGAGGTGATAAGCCTAGCTTGAGCTCCTAACCGTTTCTATTGCAAGGTCACACAAACCTATGCACTAGTACTTCAAACAAGGGTGAGCTCCTACACAATTCTAATGAGCAAAAGCACAAAGCCAACCTAAGCTCACTAGATGCACTAAGGACAAGGCGACACACACCAACCCAAAGGCTCAAATTACTTAGCTACACAAACTAAGCAAAGCAACTAACAAGCTACACAAGCTAGTAATTGCAAGAGCTACTCCACAAGCACAAGCACGAGGTATATATGAATGTAAATACAAAGCTTGTGATTTGGAGAATGCAAACCACCGAGAAGAGTAGACAAGTTGACACCGGTGATTTTTTACCGAGGTATCGGGAAGCTTGCCAACTTCCCCCTACTCCTCGTTGTGTCGACCAACACCTTGGGTGGTTCCTTTGGTGTTTCACCTAGATGGTTCTTCGGTGTGATTCTCCGATCACTTGCCCCTCAAGGCACACCCCGCAAGGCACCGCAAGACACCACTCTCAAATGAGCCTCTCAAGGCACCGCAAGACACCACACGCACAAGGGAGGTACTCACCGACACGCTCTAGTAGTGTCGCTCTTCGCGATCCCCGCGAGGTAAGCACGAACCTCTCACAAATCCTCCTTCGGAGCACCGCACAAGCTTCCTTGCATGCTTCACGAAGTCTCTTGCCACCAAGCCGTCTAGGAGGTGGCAACCTCCAAAAGCAACAGGCACACCGGCTTGCAACACGATCACCTAGTGCCACACGATGCAATCTCTCAAAGCAATCACACTAGAATCGCTCTCTCACTCAATCGGATGAACACTATCAAGTTAGAGTGAGTGGAAGGGCTCTCAAGCACCACAACACAAGCCACCAAGGCCCAAGTGTGCTCAGCACCCGAAACAAGTTGGGTATGTGGTGTATAAATAGCCCAAACCGAGAAACTAGCCGTTGGGGGACGAAATCACAAACTTTCGGCGGCCGAGGGGACGCGACCGACCGGACTCACCAACCGAGTCCGGTCGCGAGTCCGGTCAAAGCGTCCCGGCCGATGGGTCCGGCAAAATTCAGGCTGCGCGAGCTCTCTGCGGGGACGCGCGACCAAAACCTCCGTCGCTCCATTGTCCATTGTCCGGTCACCGTCAACCAGCCCGACCAACGCCCGATCAAACGCGTCCATAACTCTTTCATCCGAACTCCATTTTCGATGATCTTGGACTCTATGGAAAGCTTACTCAGAGGGCTACACAACCCACATGGTTACTTGATCCAACTCACAATGGATCAAAGAAGTATTCCACTCTAAGAGCAGTCCAAGTGTCCGAGAAATACCGAAACAACTTCTCCTTTGCAAATGTGCCAACACCACCAAGTGTACATCACCATGTGCATGTGTGTTAGCATTTTTACAATCATTTTCAAAGGATTTTTCTCTTGATCTCACCACGCCACTCGATCCTAATACATCGCAAAGTTAGATCGCTCAAGTGGCACTAGATGACCGATATGCAAACAAGTTTTCCCTCTTGATAGTACGGCCATCTATCCTAAATCCGGTCATAAACTTCTCTAAGCACCAATGACCGGCGAAATGAAATGCCCTATAGGTTATACCTTTGCCTTGCGCATTTCCATTTCGCTCCATCTTCCAAGTGCCGATGCAACACATGCACCAACACGATCACCAAATGATATGATCCACTTCATATCATCACATGACCTTCTTGGTCCATCGATCTTGACCTCACATGCTCTTCACCGCTTGCGTCGGGTCCGTCGGGCGTCAAGTCTTGCCCAAGCTTCACCGCCTCGCGGTCCATCGCTTCACTGCCTCGACTTGCCCTTCACACTTGCAACCGGTCCATCAAGTCAAGCCTTGTCTTGATCCTCACCACCTTGGTCACATGACTCCATGTCATGTTTCATATGCAATAAAGCTCCTTCATTGCGTCACCACACGTGAACTAATCTCCCCGTGTATTATCTCAATCACACATATTAGTTCACCTAATGTTGACACTCAATTACCAAAAACCACAAGGGACCTTTCAGCTCTTGGCACAAACGTCTTAGCACATGCAAATAGCCATGCAAATAGCTTGGGGGCAACAACAACTACCGTGGCTACACATCAAGGCCCTTGAACTTGGTAAACAATACATTATAGGCAAAATTGGCTACCGGACATGCAAAGTGGAGACCATTTGCGCAAATGGTCTCCACTTTGCAAGTCCAAGCGCCAATTGCCCTACATTATAAGTCCACGTTAGACCGATTTTCTAGACATGGCAGTCCATGCTAGCACCATCTCGATCGAGACCAACCCCTAGACTTGGTAGAGTGTGTCATCACATCACTAATCTTGATAGATTGCATTATTTAGGCCCCTAGCATTGGTATTCCAAAAACATATCAAACTACACCATGTAAAGTCATCTAAAAAATAGTAATGTAAATCATATTAACTTCAATATACTAAAAAAGTCTTATATATCCATGGCAAATAGTAATGTAAATAATATTAACTTCAATATAAAAAATATGCATCATTTAAACAACTTTTAGACTTGTTCGTATGACTAATAACATTCATATTATTAATGATATATAAAGGTTAGTTTTAATATGGCTACTCATTAGTTTTATATACTTTATTATTCATATACTTGATGAAATTTATATTTGAAATTATTTATTGATAAATATTATTTAGTTATTGAATTGTTCATTATATATGCTATTTTATGTGATGTCATTATGTATAGTGGTTATATAACCATGTATTAAAATATCATATGTTCATATGATATAACATATCATACTATGATTTTTTAAAAATTTAGCCAAATAAAAAAAAAAAAAAGACAAAACCTTCCTAGCAAATACTTTGTACTAAAGCTACCATATATACGTTCACTGTTTAGATTAGATCTACTACATGGAGTGCAACAAAATAGAATTTCCCGTTTAAGGATTTTTATATGATTTACTATCATTTTTTAAAGATTCAACCAAAATAAAAAGATAAAACCACTGTAGCAAAACGACACCACCTTCAAAACCGCTTCATAAATGTAAAAAATGAGGAGATGGTATTGAACCTAAGGCCAGTCTCAATGGAGAGTTTCACCTCCCGGTTTCCAAGATGTGAAACTTTGGTATGAAATAGACGTCCCCCCTCAATGCACAGTTTCATAGGCTTAAGGGTCCCACAACATCTCTCTCATTGCTAGGTTTAATTGCATAGTTGCATGGTGAAACTCTATTTGTGTCTCAAAGGGGGTTTCATACACTTTCCAACGCATGTGAAACAAGATTCAAAGGTTTCACCATGGTGAAACTCTTTCCTTCTCTCTCTGTTTCATGCAAAAAGTGAAATTTTTTGACAAAACCGCTTCATTTAATGTAAAAACATTCATGAAACCCCCATTGAGGCTAAGCCTAAGAGAGAAAAAAAAACCAATTTCGAATTGAGGAGATGGTTTTTGAAGCTAATAACAAGAGGAAAAGAGGAAAAGCGAACTTTCGTAAAAATTAGGTGGGGCAAAAGTAGAGACTTTTTAAAGACAATCCAACATCAATTCTCACGTTGGGCCGGAATTCTTTCCGCGACGGGGTTAATAACATCGATTCGGCCTCTCTTCTAAACCCTAGCGTCGCTTCCTCCGCTCCAACCCCCTGCTTCGCCCGGTCGTCGACTCGCCGCCGCCGTCGCCGTCGCTGCCGCCTTCCTCGACCCGCACCCGTAGAAGCTAATGGCGGTAAGTTCAGCCGTTACGTCCTCTCTGTTTCTCCCCGATTTATGAACCAGATCTGTTTGTTTCCACCACCGTTTAATTAGTGTGTTTTGCGGAAAACTAGAACCCCTTAATCTAGTCTTAGTTTCCTGGGGTGTGTATGATTGAGTTTGAGTTTCTTCCTGTGGTGTGCTTGGAACAGAGGGTTATCGGCATCTAGGTCGAATTTAGCCAGAGCCAACTAGCTGGGATTAGGTTGGATGAATAGTTTGATATATTTGTGTGAATCCGCTGTGTACGGGGAAGAAGAAAGGCAAAATTACTAATCTAGAGAATGCAACAGAGTCTCACAAAATCGTCGGTTCCAAGGCACACTTGTTGTTTGGAGTTTTTGTTTAAATCAGAAGATTCTGATAAGCACGATTTAGGGTCTAACTTCTCTAAATCTTGTTTGGTTAGGAATGCTTGCACCAAATATCGTGTGTGACTGACCATTAGACTCTTTTGTTTATTTGTTAACCAAGAACTGAATTGAAGCACTGATAGGTCTTTTCCTCTTTTCCTGTTTTCCGTTGCCAGTACCAATAATAAGTTAGCCGCTTGATTTAGTGTCATGTATACATTGTAGTCTAGCCAACTCTTGCAGATTTGTTATGTTATTGTCTCAGCAGTCTTGTTGTGAATGCCAGTACCACCATCAAAGGTTAGGATAAGTGAATTTACCTTTGCCAGTACCAATGATGGCCATAGCTCAGCTTATAATCGCTCCTTTTAGAGCTGAATCTAAAAAAATGCATTCACAGTTATCTCCAAGTGTACCCAAGCTCAGCTGGTTAGGGATTCAAGTTAATTTGTAAAGCTCATTGTGATGTCAACCTTCATGAGACGTATTTCTGATGAGCTAGTCCATGCTTAAGCTATTATTAAGCATAATTCCATCTCTGTCTTATGTTCTATTGTTCATTGAACTGCTATGGCTAGATAACAAATTAAACTAAAGAACTAATAAGGGACAGATAACCATCTACTGTACTTGAATCACATCGCAATGATTGATCTGTTTATATAACTTTCCATGATAACATTTTATTTACTGTATATAAGGTGTACTTTTCTTATCCATACAATGAAGTTATTACTCCTTAGGTTCCGAGGATAGTGCAATGGCAGCCACTGGGTGCATCACCCATGCCATGTTGTTCTGTTCCTATTTGTTAGTCAATCTATGTGTGTCCATGTTATAATAAAATCATATGCCTTACCATTTTGTATCTGCAAATTACCGTCTTGTCGACACATGGAATTCGCTAATAATTGGAACCAAGAAGTCAAAGGAACAAAATAACGTCTGTTTATGTATACTCCTATTTGCAAGCCATAATAAGCTCTAACCATGTGCAGTTATGCTACACCTACTAATGGATCGACTCTTGCTTTGTGCAGACTGTGCCTGTTAACCCAAAACCTTTCTTGAACAATCTGACAGGGAAGTCTGTAATTGTCAAGCTTAAGTGGGGTATGGAGTACAAAGGTAAATTTTTGTTGTTATAAATTTTATTTATTTCAAATTTCAGAGTTAAATTTTATTCCTCGAGTTGGCCCTTCCATAAATATATTGTTGAACATTTGCTTTATTTTCCCAGGGTATCTTACTTCTGTTGACTCATACATGAACCTTCAGGTACTACCTTTGATCTTTGGATGTTTGGCTGTCGTATTATTGGACCTCCTCTATTTGTTTTTTATTATTTTGCAAGCTCATCATTCGTTTAATATGGAAGAACATGCCAAAAAAGTGATTACCACCTTTGCTACTGGTTGCAGCTTGCTAACACAGAGGAGTACATTGATGGACAATTCTCTGGAAACCTTGGTGAGATTCTGATCAGGTAATGATTCATAATCATTTTGTTTGCTTGCATCAGGTGTGTTAATCTAGATGGCAACGTATCCTATGGAAACCAGCTTCGTGTGCAAACTATAGAAACTCCAATCAAGACCACAGGATCTAAATCCAACGTCCAGGGTGTTTTGCATAAACCATCCCACCATTAACTTTGCTAATCAGATTACAATGGGTTGGGTGGGGGGTTTAAGTGTAAAAAATCCTGGACGTTGGATCCAAATTTTGTGGTCTTAATTGAAGTTTTCATAGTTTGCACACGAAGCTGGTTTCCATAGGATACGTTATAACCAAATAAAAATTTGCATGCTGTACAAGTCTGATTATTGAAGTGAAAAGGTACTTTAGTGTGGATCTGAAAAGGTTGTGAGTGGTCATGAAAAGACAGGGGTAAATGCCCAATAAAGAATGACCTCAGTTTGTAAAATTGTAGCATTGGATGTTTGGGCTGCAGTTTTCACAAAATAAGTTGATTAGGTTAGAGATTTTTAGGAAAAATAGTTTCTTGATTTTTCTTTTTTGGTTTTCTGAATACTTTGATTGAATCATGTGGCACAGAAATTTTGTTTCATCAATTCAATGTTTGAGTCATCGAGGAATACAATTTATCCCCTTAAGGGTTTGTTTGGTTTTGTTAGGATTGAATGAATCACTTAAAGTAAAAATCTCCTTCATCTTTTCCCATCCCCTTGTGGAGGGGATTAACCGAACAAGTCCTAACTGACACCCAACACACAGCTGCCACTTGTATGACTCATTTCTGTTTGTTCAATTTACAGATGCAACAACGTCCTTTATCTCCGAGGTGTTCCAGAAGACACAGAGATAGAGGATGCAGAGTGAGGAAACGTGGACCATGCCATAAGATTGGTTGATGATATTGTTCTGATAACGATGTACTAGCTGATGTCTTGAGATTGATGTCTTAAGATTGGTTGATGATATTTCAGATGCGCGCACTATCGAATACAATATTGACGATGCATTTGCTTTGCTTCCTGCCCACGTTCTGTCGTATACTAGTATAATGCTCGGCACGGCAAGCCATTGTGAAATCATTTGGTCAATGTAGTACGAACTGTTCCAATCTTGCCTCGTATGATTTGGCTCAATAACTATATGATGGAGGCTTTTGACTCTTGAAAGCTTGTGAAATCATTTGGTCAATGTAGTACGAACTGTTCCAATCTTGCCTCGTATGATTTGGCTCAATAACTATATGATGGAGGCTTTTGACTCTTGAAAGCTGTAGCTAACTCAGATTGACACATGTATCAGTCGGTCTATGTATTGTGCCACGGTGTAACAATCAGGCACTGGTATGCAATACCTAGAGTGAAGGTTGTCTGCAACTTCCTCACTTTGGCCAGCAGTTGGGCGTCGTTTGTAGGTTCAATTACCTTTCACGCAAAGATGCGAACGGACTTCGGTCCGGATGGCTAACTAGGATGGGAAGCTCCCGGTCGGGGTTCGACCCCCGAAGGCGCCTCTGTAACCAGGATTTGTGTACCTTAATTGGTGAATTCGATTGGCGGTGTGTGGAAAAAATTCCCTCGTCTGTCCCACGCCCGCTCAAAACACAGTCATCTCACGAAGCATGATGTCGATTGGGGTAGGGGTTCGAGAATTTTCTCGATCTGCGTGAGAAGATCTTCTAAGCAAAATGCTCAGGGACTAGTCTTAGTCCCCGCGGGTCGAGTTTTTTTTTTTTCACGCAAAGATTGCTTCAGTCATCGAGCAGTTTACAAACCATTCCACAATCCCACACATGTTATCAAGGCGAGAAAAAAAAGTGAGGTGAGATGACAGTTTGTATCAGGGTAACTAATCGCATCAATATTCGTGATCAAATGTCATCTATTCCCTCCGTTTGAAACTACAACGCCCATTTCAATTTCTTAGGATAAGCCTTTGACAAACAAATGACACGTCAGTGATGTTATTAGACTCATATATATAAAAAAAACAACTATAATAACTTAGAACTACATGAAGTATTAATGGATGAATTTATGGTCAAATAAAACTTGTAAAAAAGATAATTATCCTTCAGTCCTGTTGGCATCTCTGCAGGTGATGCTGCAGCTGCTACCTGCTGCTAACAAGTGATAACTGGGCCAAAAGAGGATCCCAAGTATCGATTTTTGGTTGCTTGTGTTCTGCTAAAGCAGGACATGAAGAAAGTTCAATTCATATATATAGATCAGAGCTAAACTTCATCCATAAATGTACTGATGATTGCTACTTCAGTAATAAAACCCTCAAAATTATATTATGAGCAGCAACAGGCTCATGTATAGCTCTATTAATAAGAGTATTATCCCATAGAAGAAATGAATAAAAGTATTATCCCATAGAAGAAATGTATGTCTAGAAAATGTGTCGGCTCTGTCATTTGCGCAAAAGGCTATGGTTCCAGACTGAAGCAGTGAATTACAAATCGCTTGGACTGCTTTTAAAAAATTAATGACAAATCACATGACTAATGCCAACTTCAACACTGATATTTCCTTTGCGATCAATGTGCCAGATTGATGCAAAGCTCATACAAATTGCACAGCACGAGGGCTTTCAGATCTAGCTGCACCCAAAAACAAAATAACTTTTTTTTTTTTCAAAATTCTGAATGGGAAAGAGGTGATGGAGAACTTATTCACCAAGGCTGCTCACACCTAGGCCAGCAAGCGACCCAGAATTTTAACACGTCTCTTTAGGTACTCTTGCTTCACCATCTGTAACTAAATCATCAGCGCCATTGCTGTTCAAGTGCATAAAAACGAACAAATCAGACAAGTCCATATAACCATGCATGTTATTCTAGCTAGCAAGTATACGATCCAACAAAGAATAAAACAAACCTGACAATTTGAATAAACTCACCTTGACTGAGCAGCACCTTGTAGTGAGGGTGAGTCGATTTGCATTGTCACGGGGCCATCATTCACCAAAGAAACCTGCAAGATTTTTTAATTTACCCTATTTCTGAAAAGGTCAAACACTATGAAAGCAAATAACATGTTTCATTCAGATACCTTCATCATCGCTCCAAAAATGCCATCTGCCAGTCAAAGTAGGAACATTGTCACATTTATTTATTTTCATATGATACAGTGACTCATGGCAGAAATCTTTAGATGTAGATGCAACATAGTGCAAAAGCAATAGTAGCAGCAGCAGGAATTATAAGTGCAAGCAAATCATGTATTATGAGTATGTGGAGCATAGACACGCTCATGACAATATTTCAGCGAAGTAAACAAGTGAGGAGAACATCTGCAGAACATCACTAAATAAATAGCTATGTTATCGTCATAACATAAAAGGAAGTGACTATCGAGATTCAAGAAGATGGAATGCACATCCAGCAGAAAAGAATGTTCAATGCAGGACCCTGGGGAGTGTGGGAAAGTTACAATGAATGCATCAATCATAACAAGAAATCCCAAATATAGGCAGATCCATGTTAACACAAGGAAAAATGAACATTGATTTGATAATCAAGAATTCAGGTTGATAAACTGTGTCAAGCACAATGAATGATAAAATGCATATTTGTTACCTTTCACTGAATCAGCCGAGTATGACCTTTGAAATTTCTCAACTAGAGAAGCATAGAATGGTTTCGCTTTTGCAGGTGGCATAGCCACATGAAAATCTGGCTTATTACCCTTCAGGATGCCATATAAGGTGAACTGACTGACTGAATAAGATATCAGATCAGAATCAGAGTAGTTAATAACAGATTTAATGGAGGCTGTTTATATTTTACACATGGGACAAGGTTGCACAATCATATTACCTAACAGCACCTCAAAGTTACGCTGCATGACCTGCAGGGAGGAAAAAGCTTATTTAAGTTTGTCTTCAAAGCTCATATGAAGTGCTGTAAATATTTTTTTGCGAACATGAAGTACAGTAAATAATTAGCATTCTCAAATAAGTCAACTTTATTCTTCCATTGGGCCAAGATGGATCTGAGGCTTACATTTCGATCCCATGCTTTTTCAGTCTTGTCATTTGGAAACAGCCTCATGTTCAGGACCTTCCGACAACTATGCAATGGCAATATTAGCATTCAATTAGAGATATAACAGGAGGCCATGCTAACTTAATATTTCAGCATAAACAAAATTTGATAAAAAAAGATGGTAAGTCAATAACATATCAGAAAACAAAAATGTAAATGAACAAGAAATGAAACCAGCCCGATGCGTTGGACACATCATGTTTGCCAAAGAATACTAATAACAAATCTGACACCGAATGCATGCGGCACTAAACATAGAAAGCATGCCACACAACAGATTACGTTATTAGTACAAGTGACTAGTGCTATCATTCATTTATCAAGGATCATGATTACATCCTGCACTGAAATCACTCCGCCAGCCCAATAAGTGATTACTGAATCAACACAGTACACTGTACACAGCTAACTGGTATCTGGATGACACATTCCCACTGCAGATTCTGATGAGTTATTATAAAGAATATAGTCATAGGTAAACAGACAAGAATTGAGAGGACGGCTAGCAGCTAGCACTAGCAATATAAACCAGTAACTGGAGGAAATGGGAGGCAGATGAACGGAGACGAGTTATACATGTAGTCGGCGTCGGAGTCGGTGTCCGCCTGGTGGACGCCGATGAGGACGAGGAGTCCAGGGCCGATCGCCGACACTATATGCCCCTCGACCTGTGACCTCACAGAAGAAGCATTCAGGGTAGATTCCGAGCGAATTGCAGTGCACTGAAGAGGGCGCTCACCTCGACACTCGCCGAGAGGACGCGCTGCACCACAGCCCTCATCCTGTGTCTTCTCTTGCCTCGGGATCCCCTTGCCTCCACCACGCCCAGTGATGACTGGTGAGGGACGACAGGACGAGTCGCCGCTCGCCGGTGAGACACCGAGAAACGGCGGCGGCTCTGCTGAGGGGTGGGGAGCTGCTAGTGCAACGTGCGGATGCAGATGCCTTGTTGATGGGCCATCTAAAGCGCCAATGGTTTAGTGGGCCGGGCTTTGCATAAAAAATACCCTGCCAAATGAATTCTGGAGTTGTATAAAAATCATTATCACTCAAATATTATCTTGAATTTCGTAGAAATTGGTTGTACAATATTATCACTCAAATCGATGAGCTCTCACATGGCCTATTTGCGCTTGGCATATATGCGTCGCGGTACAGATGAATTACAAGAAGAGGAGAATACATGAACATGGTTTAGTTTTCAGGCGCATTCAATTCAAGTGTCACCAATTAAGACAATTTGAATAGGGTGTTACAATAATTTGACATTTGTTGAAGAGAATTTTGTGACTTTATATGACAGCTGATTCCACAAAACTCCGTTAGTTACGAAATAATATTCTTTTTTGATAAAAAGTTACAAAATAATATTGTAACTTGCTGCCATCAAGTTACCTGTTACCACACTTGCAATTACCACAATGGTGTGTCCACTGTCCACTGAGGTGCTTGCAAGCCTTCTATCATGGGGCCTGTTTGACAGTGAGAAAGGAGGAGGAGAGAAGAAAGAAGAGAAGAGCAACCAGGTCATTTGCCACTGTCGGGCCCACGCTTCAGGTCCTCAAACGGTGGAAATCTAACACCTAGTGGACGGAGTGGCACACACGTAAGAGTTTAAAATGACGCTGGCACACATGATAGATCGAATTTTTCAGTGGTATTGGTGAGGAGGCCATGTTTTATAATGGTATATCCATGAAAAAGCATCTTTCCTATTGACGTAGTTGATGCTTGTTCCCCTGGCCCGACCGACGACAGGTTGGCAGTCCAGCTGGTTTTGCGGATACTGGCGTGATGATGATCTGCGCGTGTACGTGGCCAGCTGCCCGGCTGGCGTGAGTAGCCGTGCGGCAGCTGCGGCCAGCATGCAGAGGACGTCGGGAGGTATGGAGGAGCATGAGGAACAGAGGGATTTTTTTCCCCCCCACGATTGAGCCATTCACCCGTTTTTGAGGAACAGGGAGTGGAGCTGCAATTTGGGAATCTCACACGAACAAGAAGGGTTGGCCTTTGACTAAAAAAAAAAGGGTTTGTGTAGACATTACGGATCTTCCTAGTGCCTACACCCTGACGAAACAAGAAAAGTTGCAGTAACTTTCTTTCAGCTTTGAACTGTATGTCCTTACCAATCAGCATAGCACACTGTTGAGTCATTGGCAAAGTAGTACTAAGAGTGTTTGACGAGGCAGCGGTCAAGAACGCAACGCAGCAAAGTGTTGAGTGCTTGACGGGCGGGGGCGGTCATGGTAGTTTTATCCTAGGCTAGAAGAACAGCCCAAGGCGTCGCGAATAGCTGACTCGCTGTCATCATCAGGAGTCAGGACCATCTCGATGTCTAGCAAAAATCGCATAGTCCGTTCCAAATTATAGTTCGTTTGATTTTTCTTTTCATGCCAAATTTGACCACTTATTCAAAAAATTATATGTAAAATATAACTTATTTTTTTTATGGTTTGCTTTATTAATAAAAGTTCTTCAATAATGACTTGAATTTGACTGTGTTTGCACAAAATAAATTTTCTAAATAAGATGAGCTCAAACTTGGTAAAAAAAAAGAATCAAGTTTAACTATAATTTGAGACGGAGGGAGTAGCATATATTGAACTTAATCTTATAATTTATAAATGAATGTGGAGAATACTTCATAATAGCACGTTTTAACTAAATAAGATTATTATATAGCTCAATTATAGTAATTTAAAAATATGAAAGCGACTACATCAAAATATTCAATATGTACTGATACGCTGTTTTTTTTTCCAAAAAATTGTACTGATACGCTATATGATATCAAAATAGTACTTTCTTTTATTTTTATTTCAAATTTAGCTATACATTAATTGTATTAGGTATATGCACTCTCTGGTTAAATTTAGACCATTACTCTAGATCATCATAAATTCTAACGGTATATATATATATTTCTTTTTTTTTTTTTTTGCTGCACTCCATTCATTTGTGGCCGTTAGATCATCATAAAACCCAACAGTGGATATTCTTCTTCTTTTAATTAATCTCGTAATTTTTGGTCCTCCCAGTGAACGATGTGACTCCCTTTTCGTTGTGTTGATATAATAGACTTCACCAACATTACAATTCTTCTTAGGATATTATTCATTTGGCATATAAAAACATCATAGTATTTAGATGCAAAAGATGTATTTTGAGAAATCTAGAACATCAGAATATATTATTTTGTACAGAAGGAACATGATAATTCTGTACTTAAAAAACATGATAATTATGGACATGCAAATACTTTGTCTGTGATCTCTGCTCAGATTTTCCTTGTTCACCTAGGACCTGATAAATGGGAGGCTTGAAGCGGAGCTGATGAAGACAATTTCCCATCATTGGCAAGGTTGTCTGGAACCATAGCTACAAAGTTGAATTCTATATTAGTTTCCACGTTGATTGTACCTTCCAGTACTTTGACAACAACTGACATTTGAGGCCTCTTGTTGTAGTCAATCTGCAAACACCACATGGCGAGCTTCATCATCTGAATCACTTCTGCCTTGTGCATTTGCATATCATCACTATGAACATCAATCAAATCTTCCAACTGATTGTTTCTTGCCTTCTCCTGCAATATGCTAATGAGATGAACACTTTCATGAGGCTGAGAATAATCAAGATTCTTTCTCCCACAGACAATTTCCATGACTACTACTCCAAAGCTGTATATGTCAACTTTCTCAGTGATCTGTGATGTCAACCACTCAGGAGCTAAATATCCAGGAGTGCCTCTCATTCTTGTAATCACTTGGCTCTTATCCCTGTCAATCATCTTAGATAGCCTGAAATCAGAAAGCTTTGCACTGAAGTTGTCATCTAAGAGGATATTTTGTGGTTTGATGTCCAAATGAGCAATTCGCTGCCTGCACTCTTCATGAAGATAAGCTAGGCCCTTGGCGATATCGGTGACAATCCTGCATCGTTCATGCCAGTCAAGAGACATACTTGCATCTTGGGAATAGATCCATCTGTCCAATGATCCTTGGGACATATATTCATATACTAGGAGTCTATGAGATTTCTCTGCACAAAAGCCAATCAATGTCACCAGATTTATATGATGAATGTTTCCAATTGTCTCAACTTCTGCCAAGAATTCCCTCCTTCCTTGACCAGCTCGATCCAGTTGTTTTACTGCAACTCTCTGCTCACCTATCCGCCCCTCATAAACAGATCCAAATCCTCCTTTCCCAATCATTTTGCTGAATTGCTCGGTTGCTACTTTCAACTGCTCAAACGTGAATCTAGTAGTCATACCTGGCACTTCTCCAAAATCATCATCATCATCTCTATGCTGATATCGCCTCCGGAGAACCACCAAGGTAATAATGATCACAGCTAGTAAAGAAATGACCCCTGCAAGTGTGGATCCAACAATCGCACCTGCGCCAATACTTCCCTTTCTTGTGGGTGTGGTCCGAATCACAGTTCCATTCGAATTCGAGGGACCAGGAATAGGAGGAGACATTGTGATCTGCACCTTTAGGAATGCCGAAGAACTATAGTGAGTTTCTTGCCATTGATTTACTTGCAACGAAAAACACCTGTGTTGGCAGGTAACAGGAGCCTTGAGAGGTGTCGTTACCACGATACTGAAAGAACGCAGCCTTGCAGGAGCAATTCTGCAAGCAGGCCTTCTTGCAACTTTCTTCATCAATCATCTGAGGCAGTGCAGCCATTGTATCTATATAATTGAAGTAAGAAACATTACTCAGAGCAAGGAGCTTATGGTCTTGCATCGAGGCACAAGAAATTGGAGTCACGGGCACGCATCCGAGGTTGATCCCGCGGTCATCTATCTGCTTGAAGTATGTAGTGGTGCCGTCAGACTCAAATGGGCATGTACACTGCTGGCCACTGACGCAGATGCCATATGCACCACAGACAGTTGGGTAAGCACAACTGTCTACCTGCCCCCGCAGAATGTCCTGTACCATCGGCCATCCGGCCCTTCCTTTATGCTGATACAACTTCAAGTGTCCGTCAGATTCGAACCTTATATACTTCTTCCCTCTGTACGTCGTGTCGATCGTGTCTGGCTCTACAGTTGATACATTAGCAGAGGAGGAGGACGCAAAGATGGCCAGCAAGTCATTTTTCAGGATCATGTAAGTTTTCTTGCTTCCAGCTTTGGCGGTCACCGTCTTTTGGTAGTACAATTGAGGCGGCGAAGATTGAGCAAATGCACACAAACCATCAGAAAGGACAGTGAGATAAACCTGATTGCTGGTCGTCCAGTTTGTGCCGGATGCATTTGGTGTCAACCTCATCCCTTCCACTAGTGGCTGGCCTGGGAGCAGACAATCTGTCGGATGGTCGAATGACTGCCACACCGCTGCATTCTTGTGGTCGAACAGCACCAGGTTGCCGGACTTGGACACGGTCATCCCAGCAACAGACTGGCCCGAGGTGCCGGTGGACCAGACGAGGCCTCCGGCGGTGTCCCGGAGCTGCAGGTCGCCGCCATCCGTGAAGGTGAGGGTGGCGTTCTCACGAACGAGGTGGTCCCGGTTTGCGGACCAAACCACCTGCGGGCTGCCCATGTGCGGAGAGTTGAGTAAGCCTTCGTCGTCGACGAAGACGATGCAGACGCCGAAGAGGAAGGCCTGGCACGGGGCGACGCAGTAGAAGCATGCAGCGAAGCAGAGGCCTAACCCCTTCGGATCGGACTGGAGGAGGAAGACATTCGCGGACGAGCCGTCCATGTAGTCGCAGGATTGTGCGTAGTTGCCATCTGCCTTGAGGCTGATGGTCCAGCTGGTGGAGAGGTCAGTAGATTCCGGCGTGGGGAAGTAGGGGAGGGAGCCCTCCGGCGCGTGGACGCGGATGCAGATACTCGTGGCGGCGACGGTGACGGCCAGAAGCAGCGAGAGGCGGTGTGAGGGAGGCATTGGGCGTGTCGGGATCGGCGAAGCGATTTGGAAAGCTCACATGAGCAAGAATGCAAGACGACTGCAATGCAAGAGGGGCTAATTGAGCTTACAACGAGCAGAGGACCGAAGCTCAGAGTTATTGCAAGTTTTTTCTTTTGAGGTTGTGTCCTCGAAAACGCGTGAATTTATTGCAATTTTTTTTTTCTTTTGAGGTTGTTTCCTTGAAAACGCGTGAAGAACGACCGACAACAGTCATCAGTCATCAGGACCCATCATGCTTGACGGTCAAATGCAAGTTGACTTAAGAAAAAAAAAAAAAAAAAGGAGAACGCAACACTGTAAAAACAACAAACCATCAAGTTGGCCGAAACATTGCGCTCACAAATGGCAACATGCGGGAGGAAAGTGGAGAAACTCCATTTGTACTCCTATATATCTGTAATCAATTAGACTAGCTCCAAGCTTAGATTTTCAGAGCTAGCACATTAGAACTTTCCTCACATCAAGTTGCATGACCATCGGAGCAACTTCTCACGGTCCAAATGCAAATGACAGCAACATAAAAAAGCTTAGGTTTGGATTGACTAAAGTAGGAAAGACCACAGGTTCTTCAATTACTTGATAAAGTTTGCTTGTCTTCCTAGTCCTATGTTGCTTAAGGTTAATACGAAGTACATACTAATAAGAGTCAACAGAGTACTAATGAGTCAAGGAACATTTAGCTAAATCTTAAATCTAGAGATGAAAAATATCGATTTCAAAAATAATGTTTGCCAAAGAATACTAATAACACATCTGACACCGAATGCATGCGGCACTAAACACAAAAATCATACCACACAACAGATTACGTTAGTAGTACAAGTGACTAGTGCTATCATTCATTTATCAAGGATCATCATTACATCCTGCACTGCAATCACTCCACCAGCTCAAATAACTCATTACTGAATCAACACAGTACACTGTACACTGTACACAGCTAACTGAAATTTGGATGACACATTCCCAGTGCAGATTCCCACTGTAAACAGACAACAATTGAGACGACGGCTAGCACAGTATAAAGGAGTCCAGGGCCGATCGCCGACACTATTCGCCCCTCGAACTGTGACCTCACAGACGAAGCATTCAGGGAAGATTCCGAGCGAATTGCAGTGCACTGAAGACGGCGCTCACCTCGACACTCGCCGAGAGGACGCGCTGCACCACAGCCCTCATCCTGTGTCTTCTCTTGCGTCCGCCACGCCCAGTGGTGAGGGACGACCGGACGAGTCGCCGCTCGCCGGCGAGAGACCAAAACGGCGGCGGCTCTGGTGTAGCCGTGCAGGGGTGGGGAGCAACTAGTGCAGTCTGCGAATGCAGATGCCTTGTTGATGGGCCGTCAAAAGCGCCAATAGTTTAGTGGGCCGGACTTTGCATTTCTTCTCTTGCGTGAATTAAAACCCTTGGCAATTGTTTTTTTTTTTTTTTTACTTTCAGAGCTTTCGATTACTCATTTGTCAAAATGTTACAGTGATTACTTCTGTGTGCTATAAAATATTTACATGATAATATTGGACAAAATCTTCTGTGCGTAGAGGAAAGAACAATACAAAAATTACGATTTACATTATTGTGTCAAGGAATATATGTATTTTTTTTACAGAAGTAAACAAAATCAAACAAAGCCATCTCTTATTCTTATCAACATGAGCGTATATCACTGCACAGCACGCTGCTCTTTGTTACTATATTGTTTTACAGCCATTTCTAAACGGAAAGCACATGCATTTCATCCAACTCTTGCATTATTTGACCAAAAGGGCGGGCGCCATGTGGCCATCTCGACAATCATCTCACAACCACTTCATGTATCCTCTCATTGTAGTTCCTAACATTAGGATGAACAGATCAATATAGTTATCTATCCATCACGCATTGATACCAAAAAGAGTGGGGTAGAAAGAGAACCTCACCTTCTAAAAAATGCTCAGCAAAATATGACTTTGATTTCAATTTTGTGATCTCTACATTGGTGTTCTTGGGTTTCAGAACTTGAGTAGAATCTCAAAGAAAAAGGCCTCAACTCTTCTTCTTCTCCCACTGGAGGTTTAAGTCGTAGAGACACATAAACCTTCACATCCTTTCCAGGTAGGCAGAGATGTGAAACTATAGGAATCTTCGTCATTTTGCAACCAGGAACCCACGAGTTTTTTTGTTTTGTTGACAAGAGCTCCACATAGTTGCCCGCCATTTTTTTATTATAGGCTTTAATGAAGCCTGAGACATGCATGGTGACCGTAATCACCGCCACGGTGTGAACCACTATAGCCACCATCACCATTGTAGTCTGGTCCTGTCATGAGTGAAACCTCAACTTTAGCTTCCTGTACCATTGGAATTAGCATGTACGTGATGCTAACCTTTTCACCAGGTAACTCTCCATTAATCTCGTTCTTAAGTATGGTTGTACTATCATACTCATCATCATCATCACAGACATTCCATACCAATCTAATAGGTGATCTTGTTTTCTCTTTTTGTCCTAATAATACATCTGTGCTACGGAATATTTGTAGTTCGAGTGTACAATATGGAACAATACCTCTATTGGGTTCAATAAGAGAAAGCTGCAAATTATAAAACATAACTTATTACAACATGTGTCTAATAGTAATAATTGTGTAATAGTTTTCCAAGATTGCCTTACGTACCTTATTGAGTGGTGGTTGGTTACCACATGGTGACTGGTTAAATGGCTCACCAGATGGTGGGTGATTAGCAGATGGCTCCTCACCAAGAAGGTGTCTTCTATGAATAGGTTGTCCCCCATGCCAATCATAGATATTGATAGCATCAATATCAAAATTGACACTAATAGCAAACAATTGGACCCGAAGACATCTATAACTATATTCATCATGATCCCCCTAGCTCCCTTGTCTTGTGAACCCCTTTGTCATGTGAACCTTCCCGTGGCCATTATCCCATTTGTCATCCATTTTTTTGAGACATTATACCTGAATTCTTATTAAAAACAGAATATCAAAGACTACTTTACACATTCCTACTTGTCGTCAATAAGAACCTCGTAATAAAATTTCATGAAAAAGGAAATAAGATAGGCAGTTTCAAGGAGCCTTAACCAACACTAACTGAAAATATAAGGAACATCCTACAATGAAATATATACATTTTCCACAATGTCATGAGGACGAATCTGGCGAAACAAAAAATAACTAATCATAACCTACACCATTTATATGTGGACTGAACACAAAATATAGACTAGTATGTACTATAGATAATAAATAATGCATCATGATATGATAAGTTACTATGCACAAAACTCATAACCAACAACTCTAAACAGTACATTTGACTTTGGTGAGACACTTGCTAGAACTAACACCAAAAAGTCCAAAAAAGAGTGAGCTATTTGAGATGTGAGCTTCATGCATTTCATCCGTTTTTCATTAAGAGGGAGCTTCATGCATCTCAAAAAACCAACAAAAAAAAAAAATACTTTTACAAAGAAAGTCTAGAAAACATAATAATAATCTTTTAAGAAAATATGAAGGAACGTCACATGATATTACCAAATCAAGAAGGCTGTACGCAAACTTAGCAACTATCCCAAGATTCCCAACGCCCAAACTTTACTCACTAAAAAGAAGACCCCCTAAATTGTGTACTTCAAAATCTTTGGACACCCAAACTATGCAACTTTTAACTATAACATTCTAAACTTTATATCAGCAATTCAATTTGTAGTGAAAGCTAAAGATTATATACAAAAAGTCAAAGCTCCATATAAAAAATTTAAATTTGCTAATATCCAAGTAAAATGTTTCTCAGATGCAAGCTAAAAAGCCTTTTTTTTTGAAGAAATACAACAATTTGGGAGTAGTTCTTTGAGCATGATGTTATGTTTAGTCTGGTAAGTACAAAAATTATCCTCTAGTATCCAAAAACATATAAAAATTTACTCACGCATGCCAAAGCCAATTTCACACGGCTTCACTAAGTTCACACATAAAATGACATACAACAGACTTATGAAAACTATTGCATGGCGAAATCTTGACCTTGGGACGAGAAGGGAAAATGAGAGGCCTCACCGTAAAGACGACGGCAGCGGACTGGCGGCGAAAACCCTCCTCCCCGACCTGTTTCCACGACGAGGTCAGCACGGGACGGAGCAGCGAGCGAGGCCCAGACCTTGGGACGAGGAGAAGGGGCAATGAGAGGCTGAGTGCGAGAAAGCTCACCGGGAAAGGGATACGTCGGGCAAAATAGCCGGCGTGGTCGTAGGCGGCGTAGGCTAGGGGTTTGGCGCCGCAGCGTTAATGGAAGCGCGAGCTCAGGCGAGAGCGGGGGCGCAAAGGATTAGATGCGTTCTTCCTGGCGGGCGATTTTTGGATCGTGCGATTTTGCCGTAGTTATAATTTGGCATGGGTCCATACCATATCCTATAGGACAAGGAAACCTGTGGAACTTTTCTTTCCTAATAAAGTGTTATGTTACAGTAGTTTCCTAACAGGGACGACGCGGGAGGCAGGCGAGCCGCGATTGCCGATTGGGCGGCAGGCGGCAGCGTCCGGCCTCCCTTTCCCCGCAGCAAAACAACGCGGTGGGCGCCTTTGTGGGAGACCGGACGGACTCCCGGACGCCGGATACCAGGCACTAGTGCAGTGCGAATGCGGAGGCCTTGTTGATGGGCCGTCAAAAGCGCCAATAGTTTAGTGTGGGCCGGACTTTGCATTTCATCTGTGCGTGAATTAAAACTCTTGGCAATTTTTTTTTTTTTGAACTTTCAGAGCTTTCCATTACTCATTGGTCAAATATTACAGAAGTTCCCCTAAAAAAAATTAGAGTAAAGTGCAGTGGCGGTCCTCTAACTTGCGCCGCTGTGTCATGCCGGTTCCCAAAGTCGCAAAACAGGCACTTAAGTGGCTAAACTCGGTTTTGGTGCCACCGTGGTCCAACAGGGGCCGACGCGCGTCGTGATTAAGCAAATTACCCCCTGGGCGTCATTAGCCTTAACTGCCGTTTGGGGCCGTCATCCAGAGCGTTGCCGCACGCCGTTCTCCGTCGTTGCCGCGCGCCGTTCTCCGTCGTTGCCGCGCGCTGTTCTCCGTCGTCGCCGCGCGCGCATGCTGCATCATTGCTCGCGCGCCGGCCCGACCGTGTCGCGTCCGCAACGCGCGATCGCGAGCCAGTCGTCCCTTCGCTGCGCCCCCGAAACGGCAAAGCTAGATGGATGCCCGGCCTGCGTCGTGGTCGCGCGCGCCACGACTCTGACCACTGCACGCGTGCTCTAGACGAAACAGAGCAGCAAACAATCTGGGCTTAGCCAGGACGGCGCCTACTCAGCTGGAATCAACAGAGCAGACAAACAGAGCAGCAATCCCTTGCCTTCTATGCATCGTAGACAAACACATATTGCATACTGCAGCAGTACAGTTGGCCGATTAGCCATTGCATGAACAGGGTAATAGGCACCAAAAGCAGCATAGTAGACATCTTAATAGTTTGAACGGCGTGCGGCAACGCTCTGGATGACGCCCCCAAACGGCAGTTAACGCTAATGACGCCCAGGGGGTAATTTGCTTAATCCACGACGCGCGTCGGCCCCCTGTTGGACCACGGTGGCACCAAAACCGAGTTTAGCCACTTAAGTGCCTGTTTTGTGACTTCGGGGACCGGCATGACACAACGGCGCAAGTTAGAGGACCGCCACTGCACTTTACTCAAAAAATTATTACAGAACTTCTGTGTGCTATGAAATATTTCATGATAATATTGGACAAAATATTCTGTGAGGAAAGATCAATACAAAAATTACGATTTACATTATTGTGTCAAGGAATATATGCATGTTATGTTTCTTTACAGAAGTAAACAAAATCGAACAAAGCCATCTCTTATCCTTGTCAACATGAGCGTACATCACTGCACAGCACGCTGCTCTTTGTTACTATATTATTTTACAGCCATTTCTAAACGGTTATCCTTCACAACTATGGGCAACAAAACAAGTCTACAATCTGACCACCTTCACGACCATAAGCCTATAAACAGAAAACATGGCCGCATGTGCAAACCAAATCTACTGGCAAGATTGCAAGAACAAGCTGATCTTAAGCTGCAACCTTTATGAGGCCTGAGTAGCAGCCTTTGCTCCCATCGCATCTTGCTCAGTGCCACCTCCATTGCCATGTTCTGTTGCCGGATGGTCCTCTGTTATCATTGGCTCACCTGTAACAAGAATAGGCCCTTCACTCACCGACTCAGATCCATGAGCTTCAATCTGCTCCGGGATATCTGATAGCCTATCATCTGCTCTCTTTCTGGTAAACTTCCTGCTCAATGTGCTTGTCAGTGATCTGCCTGGTTCACCTGCATTTTTCTCTATCACCTTTGCCACATCTTCTCCTGAGTTCTCTGCAACTCCCAGCTTGTCTGCCGGGCTTGCTTCTTCATTGACTACAATCTTTATCGATGTCCGCTTCTCGCCCAGCTCCTTCAGGTTGGGACGTGGCGTTTGAGGGAGATTTGGATCAAGCTCTGTTACACTCTGAGAACCCGGAGTTGCAGGAAGGCTGGGAACAAGATTATGGGAGCTCCCCTTCCTTGAGTTTCTGCGGAAAAAGGAGCCTAAATTAAATAGACCCCCGTGTCCACTGCTTTTTGTTGTTGGATTCCTGTTCTATGACTCCTGTCAGTTCACAAGATATATTTAACAGTAGTGTTCCGAGTGTTTTGCTAAAAGTGCTACTACCTATAACCTGTCCTCATCCACTCAATCTATTTGCCTTTGTTACATTTAACGTGCAAGTTTATTTCTCTTGTATATTTCTGCACAGGCTTCTTCCTCTACACTTTACATGCTAGAGCCAGAGGACGCGGTTGCACACGGTGATGCATCACTTGCTGTTGATGACTTTTTGGCACGGACTGATGGGCATGTTGAAAGGTGCAGCAGCAATGGACCAACGGTGGATACTCCGTAGTAGTATTGGTGCTGCTGTGGCGGTCATGCTGAGGTGTGGACGCACTACACTTGCTGCTGTGGCAGTCGTGCTGAGGTGTTGACGCACTGCACCTCTCCCATAGAAATTACAATAGGGGCATGGAATGGAGCTGCCCAACGAAGCTCGCGGAGTTGGAACAACTCGCTGGACACTAGAACAGCAATGTATTCAGGTCTACCGATGTTGTTAAGTTACAATTTACAGGAACCTTATGAAGAATTCAGGAGGGTCTCCCTATCTAAGTTGCTATATGGGTATTGTTGAAACTGTGTAAGAACCACCTAGTGCTTCGTTAGAAGCACATTGATTTAAACTGTAGTTTGAATTGTACTATAAGTCTATCTATATATTTGTGTGATATTGATAGTCACTTTTCAATGCAAGTAAAATTGTGTCAATTTGTGTGCATGATAGGGATGTACTGCTTGCGCCATTATCATCCTGGGTGTGTTGGTAGTGTGTGATTTTCTAGAGAGATCTTCCCCTCATATGGATATATGATACGGTTGAAAACGGAACGGAAAAATTCCGAGTTCGACCGCGCCGTTTTCTACTTTTGACCCGATCGAATTCGTATTTTCTTGTCCGACTTTTTCGTTTTCGCTTTCGTTTTCGTATTTCAAATGTAAAAATAGAAAACAATTGAGGAGTTTTTCGACCGAGTTCGACCGTATTCTACTTTTCTACTTTTAGTTCCGAATATTTCAAATTTAAAATTCAGTTTAAACCGAATTTGGTTGTCGATCATGCCAACTAGGCAAATGTAAGTGTAGAGTATTGATGCTCATAGCCATATTATATAGGCATCTCACCCTGTCGCACCTCCCTAAGTCGTCGAGGTGGGACTAATCACCTCACACGATGTTGCGTGGCTGCATCTGGCTTCATGTGATGTTGTTGCTGCATTGCATGTGATTGCACCGACCAAAAGACGTAGAGCTAGCTAGATGGACCAAAATGATAAGTTTGCTCTCTTGCACTCGTAATTTGCCACAATGACACTTATTAATTGTTATGCATTGTGGGTTGGTATTCCGTATTGAATTTTTGTATACCGACAGTGTTCGACTTAAATCCGCTCAAATTGGTTCGCTTTTGAGATTCCGTAAGTTCGTGTTCGTTTTCGTGTCCGACTTTACCGTTTTCGTTTTTGTTTTCGTATTTCAAATGTAAAATAGAAAACGGTTGAGTAGTTTTTCGACCGAGTTCGACCGTTTTCATCCTTAGATATATCACGTCATCATTTTGTGATTTTCTAGAGAGATCTTTCCCTCAAATGGATATATCATGTCACTTTCTATGATTTTTTTTCCCTCAAATGAAAATATGGACTACATTGTTGCCACATCTACATTGTTTGTGTATGGGAGAAATTCATAATGGACATGTATGCTGTGCCGCATTTTCATTCATCGCATAAATGAAAATTTCATACATGCAAGAAGGAATACTATCTATCTCATACTGAGATTGTATCCGAAATAAGACTCGCCCCCAAGGCAGTTAAGTTATGTGCAACCGTGCTACAAGATTGTGTCATGTGAACAAGATTGATAGAGCTAAGATTACAAACAATGAGGTCCTTTAGTTCCCAAATCAGGCCGCTAGTTGTACTTCTTTCGAAATCTTCAGAGTTGCATTGAAAAAGTTGTACTTCTATCAAAATCTTCAGAGTGGCATTGAATAGGTCCTTTAGCAGAATTGACAGTTGCCAAGTGGTCTCTTATTGTTGGATCATCTTTTGGTTCAATTTATTCCAGTTTGATGACTGCATATTTTCTTTGGTGGTTTAAGTTGTCGAGCTGCTTCAGCACATCAGCTGTGAACTTGTAGATCATCGGAATCTCTGGATTTTGCACTTCAAATCTCGCTCCACGGCACCGGATGTATTTACTACATCTGAAATTCAAGGATCCGAAAAGAAATGCTTTTCAAATTTAATTCATAACAGGCTGTCAGGCACAATGTCTAAATTTAGAAACACACATTCTACTTCATATTATTAATTTTTGGAACACGCAATCAATGGCGACAAATTACTTACCAATACAAAGGTTGTGCATCCCGACAGCTCTTCTTCCCTCCCGAGCATCCTCGTTCTAGCTGATTTCATAGATGCACAGTAGTCCGAGCAAGAACGGCGAGGACGTGTCGTATCCCTGCCAGTCGTAGGTGGACCTGTGCTCGCGAGACTGGGGCCGACGCACTGGAGGAGCGCCCTATCATCGTCGGACGTCTTGAGAAGGTCGGAGTTGGAGATCACCAAGGGGCAGACCATGCCTGGCCCCGCCGCACGCGCCATGGCTTAGGACACGAACCCGTCATAGCTGATACCAACGACCGCCACGAGGACTGGGAGCGCGTCCAGCAGCACGGCGAGCGCGGCGGCCTGCGCGGACTCGGACGACGCCGGGGGAGCTGCAGGTGCTACCTTCCAGGATCGGGATCTCGCTCATCAGTTCAGTCGGGTTGATTCGAAAGGATAGGAGACGCATTTGTCAGTGATTGTAAGGATCTCATTGCAAATTGTCCAAAGCCAATGCGGGCGGTAAACTGTAAAATGACCATGGTGTTGTATATCTCATCTCCCAGCGCGATCAGATGGCCCAACATTCAAGTTTGTAGGTTTTATGGTTCATTGGGTTTACATTACACTAGATATCTCCTCCTTATTCGTTGATTTAACAGCTCCAATTTTCAAGCATCTTTTATTGTTTCCTTTCTTTCAACCAAACTATGTATCTAATTTCAGGTGGACTCCTTGTGTTTGGAACCAGATTCATGATACCTTGGTCAATAATGCTTGGCGAGCTTTTTGCATATTTAGGGAAAATTTAATACTTTGGTTGCCCTCCACAACTTTGCTGCAAACGCCATCTACTGCCTTTGGCCGTCCAGATACAATTAACCCTGCTCACTGCGACATCACTACACCCTTCTCAAAAATCATCGTCCCTATTGCACGGTCCTGACACAACTTGTGAGATGTTCAGAGCCACCAGATATCTAATCTAATACTCCTATAAGAATAAAACCCACTCAGCTGATTCTTTGATCTCTCCTTAAGCCACGTCACCAGAAACGCTCTCGTGCCGAACCCGTCCAGAGGACAGCGCCGCCGTTCCCCGCCCGTCCGCATCCATAAGCCTCAACCCCGTTCCGACCGTGCCCCTTCACCTGCATCTCGAGCGTTGTCGCGCGCCCACCATGCTCGTCATCGCGCGCCCCCTCGGGCGGGCGTCATCGCTCGGCGTCCGCCCCCCTACGACCGTCCGCATCCACGGAGGTCGATCGTCGTCGCGTGCCCACCTACCCCGTCCTCCGTCGATCGATGCTGTTTCTTATTCCTTAATCATCGTGATTCAGTGGCATTTATATCTGTCTCCACCACTGGATCCCAAAAGCCTGTCTCTTTGCTTCCCTTCGGTCTGTACCTTCTTTCGATTCCTCAAAAATTATATAATGCACAAACAAGCCGGCAAGGTGTTTACCTCCGTGATCTCCAAAGACTCCAATAGGTGCGAGACGCATGCTCACCGAGTCGAGCTTGAGGAAGAAAGGTGACGAGAAGATGCTGCAAATCAATCCGATGCGGCTACAATAATCTCCTCTCAACATAGGAAAAGTCTCAGTGATTTACTTTCCCATTGCCTCATCGATTCCTCTGATTTTAATTGGAAGGCATGCCTGCTTTCGGCCAAGCGATGGGCCATTGCTGTTGTGAGTTCGAGGTTGTGTTCTGTCCACTTTCGCTTTCCTTTGGATATTTGAAAGTGCATCTAGCTCTTTAGTGGGTTTTGGTGAATTGAATGACAACATAATTAAAGGTCTAATAAGTTTGCTAAGTGTTGAACAGGAAAGTGAGTCTATTATATATACTTGTGGATTATGTAGTAACAAGTATATTCAAGGTTCAACAAGTAAGCAAAGTTGATGGTATTCCACATAGTATGGAAGCAAAGCCAAATTGTGTATTGTTGTATTGGAAGATGATGAAAACAATCGTTCAAGCAAAAGACAACAATGCAAATGGAATCAATGAAATGGCTTATATGTTGTGGAATATCATAGCATCATGTGAAAGCAAGCATACTTGGCAAAAGGCAAATGAGACAAGAGTTGATGATATTGGGTTGGTCTCTATAATGGCTTGTTTCCCATGAATAGAAGATTGAAATAAGTGTTGGAGTGTCAAGCCAAAATGATAGGATATGAGGAACCGTGAATTGGCTTGACCATATTGATGTTGATCCATGTATGTCTCTATGTGAGTCAAACCGAAGCTTGATTGGTCTCAACAATCATATCTACAAGATAATCAAGCAAGGATCAAAGTGTTGAAGAAATGGTTATTCAATGGATGCTTAATGTGATGTGACTTGAATATGCCTTGATAAGGTGAAGATAGCAAGGAAAGGGCTTCGAGGTACTAAACGAAGGTGAAGGGCAAGCGGTGGCTTGGGACCGAGGTACCATAGCTAAGGTGAAGAAGAGAGTACTTGCATTTAGTCGAGGAACTAATCAAGCTATGAGGAGTCATATTGTGTTAAGGATCAAATCATTAGTGAAAGTGACTTGAAGCCATTGAGTTGAACTCGTATTTGTGGAAATGGTTCAAGTCACATGCTCAAGGTATATTTGCTCTAAGAGATGAGACAAAGATGATAGAGGATGATGTACAGGTTCAAGGACTTTCCGGTTGCATTTTGGTGGTGTTTCCAACTCTCAGCGATTTAAATTCATTTCTCTTTTGAATCTTGAGTTTAGGAAATGCCGTACTATTAAGAGAGATCCTAGGACCCTTGGCTACATGTGAACTAAATGCTCAAACCTTCAGCTCAACCAAAAACATCACCTCACGTACCAAAACAGCCACCGAGACACTTTTTACACTTTGTCAGCGGGCGGCGGCGGGCAATGCCGCGGCGTAAGTGAGGCAGTGCCGCTCTGCGGCAGTGCCGCGCGTTAAGTGAGGCAGTACCGCACTTAACAGACCGTTGGGGTCCGCCGGGTATAAATACTCATCCAGCCCCTCCCCAACGGTCACTTCTTCTACCCCAACGTTCATTTCGTGGAAGAACAGAACCAAAGCTCTTCTCTCTCTCCTCCACTGTTGCTCCTCCACTCCCCAAGCTAGATTTCGATTCCCACCATCAAATCTTAAGGGAGAAGGCAACAAACTTCGATTGGAGACCGGATCTACAGCTTCCCCACCTTAAAAGAGCATTTGGTTCGTGTTTGGCCGGTGTGCTAGGGTTCTTTACTCTTGGAGCTTGCTCCTAGCCGGCTAGGCGTCACCCTTGAGCTGCCAACTTGTGTGGCAGCCTTGGGAGGTTTGTAACCTCACTCAAAATCAAGAAAATCACCCTTCATCTCAAGGGTTCACTCCCTTGACTTGAGAACGAGGGAAGGGACAGCTTGTGTGGCGAATCCCAATCCTTTTGTGGATACCTCAACAACGTGGACGTAACCCAGCCTTTGTGGCGACGGTGAACCACGGGATAAATCCTTGTCTCACGTGTGCTTTTTACATTCTTGCATTCATTTGTTGTGAGCTAGGGTTTCATCCCGATCTACTTTGTTGTGGAGTTCCTGGTACTTTCTATTGGATATCTATGATATATTTGTGTGCAGGAACTTGGGAAATTCACTCGATCTAAGTTTCATTGCTTAGATTTCAAACTGCAGTTTGTGTTTGTCTGCGCTGTGTGGCAAAGCCGCACCAAACGTGCGTCTTGGGGCATGCCGCGCGTTGTTCGACAACCGCTTGAGTTGAGTTTTTGTGGTGGTTTTAAGGTACGGGCCTATTCACCCCCCCCTCCTCTAGGCCTCCTAGGCGACATCAAGGTCCTTACAAGTGGTATCAGAGCTGGGCTCTCAATTTCGGGCTTAACCGCCTTGAGAGAAAGATGTCGACAAGTGAGGAGGTATCTCTAGAACTTCTACTTTCTCGATGGCTCAAACTATGCATCTTGGTCTGCTAGTGTGCTTGATATTTTTAGGACCATGGGTCCTCATATAGAGCGGTTGTAGATGTGAGCATTTCACCTCCTAGTGATGATTTGGAGTATCTATATAGAGAGGAAGTGAAATACTTACATCATTACAATGATCAAGCTACTAATATTTTGTTTAGTGCTTTGAGTGAAGATGTATTAGATGATGTCATATTTGGAGATGGTGAACCGCTTGATGATGCTCATCTCATTTGGACGCACTCAAAGAAAGATATGGCAAGTCCAAATGTGATGAGAGTAATCTCTCATTGGAGGAACCACTTGAGGAGTGCTCAACTTCACCAACACATGATGAGCCTCAAGTGATTCTCCCAAAAGGCATAATTGATCATGCCACATCCACTTCCTCACCAACACATGACTTAATGGATGGTAGTGAAATGGTTGGTGAGAACAATATTTTTATATGTGGTACTTCTACTTCCTCTAGTTCTTGTGAGACTAACATTTTGAAGGAAGAAGAAGCTTGTGATCGGTGGAGGCCAAATGATGAATCCACCTCACCTAGAGGCACAACTCTCTATGTCACATCTCATGTGTGCCTCATGGCAAAAGGTGAGAAGGTAAAATCAAAAGACAAACCCTCTCCACCTCCTAGTGACATCTCTAGTAGTGATCTTAGTGATAGCTCTAGTGATGATGTATCTAGTGATGAAGAAATTGATGATGCTATTAAAAATTTAGATCCTAAGACCAAACTCTTTATCTCTCAGCTAATGAAGGATTTAGAGAGTGTTTAAGCAGAGCTAGCCAATAGTGATGACAATCTAACTAAGTTAGAAAAGATGTATATTGGCTGCAAGGACGCTCTTGCATTAAAGGGAAGTGAGGTGGACTCCTTGCACAAGGCTTTGGCCGAAGAGCAAAGAGAACATGTTCTCACAACGAAGGCTAATATTGCACTCAATGACAAGTATTGTGTCTTAGTTGAAAAGCACAAGGAGATTGAGTTGCAATATAGTCATCTTAGGGAGAGCATCTCACAGCCCTCTAATGCAAAGGACACCTCTACTCCCTCCACTAGCCAAGGTTGTGGAAAATGCTTTAATCTTGATTTGAATGTTTATGCCACTAACCTTGTTGATATAGAAGCTATGAGAAAAGAGATTGCTAGACTCAATGAGATAATCAAAGGTGAGCTTGGGCACACAAAAGAAGCCAAGACAAATGGCAAGAAATTAGTGAATGGATCTGAATGTGTGCAGTTTGAGAGGAAGGAGAAGATTGGTATAGTTCAGCCTGCACAGACCGCGGCAGTGCCGCACCCCAAGGGCAGCAGTGCCGCGCCCCGCAAAAATAGGAAGGCTACCAATCTGTCTCCCGGTCAAACTCAGCTCATAACAATGATGCCAAGGCATGATAGCAAAGCTTCCAAGACCATCAAGGTGCAACATCAATCAAAGAAGACTATCATCACTTGCTTCAAGTGCAAGAAAGAGGGTCACTATGTTAAAGATTGCATCTTGAGGAAAGAAAGGAGGGGCATGAGCAAGATCCAAAAGAAAAAGAAGATGGCTCGTGCTAAGTACTCCAACATGAGACACATTGCCTCTACGTGTTCCAACAAGGTTGATGACCAAGCCACACTTCCAAAAAGCAAGAAGTGTTATGGATGCAATGAGAAAGGATATGAAATTAATTCATGTCCAAACAAGAAAAGTGAAGGCTTGTCATCATAAAAAAAGAGGCTCATCAACAAGGTAGCAAGCAAAATACAAAAAGAGAAGGCTAACAAGAATAAGAGCCGCCTATGCTACACTTGTAGAGGAAAGGGACATTTAAGTAAGGATTGTCCCTTGGGTAACACTCCTAAGCTCAACTTGTCAATTAATTCAAATATGCTTAGGATGCCTAAAAATGACACTTGTGCTAGAGAGATAATTGGTTCACCACGTGCTAGCACAAAGGCCATTTGGGTGCCTAAGTCTCTTGTGACTAACCTTGATGGACCCAACTTGGTTTGGGTACCACCAAGTTGTGCTTGATGAGTGTTGTAGGTACTTGGAGGTGATATGAAGCTTTGGGGTGCTTGAGCAAGTTAATTAAAAATATTCACTCAAGCTATCAATCAATTCATATTATATTCTCTTATATGGTTGACCCGAAGATGAATTAATGGAAATATCTCAAACTTCATATTCACCTCGGTAACTAGTACCTAACCTTTCTTAGCTAGCCATTTGACTTGTGTAGTCTCTAGTAGTTCACAAATATATGTGTGTTTGTAAATTATTAGGAGTGGCTAGAGTGCTTTTAGTTTAAATGAATCATTTGCCATATGATGCTTTTAATGGCTCTCTAGTAGAGCAAGATCTTATTCATGTTGTAGGTATTGAAGAACCACCTTGTGTTGCTGATCGGTCCTCTGTGCAGTCTGTATTGATCTGGTCATAACTCCATCTTGGGAAGTGCAAATGACAATCCGTTTGTTGGGTTTGAAAGTTAAATTGATGAGCTTTCATACCATGTGCAGCATGTACCAAGAAATATTATAGATTGATACAGTTTTACACTTGAAGTTGAGCATATGGCAGACTGTAGAACTTTTGATTAGTCTGTACTAAAAGTGGTTTGCAGCCAAAATGAAGTTTGCAAATAGATCGTCACTGGTGGCATTGGAAACTAGACCTCATAAGCTTTCCAACAAGTGCTCATTGACCTTCATAGCCTTTGGGAATCAAAAGTTATGAATGTTTCTTCCACTGCTCCGATTTTCACTAAAGTGGTCTATTTTTCAGTGAAGTGGTCCATTTTCAGTGAACTGAACAAATCTTGATAATGGTGGAGAGTTGACACTTAAGGAAGCATGAATGGTTGAAATGTTCTCACCAAAAGGAGTGGAGGATTCTCAAGTTGCTTCTGCACCAAATTCCGCTGACATCTCTGATGCAATACATCTGTAGACCTCGACTGCAACATTGCAGAGCGGCAGTGCCACCCCTGAGAGCGGCAGTGCCGCGCCTGTGAAGACAGCAGCAACTGATTCCACTCCAGTTCATGGACAAAGCCTGCAACTTTTATATGAGCAACGTGAAGATGAAGATATTGTCTCATTCATTACTTTCAAGAAGGGTGGTGACAACTAAATCTCAAGTGCACCTTTGTGCTTGTGTAGCCACTTCGGTAAATGAAGCACTTGAGAATTTTCATTGGTTATTGATCATGAAAAAGAGAAGACTATGATTGAAATTGAATTGATCATCTACACCAAGCAACATAGATGATTTGAGCTTTCTCGTGAACTTCAAATCAAGAATTTCAAGTTGAAGCAACTTTATGGTCACTCATGCATACTATGAGTTGGTTGAAGGATTTGGACTCTTGGTTTTCACATTAGAAAATATAAGTAAATCTGAAGAAGGCCAAGAATAAAGAATCATGCTCAAGTAAAGCAAAGGCATTGATCACTCACAACTCAAGAACTTCCTACTTCATGGAATCTTGTCATATGGTAGATTGCCAAATCCTCATTCTCATATTATGGGCATCTACATGCTATAAATGGTTGTGAGTATCTCTTGGCATGCATATTTCATTTTTGATATTCTATTGTTGCCACGACCTAGACATAAAGTGAAAATCCCAAGTTCTTAAATGAATAAAGTGCTATGTGAGAAATTCAAATGCTTAGAGCACTTATCGAAAGGGAATTTACTCTATGGCTAGAGTTGTGAGACTAATCTTTTCTCTAAGTGATTTATGTAGTCTCACTATATGAGAATGTGTTCCTCAAATGAGTGTGCTATATATGAAGGAAATCAATCCAAAACCATGTGATGTATTCTCTCTTTAAGTTGATTTGGAGTTGATTTATCTATATTAGCCACTCACCATAATATGGCTTAATTCTACCCTTTGGACTTAAATGACCAACCATGCATATTCACATCTTCATTCCACTCAAAAGAATATGCATGATTCTTTAAGGGAGATTTAGTCCATGTTATGAGGTTTCTCTATTTAGTAACCCACTTGCCTTCCACACATATAAAGGGTTACTAAATGAGAAGCTAGTGCTTGTGTTACTAATGACCTCTTGTGTCTGAGATTATCCATAGAAAAGTATCAAATGGAGGTTGAGCTACAATTGGATATATCACAAGCTTGAAGGTTACTCTTCACCTAAAGTAAAGATGATGTGCTAGCGGCCACATTGATCAAAATCTGAGTTTGAATGAATTCAAGATTGAGGTTGAGATTGGATGAGCTATATTGGAGGAATTCACAAGATTGCAAACATTGATAAGAGGACTGAATGGATATAACATCTTGTGAGTACTTTCAACCAAATTCACCTCAAGATTGGACAAGAAGAAGAGAAGAAAAGTGAATCATCAAATTTGTCCAGAAATTGAAAATCTGAGTTGGTTGACTTCAAACATTGAGTTCAAAGATCAAACACTGATGAATTGAGCTAAAACTTTGTAAGCATGATATACATATCAAGTACTTGTTGTTGTACAATTGGCATGACAATTGGTTTGGAAGAAAATCAGTTTTAAGTTGATTTACATCGGCCTCGGCCTCGTCTGGCAGTTTTAGATTTGAGCAGCTTTTGGTAGAAAAGGACTGACCAAATGGAGTTCAAACGAGCTAAAATTTATACAGCAGTTAGAGAACTCATAGATGAAGGTCTTTACCAATTTTCATGCATAGATGACTTGCATTCTGGGAGATGTGGAGTTTTCTCTAAGAAAGACATAATCTGAAACTTATTGTACTTCGGACTTCAATAGTTGTTAGAGAGATTGATTTGACTGATCAAATGAAGTCCAAATGGATTGAAATTTTGACATGAGTTAGAGGACTCATAGATGAATATCTCTACCAAATTTTATGCATATTGGGCTAGTGGTCTGAGAGATGTGGATGTTTCTCTGAGGATGACAAAATCTGAAAAACCGACTGAATGGAATTAGATTGCATTGTGGCAACACGATTGAGTTGGCTCTCTAGTCGGTCATGAAAGATTCATTACATTTATGAAGCTTCAGTTTGATCAAAAGAGTTTCTATGAAAGTAAAAATCTCATGTTGACTTGACTGGACAAGTGAGCGCGGCAGTGCCGAACCCAAGCGCGGCAGTGCCGCGCCCCACCTATATAGTCAGGCATGGATGTAGGGGGAGGCCCCTAAACATGGATCCAAATGAGCTGCAATCAAATTACAAGGAGCAGCAAGTAACTGGAACAAGAAGTGATCAACCAAGACTATTGGATTACAAACAACTTGAAGAAGTCTTAAATCAATTGAAGTATAGTGCAAAACTCTCCCTTGATCTCATATTGTTAATGTGCTTAAGTGGACTTTGTGTACTCCTGTGTGCACAAATTTAGGGGGAGCTTAGCCTAAATCTTGTGTGACTACGGGTTTCCTTCAAGTGTATGATGTGCAGTCCAACACATGGAAAAGGAGGATAGATAGTTCCTTTGGATAATTTGAGTGCATCACAATTATTCTAGGAGGTCTCGGTCTTTATAAACCAAGTGCTCCCAGTTTAAATGTTGAATGCCTCAATCCTCTAGTGGAACTAGATCTGAAAGAGTTGGAGAAAATAATTAAAGAGTAGACTTTCATTGCTATTTCTTCTCTCTAGAGCTCATCAAGTGCTCTTCATCCATCTCATTGATCACCCAGGATCTGGTCTACAAAGAGTGATAACTCCTAGTTCATATTTTGCAAAGTTCATGAATTTAACCTTTTGCTCTCTATGTGGGCTACTTTAGGAAAAGAAAGAACTAGGGATCTGATATATGGAGCTTGGATGATCATGAGTGCTCTAATTCACCACATTTCATCAAATGAGAACTATGGCTATCCAAATCATTTGAAATCTCACTCGTAATGGTCATATCATTGTGGTGACCTATCTACCTTGGTGGTGGTATGTTCTCTTGGCATAATTTCAATTATTACAAATTTATTATGCCTTGACCAAGATATAGGATGAACTCCTCTTGACTCTTAAACCGATTCAAGTGCATTTCACAAGTAATTCAAGTACTTGATGCACATATTGAGGGGGAGCCCATCATATGCCTGGTGTCTTTTGAGACTAACCTTTTCTTCTAGTAATTTGTGTAGTCTCATGGTGAGAATGAGTTTCTCTTGGGTATGCTACCTTAACTCAATCCAAATTGGTAAAGTTATCTCTCATATTCATTTAGATTGGAATTTTATCTCTTTAGTAGCTTATTTGGACTTCATTGACCAAAAGTGCATATGTTCTTGCCTTCCACATATATATATACGCACTATCAACAAAAGGGAATTTAGTCTATGTTATGAGGTTTTACAATTAGTGACTCACCATGTCGTCCACATCCAAAGGGTCACTAGTTGTGAAACTCTAGCTTGTGCAATTTAATGCTATCTCTTGTCTTTGTGAGCCTTATCTAGGTGATACTATGAGATATGAGCATTCATTCCAATTGGCATCAACTTGTGAAGATACTTTAAATAGAACAACACTTAAACTTTTTGATCTTTGGGCTTGCCATTGGTTGGTATGGATAGCTCTTGAAATAAGCTTTCTAGAAAGTCCGAGATCACTGAAATCAGAGTTCGGAGTGAAAAGTTATGGCATTTTTGGTGAGATGACCTGTCTTTGTCTCGTGAGAGCTGCGGCAAGGTGCCGCTCAAAAGGGCGGCGATGCCGCACCTGTACAGGCCATGACAACTGATTTTTGAACTCTAATGACTAGTTTTGGTTTTGGGTGCATATATACTCATTCTATGGCCCCTGAGCTATCTATTGACAACCAAAACATTGCAAACCTTCCGAAAAGCCATATGAAGACTCTTTTCAAGTGGTGTCAAAATTGTGAAGATCTTATTTCAGTTGGTATTCATGGATAATCTCTCAATTTGGTTTATCAAGAAATATGTCTTCAGCTAGTATCTCAATATGTCAACAAGAGCTAGCAATGGACTTTCAAATGATATCAAGCACAAGCTTTGGGTTATCTCCTTGAAGATGATGATGTTGAGAGATGGGCACAAATGAAATTATCTCACAGAAAGAATTACTAGTCCCATCAAAGCACCATCAAAGCACTAAATTCAAATATTGAAATCATCTTCTTGGTGGAGATTGTGAGGCTTAGAACAAAGGTATATCACTCCATGAAATCTTGTACTACCTTTGTGCATCTAGGCCCTTACATGCTAGTGTGTGCATGTGTATGCAATAGTTTGAGTCACACCATGAGTTTGTTCTTGTGGTGGTGATTAGAGATTTCATTAGATATTTGGTTGATACCTCTAGTGGTGCTGACTATGAGTTAGTCTCAAGTTCAAACTATTATCTTAGTGAGGTATGAGCTAAATATTCTAACATCTCAAGAATCTTGGCTTAAATTGTTGCATACTTTGTTTGGTAGAAAATTTAGGAGAGGGATCCTATATGCTAAACCTTTGCCTACTCTTGCTCTCACTTGTCTACTATCATATTTCTTTCTTTTGGTGAAAAGATCCTTTTTGGAGATTAATGCCAAAGGGGGAGAAATATTAAAGTGAGATTGATATGTGGTTTTAAAGGGGTAAAGGAGAGGCATATAAGATTTTTCAAATTTTTTGTGGTGTGTGCAAGGATAGTTTAAATTAATGCTCTTTAAGGACCATTTATGCTAGTGTGTGACATTCATGCCTTGTATGGTGGATTGTGTATATCTTGAGTGCATGAACTGCCATGAGCATCACGGTTATCATGTTACACCTTGCACCTCACGGATGCTATGATATAGGAGAGTTCTCACACTTCATCCTAAATATGTGTATTTGGCATTTGAGGCCAAAAGTTGAATTCCTTCAATGCACACATTTAGGGGGAGCTCACTATACCATAGGATTCAAAATCTTAATGTTTATCAATCTCTTGTAAGCTTTAATTGTGTTGTCATCAATCACCAAAAAGGAGGAGATTGAAAGTGCATCTAGCCCTTTAGTGGGTTTTGGTGAATTGAATGACAACATAATTAAAGGTCTAATAAGTTTGCTAAGTTTTGAACAGGAAAGTGAGTCTATTATATATACTTGTGGATTGTGTAGTAACAAGTATATTCAAGGTTCAACAAGTAAGTAAAGTTGATGGTATTCCACATAGTATGGAAGCAAAGCCAAATTGTGTATTGTTGTATTGGAAGATGATGAAAACAATCGTTCAAGCAAAAGACAACAATGCAAATGGAATCAATGAAATGGCTTATATGTTGTGGAATATCATAGCATCATGTGAAAGCAAGCATACTTGGCAAAAGGCAAATGAGACAAGAGTTGATGATATTGGGTTGGTCTCTATAATGGCTTGTTTCCCATGAATAGAAGATTGAAATAAGTGTTGGAGTGTGTCAAGCCAAAATGATAGGATATGAGGAACCGTGAATTGGCTTGACCATATTGATGTTGATCCATGTATGTCTCTATGTGAGTCAAACCGAAGCTTGATTGGTCTCAACAATCATATCTACAAGATAATCAAGCAAGGATCAAAGTGTTGAAGAAATGGTTATTCAATGGATGCTTAATGTGATGTGACTTGAATATGCCTTGATAAGGTGAAGATAGCAAGGAAAGGGCTTCGAGGTACTAAACGAAGGTGAAGGGCAAGCGGTGGCTTGGGACCGAGGTACCATAGCTAAGGTAAAGAAGAGAGTACTTGCATTTAGTCGAGGAACTAATCAACCTATGAGGAGTCATATTGTGTTAAGGATCAAATCATTAGTGGAAGTGACTTGAAGCCATTGAGTTGAACTCATATTTGTGGAAATGGTTCAAGTCACATGCTCAAAGCATATTTGCTCTAAGAGATGAGACAAAGATGATAGAGGATGATGTACAGGTTCAAGGACTTCCCGGTTGCATTTTGGTGGTGTTTCCAACTCTCAGCGATTTAAATTCATTTCTCTTTTGAATCTTGAGTTTAGAAAATGCTGTACTATTAAGAGAGATCCTAGGACCCTTGGCTACATGTGAACTAAATGCTCAAACCTCCAGCTCAACCAAAAACATCACCTCATAGCCAAAACAGCCAGCTGAGACACTTTTTACACTTTGTTTGCCAACGGCGGGCGCGGCGTGCTGCCGCGTTAAGTGAGGCAGTGCCGCACTTAACAGACCGTTGGGGTCCACCGGGTATAAATACCCATCCAGCCCCTCCCCAACGGTCGCTTCTTCTACCCCAACGTTCATTTCGTGGAAGAACAGAACCAAAGCTCTTCTCTCTCTCCTCCATTGTTGCTCCTCCACTCCCCAAGCTAGATTTCGATTCCCACCATCAAATCTTGAGGGAGAAGGCAGCAAACTTCGATTGGAGACCGGATCTACAGCTTCCCCACCTTAAAAGAGCATTTGGTTCGCGTTTGGCCGGTGTGCTAGGGTTCTTTACTCTTGGAGCTTGCTCCTAGCCGGCTAGGCGTCACCCTTGAGCTGCCAACTTGTGTGGCAGCCTTGGGAGGTTTGTAACCTCACTCAAAATCAAGAAAATCACCCTTCATCTCAAGGGTTCACTCCCTTGACTTGAGAACGAGGGAAGGGACAGCTTGTGTGGCGAATCCCAATCCTTTTGTGGATACCTCAACAACGTGGACGTAACCCAGCCTTTGTGGCGACGGTGAACCACGGGATAAATCCTTGTCTCACGTGTGCTTTTTACATTCTTGCATTCATTTGTTGTGAGCTAGGGTTTCATCCGGATCTACTTTGTTGTGGAGTTCCTGGTACTTTCTATTGGATATCTATGATATATTTGTGTGCAGGAACTTGGGAAATTCACTCGATCTAAGTTTCATTGCTTATATTTCAAACTGCAGTTTGTGTTTGTCTGCCAGGTGAGGCAGTGCCGCACCAAACGCGCGGCAGTGCCGCGCGTTGTTCTGACAACCGCTTGAGTTGAGTTTTTACAGGTGGTTTTAAGGTACAGGCCTAGTCCCCCCCCCCCTCTAGGCCTCCTAGGCGACATCAAGGTCCTTACAATATTATGGTTATCACACAAGGATAATAGTGATATGGATCTTTCATTATCTTCTGTAAAGAGCACACCAACTATTGTTGCTTTACTACATCATCTGTACTTCCAACTATCTCGATGTCCGCCCTTGAATCAAGGTATGGAATGGTCTCATGAGCTAGCTTCTTTCTCTTAGCGCCTCTCACGTGAAATCTATCGCATTCCCGCGGCAACGCGCGGGGAATCCTCCTAGTATACGTTTATGTTCATGCAGTTGTTTTCTTAGTTACTCATACATTATTTTAGAACATGGAGGTCTGAATATTGGATGTATTCTCTGTTTGTGTAGTCTTGAATGGAGCCATGGAACATGGAGGCATCTTGAGATTATAAAGCGAAATAATTACTCCCTCCGTCCATTTATCTCTTTCATCTAAGCCTTTGGCACAATGACCAATGAGTGCATTTAATCATCTTGGGTTAAGCGCATACGAGAAGTACCAAGCAAAAAACAACCAATGAGCAACAAAGGGACAATAAATGCAGATAAGTGGTAGCCAATGAGTACTAAAGAAGCAATAAATGCAAACAAGTCACAAACTAATACGAAGAAGATTGTTGGAAAAAAAATTGCTTAGATGAAGGAGATAAATGGACGGAGGGAGTATATACATAATTAGTATCACTGAACATATACTAATATACATTCTATTCTGCGAACTGTACTTTCCACTCACTACACAGTTTATGCATTGAAATTTGTCATTTGAGAGTAGAAGTATTTTTCTTCTTGATGCCACTGTGAAGAGAAAACAAGAATTGACAAAACTGCTACCAATGTATTGGAAGAGCAAAGGGATACTACGAGATTGCTGAGATGATGCACCTCTCGTTCACAGAGTCAAGAAGCAAATGCAGTCAAGTGGACATACAGAGTTGCAGAGAGGAAATTTGTGTTGCCTACCACCGTGACCGTCCCCATTTGCTCCTTTCCGTTTTTTTTGTGTGCATAGAGAAGGAACCATTTGCTCCTTTCCGTTTTTGTGTGCGGAGAGAAGGAACCATGTGGTGCGGCTCTAGTAATCCGGAGTTCCTTGGTTGGTTAAAACTTATATGCCTCTTGCAATCGTCACCTATCAAAATCTATCACCAGAAACTATAAGTATGTACCTCTCTGTCATAGAATTAAAGCTTCTAAACGGATTGATGATCCTAATTCCATGGTGCTCTTCTCCTTCGCTAAGGCATGGACGTGCCCATGCCCTCTCTCTCCCAGTGCCCTTTCTCCCACCCCTCTCTCTCTCTTGCCTCGCCGATTCAAATTCTGGTGTGCGATGATGTCATGGACGCCAAGGCCCACCAGACATGTAAGGAAAGGGTGTGGCTTGCGTGGACTGGCCATGTGTTCCACGCGCGCATCCGGTGCCACGACGAACGCACTATCATTCCCTCTTGAGACCCTACCAAGTTGCCGCGTGTTGCTATAAGATGGCTTGGCCACCCCGTCTAACCAAAGACAAGTGTTCGGTATGGAGATACAATCTTGTTCCACAGTAGATATTATCGCATATTTTATGACTTTTAGTATATTCATTAACTTTCCATAATATTTAAAGAAAGACATGGAATAAGCTTATGGCATATTTAAATTCATGGTCTTCCTTGTGACTTTGGCTTCCATAAACTCAAGGATTTGGCCTTGATGATGCTAGAGGAGGTAGTGGTGGAGGAACAGTGAAACCTGAGAAACAAAGTCAAGGTTATATTTATTATCCACAATATAGTACCGAATATTTCTTGATGATAATGGTTGAATTAATCTTTTCAGGTACTCACTTCCACATTTGATTCCAGCTGGCATTGGTCTGTAGCACCAGCGCGCAAGCATAACTAGCTTAGCCATGCTTATATGAGATTCCTCTTCGGGGATAATAATACTACAGATGCAAACCATGTCAGATCTTTTGACTTGACGAATGCAAGGTGCACTTGGATGGGGTTGAGGCCCCCCAATTTTGATTTCTTCCATGCACTTTGCTTTAACCAAATCTTTTTCCTCGTAGCAATCACGCTCACACCAGACTATATGTGCTACAAAACAAGTATAAAAGAAAGCACATAACACAAGTTGCAGGACTAGTTTTGTAGACATCATCCTATTAGATCCTACACCAGTATACTGCCTCTTTGTTAGCACACTGCTTGTACAAGTCATGGTATAGCACTGTTCTATTTATAGGGTGCAAATAGCAAACAATGAGAAAAAAATAAATGTCATCGAATCCTTACTACGATACCAGAACATTAATTAGATGAAAATCCTGCAACACACCTTTGTCTTAGGGGGATATGACACATTTAATTTTGATATCTTGGTAGGCCAACCTACGACCTCAAGTACCAAATTTATTTGATTTGCCATGTGATTTTGAAAGTCCTAGTATTATATTTCCCTTCACAACTCCCTGTGCCTCTCCCTCTCTCTCCCCCCCCCCCAAACCCTAGTCGCCGCCTCCTCTGCTCCGTGCGCTGCCGCCCACCTCAACCCTAACCCTAGCGCCGCCATCCCCACCGCTGCTGCCACCCTAGCTTCCCGCCTTCTCTGTGCTTTCAAATAGTACTACATGATAATATTGGACAAAAATATTCTGTGCGTAGGGGAAAGAGCAATACAAAAATTACGATTTACATTATTGTGTCAAGGAATATATGCATGTTATGTTTCTTTACAGAAGTAAACAAAATCGAACAGAGCCATCTTATCCTTATCAACATGAGCGTACATCACTGCACAGCACGCTGCTCTTTTGTTACTATATTATTTTACAGCCATTTCTAAATGGTTATCCTTCGCAACTATGGGCAGCAAAACAAGTCTACAATCTGACGTTCTTCACCACCATGAGCCTATAAACAGAAAACATGGCTGCATGCGCAAACCAAATCTACCAGCAAGATTAAAAGAACAAGCTGATCTAAAGTAGCAATCTTTATGAGGCCTGAGTAGCAACCTTTGCTCCCATCGCATCTTGCTCAGTGCCATCTCCATTGCCATGTTCCGTTGTCGGATGGTCCTCTGTTATCATTGGCTCACCTCTAACAAGAATAGGCCCTTCACTCACCGACTCAGATCCATGAGCTTCAATCTGCTCCGGGATATCTGATAGCCTATCATCTGCTCTCTTTCTGGTAAACTTCCTGCTCAATGTGCTTGTCAGTGATCTGCCTGGTTCACCTGCATTTTTCTCTATCACCTTTGCCACATCTTCTCCTGAGTTCTCTGCAACTCCCAGCTTGTCTGCCGGGCTTGCTTCTTCATTGACTACAATCTTTATCGATGTCCGCTTCTCGCCCAGCTCCTTCAGGTTGGGACGTGGCGTTTGAGGGAGATTTGGATCAAGCTCTGTTACACTCTGAGAACCCGGAGTTGCAGGAAGGCTGGGATCAAGATTTTTGGAGCTCCCCTTCCTTGAGTTTCTCCGGAAAAAGGAGCCTAGATTAAATAGAACCCTTGCCCACTGCTTTTTGGTGTCAGGATTTCCTTTGACTTGTCAACCTCTTGGTGAATCTGTGTGTCTGGGCATCGTGCTCGTCCTTTCCTGGATTCCCATGTTCTTGGAACCCCAGTGCCAGGGCGATGTACATACAAACCTCCAGGTTGTTCTTGTCCATCAATGTTTATGTGCTCCACTTCATCCATTAAGACTTTCTTTTCTTCAGGAAGTTCACCAGCATCCACTTCGCTATAAACAGATGTTGATACTGGTAGTTCAGTATCCGCTTGCTTCAATGATTTGTCCAAACTTGATATATTTTTGTCCTGCAGATACAACTAGAATTGAGTCCAGTCCAGCAGAGTCCTCCTACAGTTCAGGTCTGACCTTTTGATTTAATCCTGCTACCTCACTGAAGGCCACTAAAATGGTGTTTAAAATTACGGTAAAAGAAAATAGACATAATGTTTGCCACTGACCTCAGATATATCCTCAACTGTTACTGCCAAGTGAATCCTTCCTTTCTTGACATTATTCAGTGATATCCATTTGTCATGTCTTTGTCCACCACTCAGCTCATGTAAATCAATGGTACATTGTCTGTAAATAAAACAGAGTGAGGTGTATTTTTATTTCATTTCCAAATAATACCAAATTGGTCAGATTACTATAAAATAACAAGAAGTGCTAGACTATATCCTCTTCAACAAAAGCCAATTGAATCAGAGCAACGGGCTAATAAGACAGCAGAAGAGTTATTCTATAGATTTCCTTATCGAGTCATCATTTATGAACATGAGTTTATAAAACAGAACATACCCAAGCGAGTCATCAAACATGGGGTCCTTATCACGAACTTCCATGACAAGTTCATTTGTTGCCTCCCACGATGTGATTGGTATTTTAAATTCTTCAAACCACTTAAGGGGACAATGTTTTCCTCTGTATCTGTGTTTGGAATTTGAAAGGACCCAGACGACCTTTCACATAAGGGTCCGCTAGTCCTGTGCGTTGGACCATCAAATGTGTTACACCAATGAAGAGTAACACAAAAGCTGCACAATTCATCCTCACCGTTTATATCAGATGGCTTCATGTCAGTTCCTTCTAAAATCTCAAGTTTCACATATGCAATAGGTGGCCTCTCCTCAACGCTGAACCAGTTATTTTCTGCAGAACGAAAATAAATTGGTACCATAGAGAAGATGGCAGAAGGGAACAGTTTATCATCACATAATTTAAAAAATGCGAGTGATTATTCCTCTTAATGATTTTAGTCAAAATAGAACTTTGCAGCCATTGTTCACAGAACTATAGAGTTTGTTTAACTTTGGGGCATACCAGATTTTAGCATTTGCTAGCAGCCTAGCACAAGCTAATAAATATTTCAGTTCATATTGTACACCATACGAGAACTGTCTATAACTAAATTTTAACAGCATATCAACAGGAGGAGTTCAGAATCATATTTTTTTTTAATAGATTTCTGAAACTCAAGCAGAAATAAGTCACTACCTACCTGAAGGAGTAGATGCAAATTTTTCCACATTTATGACTATCATATTGGGCTGCGAGAAGAAAGAAAAAACCTCAGTAAGGAAAAGGTATATGGACAACCTTCAAAGGTAGCGCTGAAAAGGCTTTTGAAGAAAGCAAAACAAACAAAAAATAGTACTCCATAATAAAGATCTGACCTGAACTAATGTCTGTCCAAATGCAGTATCCATCAACTTATCCTGGAAAAAGAAACACAGTAGGCCGAGCGATCAGTAAGAAACAGAATCACCAATTATACAGTAAGAAAAGACTTTAATACAGCAAAATCTGACCAGCCATCCTGAAATTCCTGGAAACTCAGTGACATCAAGCCCATGATTAATGAGTGGTTTCACAGTCATCTGAAAATAAGGCGGCTCCACAAAACATAGTCTTACACGGCCAAGAAATGGCCAACTCCGAACAAACTTCACACCAACTAAAATCTGCAAAAACATATTCTTGTGTTGAGTACAACTTTACAAGGTAAATAATACATGTAGGGAAGAAACTGTTACCTTTGTCTAATGAGGGTTTTCTAAATATAAACACCGAGCTGTCATCAGACAATGATCAGAGGACCTCCCCTTTCCTCAAGGGCACTACTGGACTTGATACCGGCGCCATCTACTGTCTGCTAAAAGCACAAGGCCACCAGAGAGACGAAAGAGCGGCTTTCGTGTGGCAGAATTCGGCGCCACCGAGAGTGAAGATGTTCATGTGGCTCCTAAGAGGAGAATTCAGTGCAGGACTGTCTTGCACAAGAAACATATTCTTCATGACTGCACATGTGAGGTCTGCCACCTAGAAGATGAGACCCCGGAACACATTATCAATGGCTGTGCTCTGGCTAAGGAGCTCTGGGAAAAGCTAAACATGCCACTAATGATCGGAAAGGAATCTAATGACCTCCACAACCTGACGCCACAGGGTGCTGTGCCTGCTGAAGAATTTGGAGCGTTCATTGCCTTGTGCTGTTGGGAACTCTGGAAAGCCAGAAACGCTACCATTTTCAGGGGTCAAACACAGGGAGTCGACCAGCTGCTGAGAACTTGCAAAAGCCACAGCGGAGCACTGGCGTTTTCGTTTTAAGAAAAAGAAAAAACCGATAGCGGACAAATGGTGCCTTCTCTTTGAAGCGGCATGGCACAACTAGCTTATTTCCTGTGATCCCTTTCGTTTTCAGTCACTGATTAGTTCTTCATAGATAGGGATGAAAACAGATGGGATCGGAGTGGATAATGGCTCTCCCATATCCTAATCCTCCTTTTCTAATCGGTTTCGGATCGGATCGGATATTATGCGGATTCGGATGCGAATACGGATATTTTAGGATGTCGGAAATGGTGTGCGCCGCCACCTAGGGCCGCGCTCCCATCGTCTCCTCCGCGCTGCCGCTTGCCCCGGGAAGCCCGGCGGCGAGGATGGTGGCGGCAGGGCTGGTTGGCCCTCGCCCTCCCTTCTCCCCGGTGGATCTCCACGGTCGGGCCGTCTTCGCGGATCGGGCGGCATCGATTCGGGATCGGGTTGGCGACGGGATCACGCACAAGCGTGATGGACTCCATACTCGCGGCCTGATCCACGTCCAGATCGCTCGGCACACGATCCTCGACGGATCCGTGTGGCGTTTGGCGGATGCGGCCTTCCGGGCGGCGGCGCGGCAGTCCGTGTCGGGATCCATCGGCGGTCGGGCGCCCTCACGCGTCCCGAAATCCGTGGCTGGCTTCTTCGCATAATGGCATGGGGCACCCGGCGGTTCTTCGACGGAGGTCAATCACTCGAAAACGTCTAGATGTTCCAAGGCGCTTATGGCTCGGTGGAATCCTTCATCGGCCTTGGTGGAGTGGCGACGGCGGCGTTGATCTGACCCATCTGCTGTCCACTGGCTCTTTGCTATACTTGCTGCGATGGTGGCGGTGGCCTATACTACGGACGGCGGCCAATTCAAGACTTTCGGATCGATGGCGTAACGATATGGCTTGTGGTGGGCGCTGGTATTGCTACCATGTTTGACGACGGTGGCGCTGCGGGTGCCACATTTCTCGATGGAGACGTCGTTTAGAAAGATCTCTCGGGTGAAAACCTTACACCCGGTGCCTCTCGGTGGGCGGCGATGGCGTCTTTGATGTCATTTTCTCTCTCTGAGACGTCGTTTTTTGGAAGATCCTTTGGATTGTCGGCTTTGGTGCTGGCATCATGGTGGTTCCTTCGCACAAATACTAGGGCTTAGTATCGTTGCCAGGAATATCCGACATCTTCAATGGTGGAGATGTATTTTTCCGTCGGTTTTTTATTTTTTTTTAGTTGTATCACTTTTTACGTAATAATTGGTCTGATTCTACTGTTGGTAGATGAAGCCGGGTATGAAATACTATCATTTATCTGAAAAAAAAAAGACCGATTGTCGGACCGGAAGTAGACTATTAGAGGTCGGATAATATATGCTCACAAAATTAATACAAGTTCTAAATTTAGACTAAACAGTATAAAAGAAGCATATAAAACAAGTAAATATTCTTAATTAAGCATAGGATCTTAGTACAGCCGTACATAACGACTTCGTGTATGCTTAAAATAGGAAACTAGACAATCACAACACGCCCACCTACAAATTAGGTAAATATGCAATCATAGGATTACCATTCTATATGTAGCATAAAGATACTTCAATTATTATTCAAGTTTCGGTTGCTTAAAATATTTGGTTATCCTATTATAAGCATCGGAATCCACGTTTAATTATCGGATAATCCATATCCGCCGAATTTTGCCAATACCATATCCTACACCGCATCCGCATATAGTCGGATTCGGATTATCCGCATCCGCATGGATATTAAAAACACTTCTCCATATCTTTAAAATTCGGATTCGGAGCGGATCGGTGCGGAGAATTATCTGTACCACTTTCATCCCTATTCATAGATCGAGTCTTATACATAGAAATAGTGAGATAGAGAGTGAGTGATGAGTTGGGAGGAGTTGCCGGCCTGTCGGTGCTCTCTCTTCGGCTTGTACTTCAGTGGATTGAAGTTCATCTTGTCTTCAAGATTTCTTTGGTAATTTATTTTTAATCTAAGTTTACGTTGTTTATATTTGTCTACCTAGTTTGCGTCTCTTTTGAGTGCTTTATTCTTGTTCGGAGGAGTGGTAGAGTGTTAATCTATAGTGTAAGCGTGGTGCTCAGACTAGGGTTAATCATAAATTCCCCTTACTTTTCGGATATCAGGTGGTAGTATCATAAAGGTGACTTTATAGCTTTATTGAATCCTCTGCAGCCCACCATCCCGTTAGTAAGTACTGGTAGCCTTTTGGTGCTAGTAGGGAGGAAACTCTGCTTTGTTCTCTATTAGTTATCGGCCAAGATAGATCGGTAGAAGACATTGTTTACTCAAGTTAGAAGTCAAAGACCCTTAGTTATCCTCTTTATTGTCCCTACTTATCCTAACCTTGTTGCTATTCCTAGTTATCATAAACCTTTTTACTTATTTTATACCCTTATTAGTTATTATAAACCCAAACTTAGTTAACCTTTTTGTTGAGTTAGATTATAGTTAGCTTCACACGTTTCCCTGTGGATTCGATATTAAACCCCCTCGGGTGAAAACTACAGCGTATCTCGTGCGCTTGCATATCTTTTCCTATTTATTTTGTGTGCATTTAAAATACCCAATAGTTACTTCACGGTTAAGTCTTTTCATCATATGGGGTGCAAACTATGGGCTTTTACCTTTTAATCCTGAAAATATATAAATCACCAAAACTCGTGGAAGTTGTTAGTAAAGCCCCTAGTTCTACATAGATATTCATTTTATAACCTTATTTCATGTTTAATTGATTAATAAATATATACCATAAGAGGTGTCAACAACCACCAACTCCAAAGACGCTAGGGATCAACAAATTCCCAACAGTAACAAGAAATATGCATCTCCTCTAAAGAACAAGTGCCTCTAGATGCAATGAACAAGCAAATGCACTTGAATCTCACTCAATCTCACCAAGATTCGCAATCAAGCAAGAGAGATTAGTGGTGGGGAGTATTCTCACAAAGCTCAAGAGGATGTTAGAATGATCAAATGTACAAAAGAGCCCTCATGCAACCGGCCACCCCTCTATTATAAGCCCCCCCCCCCAAGGATAGAGTCGTTGGAGGCTTAAAACACATTCTGCATGTGCGCCGAACGCGCCCCGGGTAACGCCTTGGCGCGCTAGACGCGTTCACCCCCAGCGCGCCCGAGCTAGCTTGTTGGCGTCGGACCGCGGCGTCCGGCGGCGTAGCCCAGTGTCTAACGTGGGAGCGTCCGGCGCGAGCTCCCCGCATAGAGCTCATTGGGACTGCGTCCGGCGTCGCGGCGCCGACGCTGCCCGATCGCGGGCGCCTAAGCGCAACCACCAGCGCCTTTGCCCGGCCGATCGCCAACACGCGCCGGACGCTGGGGTTCCGAACCCTGGCATCTGACACGAGGGTGACTGACGCTGCGCCAGCGTCCGACGCAACCTTCTCAGCTCGAAGTCGTCGTGTCGCCGTCGCTTTCTCTTCAACATGCTACCCAACAAGTATACCAATTTGAGCACGAGGGTTAGCAAGAAATCTCCAACAAATTGCATCCAGCGCAATAGAAAATAGGCATCTTATTTTCTCAAAAGCAGTATCCAAACCCAACTCAACCTTGCAAACACCACCGCCTTTGTAAAAGTGCAAACACCACCAAATGTACATCTCCATGTGCATGTGTTAGCATTTTCACAATCTTTTTCTAAGGCGAAGTTGGTGCACTAGATTCTAATGCATTTGCAAGTCACGATGAATCTAGAGTCACTTCTAATGTGGATTAGCCGTGGTTTCCCATCTTGATAGTCGGCTATCAATCCAACATGTGATCACACTCTCTATAGTGTCTTGATCACTAAAAAGTCAAAAACCTATCAAGTATACCTTTGCCTTGATCTCCGGGTCTTTATTTTTTCACCAAGTGAGTTTGATGATCCATCATGTCCATCACCATAGTCCATGTTCATGATCATGTAGCTCCACACCGTCCATGCTATCCTATCTCATAAGCACATTTAGAGTAGAGGATTAGCATAATAGGGTTGCATCAATTGTCAAAACCAAACATGAGATTTTACCTGATGATAGAACCAGTAACAGATCCAGAATTTTCGTCCATTGCTGTCACTAACTATAATCATGCCAAACTTTTATGATATTCTGCTATGATACATTGGTATTATAATGGTATTGTACAAAGTTATTGATGTGAGGTGACATCAATACTTATATTGTGGATCCGACCCTGGACAGAACTACTTGTTCTTCAGATTAGAGCAAGTATAATAATGAGCTTATAGCCAAGCTAGTCAGCATTTTTGGATGAGAAAAGAGAGGAGAGAGATGAGAGCCCTGCAAGTTAAGCACCAAGCTGGGCACAAATGCATAGGTAATAGTGGATCCCAAGAGAGATGTATGTGAGAGGAGAAGGAAAGAGCATGAAACCATATAACAATAAAAAAATGTTTAGAGCCAAATAGAATATGAAGTATTGTATAGCTTGTCTCTTATGACTTAGCTATAAGCCAAATACTTAGGCTTTTATTGACCTTGCTCTTAGAGGTGCAAACGCGAGTCGTCATTATTGGTTCAGAAACACGTACAATATGGTCCACTTAAAGAAACTCAGTTTGTTCCTTTTTATCATAAAAAAGTGATCCCCCCCCCCCAAAACCCACCCACCCACACACACACACACCCAAAAAAAAAAAACCAAAGTTGCAGTCCACACACACCTAACGGATCACACACCAAAAAAAAAAAAAAAAACCGTGTCGTTTGGAAAGTTGAATGGTTAACTTGTTTTGATGCCGTGTCTGTAAGCACCTTTTGTCAGAACTCGGCCTAACGGATCATCCTAGTGCAATGGTGCCTTTTTCTAGTCGAAATCGCTATTCAACACAATGATTGGAAGGGCTTTGACTAATTTGACTTGCACAACAGTGACTTGTTAGCCGTGCACGGTGCAGCTGGGAATCCGAACGGCGTGTACGTCTGGATCCGAGACGCTTCCCTACAGGAGAAGTAAACAGCCCCAAAATCATGCTCACGACGATTAAGCGCAGCTCCAGCGCAGTGTTTTTTTAACGTGTTTTTTCAGGCCATCTAGCCACGGATGGAAAAGTAAGCACAACCTCCGTAAGCTACAATAGCCTAAGCAGAGATAATTAAGATGAGAACCACTAAAAATAAGAGAAAGAAAGTAACGAGGTGGAGGGAGGAGAGTGTTACTAGCCCACACGCTGGCCTGGCAAGAGATGACGGGGACGCCACCCAGGAACCCAAGAGGAGCAAGCGTACGCGCCGTGCCAACAAGAAGGTCCAAGGGCCCGAATGGGCTTGTATCCAATGTGAGCCCAAGTAGGAGAGTAGTTAAGCCACTAGAGCCGTGCTGCAAGCATCATCTATCTTCTTGTGAGTCAAGTTAGAACCAGAGAGGGGAGAGGAGGAGAGAACCGGCCTCGCCGGCTGGCGAACTTGTAATTGTACCCCGTTAATCCGAGATTCGTCGTGGTTCGTAGTAATTCGTGTTCGGGTTGCTAACAATCTGGTATCAGCTCGGTGGTCCAGCGCCGACGGACTGGATTCTTGTTCGGCGGCGTCTCACGAGCACTTCACGCGGTTCCGGCGAGCACAAGGAGCGATGGATCCGGTGGTGCTTCCGGGCTTCGAGCGAGTGGACGCCGTCTTGGGCGCGTCTCGGCGCGCGCGCGCGGACGAGATGGACCGCCGCCCGCGGGGAGCGGTGGAACGAGCTCGACACGCGAGCGAACACGGCGGAGGCAGCGCACCGCGCGCGCCGGTGTCTTGGATCGATTCGGCGGAAGCAGCGCACCACGAGCTCGTCAGCCAGCGCGCCGACCGGAACGAGGCGGCACAGCGGGAGCAGAACGCCGTCGTCGACCGCCGTCTCACGCGTCGCTGGAGGCCTACAACCTGTCAAAGTACACGCGGCGGCGGTCGCCGCCCGACAATCGGGCGGGCACCGGACGGGCGGCTCGCAGATCTGGAGCGGCGCACCGTCGACCTCGAGCTTCTCCGTGCTGTGGAGCGGACTGATGAGCAGGCGGATCGCCTCGACGCTCTGGAGACTGCGACGGCGGCTCTGCGGGTCTGGAAGCTGCGCACGGAGGCCGACATCGACGACGTGCGCTACGACATCCGCACCCTTCGTCGTCCTCCTGAGTTCGCGCCGCCCTACACTGGGATGCCGGCGTGGACTGGATCGTCAGCCATGCGCCCACCTGCAGGCTTCGTCGACGATCAGCCCTACGGGCACCGCTACGAATCGACTACACGGGTTCCGGCCTATGGTTCAGTGACGACCATAGAGCCGCACACGGCCAATGGTATGCACTTCCCTCCCAAACCCGATGATCCCCAATTCCATACTACTCCCCACCCTCTCAATCCTTCCCCAAACCACCACTTCGCTGATCCTACTTTTCCCCAAAACCCAACCGATCCCAACAGGCACAATCCCCACTACCAGCAGCAATTTGTTCCCAATCCTATACATCAGCCCATGAACCAATTCCACAATTCTCCTGGCCACTTCGACAACAACCATAGCCACAATCCCCACCTCGGCCACCTGCCCAAAATGCCTTTTCCAAAATTTGACGGCGATGATCCTCAATTCTGGATGAAGTGCGCCTACAATTACTTTGTCATGTATGGTGTTCATCAGTCGGTCTGGGTCCAGTGCTCAACCATGCAGTTCACTGGCGCTACCAAGCGTTGGTTCCAGTCAGCCGAGCACAAAATTTCATCTCAGGACTGGCCTAACTTTTGCCGCATGATTCGCGAGCGCTTCTGCCGTGATCAACACGAGCTTCTCGTGCGCCAACTCTTCCGCATTCGCATGCAAACAACCGTCCAAGACTATGTCGATAAATTTGTCGATCTAGTTGAGCAGCTCACTGCCTATACTCCTAACCCGGACCACCTATCCTATGTCCAACGCTTCATTGACGGCCTTCGCGATGACATCCATTCTGCTGTTATGATTCAAAGGCCCCAAGACCTCGATACTGCTTGCACTTTGGCTTTGATACAGGAGGAGGCCGCGGAGCCGGGGCGACGCCGAGACTACAGGCGTGGCGAGTCGTCGTTCCGGACGACACCAGCCAGGGGAGTCCTTCCGCCGCCTGTACATCAAGGGCGCGCGGGCGGTCCCGATCAGGACGACAAGAAGCTTCAAGAAGGCGTTCGTCCTCCTCCCCGCCCCGCTGGATTTGACGACAAGTTTCAGAAGTTGCGCAACTACCGCAAGGCGCAAGGTCTCTGCGTCCGCTGCGGCGAGCGTTGGCAACCCGGCCACAAATGCGCACCAGCGCTCCAGCTCCACGCGCTGCAGGAGGTCTGGCAAATCTGTGAACCCGCCTTCGATGCGGACGAGGCTACTGACGACACCACCGTACCTGATGAAGCCGAACAGTTACCTGCCGAAAATGTTCAACATCAGTTTTTCTCCATTTCTTCAGACACTCAGTCAGCACACAGCGGTCCCAAGTCATTGCAGTTGCAAGGTACAGTGCACGGGGTGGATGTCTCTATTCTCATCGATTCCGGTAGCAGCCACTCCTTCATCCGAGATTCAGTCGTCGCCCAGCTACCAGGTCGCCGTTCTATTGCAGCACCAATTTCTGTCAGAGTGGTCGATGGGTCCTGTCTGTCTTGTTTAGAGGAAATCCAAATGGCTTCCTGGGTCGTCCAAGGGTACGAGTTCCACTCCAATCTCAAAATTCTGCCACTCACCTCTTATGACATTATCATCAGAATGGATTGGCTCGAGGTGTTTTCACCCATGAAGGTTGATTGGTCAGAAAAGTGGATCCTGATTCCATACGGGGCAAGTCAGGCATTGCTTCAGGGCACTGGTTTCTCAGCAACATCCTGCTCTATTATTCAGTTGTATCATTTGGCTAGTGACACCTCCACTTCAGAAACTACACCTGTGGATCCAGCTGTCCAAGACATCCTCGATCGGTTTCAGTCCGTATTTGCAGAGCCAACTGAGCTTCCTCCTCGGCGGGCGTGTGACCACACCATACCGCTGGTTGAAGGTGCCAGCCCTGTATCAGTTTGTGCCTACCGTTACAACCCGGCGCTGAATATTGAGATTGAGAAACAGGTTACAGAGATGTTGCAAACCGATATGATCCAACCCAGTACCAGTGCTTTCTCCTCCCCAGTTCTTCTCGTCAGAAAGAAGGATGGCGGCTGGCGCTTTTGCGTCGATTACCATATGCTTAATGCCCTCACGGTCAAGTCGAAATTTCCTATTCCTATTGTGGACGAGCTGCTTGATGAACTGTCAGGTGCCAGTTGGTTCTCTGTCCTTGATCTTCGCGCGGGATTCAACCAAATCCGATTGGCACCAGGGGAGGAACCAAAGACTGCCTTCCAGACGCATTGGGGCCACTTTGAGTTTACAGTCATGTCGTTCAGCCTCACAGGAGCTCCCAATACCTTTCAAGGTGCCATGAACTCTACCCTGCGTGAGCTCCTCCGCAAGTGTGTTATCGTCTTCTTCGACGATATCCTCATCTATAGCAAGAGCTATGAGGAGCACCTCTTACACATTGAGCAAGTGTTGTCCCTACTGGCACGAGATCAGTGGCAGGTCAAGATCTCCAAGTGCAGATTTGCAAAACAGAGCATTGCCTATCTTGGTCATGTCATCAGTTCAGAAGGCGTCTCTACTGACCCAGGCAAGGTACAAGATATTGAACGATGGCCTGCACCTGAAGATGTCAAGCAGCTGCGCAGCTTCCTCGGGTTGGCCGGATACTACCGAAAATTTGTCAGAAATTATGCAACTATTGCTCGCCCTCTTTCTGATCTTCTGAAGAAGGGGGCCATCTTTATCTGGACTACAGCTCACCAGGCGGCGTTTACAGCTCTCAAGCAAGCTCTCATGACTGCGCCCGTTCTAGCTCTGCCCGATTTCTCCAAGACCTTCAAGATATAGACAGACGCCAGCGACAATGGGGTTGGCGCAGTTCTACTACAGGGCGATCATCCGTTGGCATTCGTGAGCAAGTCACTGGGACCACGAACTCGAGGCCTCTCCACCTACGAGAAGGAGTACCTCGCTGTTCTGGTAGCTATCGATCAATGGCGATCCTATCTCCAACACGGCGAGTTTCTCATCTACACGGATCAAAAAAGTTTGATACACATCTCTGACCAGCGTTTGCATACACCCTGGCAACAGAAATTGTACACCAAGCTCGTGGGCTTACAGTACAGGATCATCTATCGTCCTGGAGCGTCCAATCAGGCGGCTGATGCTATGTCTCGCCACCCGGCGCCATCTGCATAGCTCAACGCCATCTCTTCTGCTACCCCAGCTTGGCTCTCCCAGGTACGCGCCGGGTATGACATTGATCCCGTGTCCAGCAAGCTCTTGCAAGAATTGTCGGTCGCTCCTGACTCACACCCGCCCTTTACACTGAATGCTGGAATCATTCGCCGGAACGGCCGCGTCTGGATCGGCAGCAATACAACTCTGCAGCAGCGCATCATCTCTGCATTGCATGACTCACCTATTGGGGGCCACTCTAGATTTCCCGTAACTCTCAATCCTGTCAGGAAACTATTTGCTTGGCGCGGTCTCAAATCTGATGTTCAACAATTCGTGGCAGCCTGTTCTGTCTGTGCACAAGCTAAGCCCGACCGAGCCCGCTATCCAGGACTCTTGTCTCCTCTGCCAGTTCCATCTGAATCTTGGCAGGTGTTGACAATGGACTTCGTCGAAGGCCTCCCTCGTTCCGGCAATGCAGATTGTTTGATGGTGGTGGTTGACAAGTTTAGCAAATACGCACACTTCATACCTCTGCTACACCCATTCACAGCGGAGTCCGTGGCTCAGTCATTTCTTGACAACATCTACAGGTTACACGGCATGCCATAGCTTATTGTGAGCGACCGTGACCGTATCTTCAACATCCTCTTTTGGAAAGAACTTTTTCGTGTTGCGCAGGTGAACCTGGCGATGAGCTCGGCGTACCACCCGGAGAGCGACAGGCAGACGGAGCGCGTCAATCAATGCCTCGAGACGTTCCTCCGTTGCTTCGTCAGCTCCTGCCCCCGCCAATGGCTCAAGTGGGTGCCTCTCGTCGAGTACTGGTACAACACCAGCCTCCATTCGGCCACGAACAAGACGCCCTTCGAGATCCTCTACGGCCATCCACCACGCCACTTCGGCCTCTCCCCGGAGGTGGTCACGGCGTCGCCCGACCTCGACGCGACGTTGGCGGCTCGTGCGACAATGCTGGACGCCGTGCGCCAACATCTGCACCGCGCGCAGCAGCGGATGAAGAAGCAAGCAGACAAGCGCCGGTCTGAGCGTACATTCAACGTCGGCGACTCCGTCTTCCTCAAGCTCCAACCGTACGTGCAGTCGTCGCTGGCACCTCGTGCACACCAAAAACTCTCCTTCCGCTACTTCGGCCCGTACAAGATCCTTGCTCGCATCGGTGACGTCGCGTACAAGCTGGAGCTCCCGCCTTCGTCAGCGGTTCATCCAGTGTTCCACGTCTCGCTGCTGAAGCCGGCGTCGCCAGTCAAGCAGCCGGTGTCCACCGAGCTCCCTGATGTGGATGACGAGCACCAGGTCCCCGAACAGGTGCTTCAGCGGCGACTTCACCAACGCCGCGACGGTCCCGTCACGCAGCTCCTCATCAAGTGGTCGAGGACTGGACCCGGCGCTCGCGACATGGGAGGATGCTGAGGCGATCAAGCAACAGTTCCCAGCAGCTCCGGCGTGGGGACACGCCGGTTCTCAAGGAGGAGGGGATGTTACTAGCCCACACGCTGGCCTGGCAAGAGATGACGGGGACGCCACCCAGGAACCCAAGAGGAGCAAGCGTACGCGCCGTGCCAACAAGAAGGTCCAAGGGCCCGAATGGGCTTGTATCCAATGTGAGCCCAAGTAGGAGACTAGTTAAGCCACTAGAGCCGTGCTGCAGGCATCATCTATCTTCTTGTGAGTCAAGTTAGAACCAGAGAGGGGAGAGGAGGAGAGAACCGGCCTCGCCGGCCGGCGAACTTGTAATTGTACCCCGTTAATCCGAGATTCGTCGTGGTTCGTAGTAATTCGTGTTCGGGTTGCTAACAGAGAGTTGCACGTACCACCAACAAAGATAAACATTACTAGATCAAAGCTTTTTTCAGCTTTTGAATAAAACCACCACCCAGGTCAGGGAGAAGATCATGGAGTGGCTGAAAGCTTTTACACCAATCAAGCTAGTATCATCAGATGTAATAGAGCTTTAGGCCTTTTTCGTTTAACGTTGCTCAGTTAGTTTATCGCTGAATTTGGCTTTCATGTAAACTGGTATCCCCAGTAATGCTTGTGTACCGTGAGGGCTTTCTTAAAAGCCGAATTTAATAAAACTCTTTTTCAAAAAAAAAAAAAAACACCACTACTGTAGACCTGCATTGAGCCATTGACCATGCCCTCTCGGTACCCTTCATTATCCGTAGATCGTCTTGGCAGTTGGGTGGTGACAGGGCTGCTTGCATATGCTTGGGCACACCGCGCGCACACTACTTTACATGCTCCTTTGCGCGGTGTCCGATCCTCTGCCAAAAAGGAAGAACTACTCGAGCTTCCTCTGCGAAAAGGAAGGCGCGAATGTCGGCAGCACCAAAGAAAGAAAACTTTTACGAGAGCTAGCGCTGACCAAACAAACAGTTTCCCTCCTTCTCTGTTTCAGTTTTCTCTGTTTGGAGTAAAACATATCATAATCAAAATACAAACTAACAGAAATTGTGAATCTCAAAACAAAAATAGTTAATGTGATTTACTCTTATCTAACTATGGGTCGTTGTGCATGCATGCAAATCAGCCTCTCCCCATTTCCATCCGGATCCAATTCTGCGTGTTTATAAAATGTCATAATGTAATTCAACGCTAAGTAGTAACAAGAAGTTGGTACAATACAATAGACGGAGTATTATGTTCATTAGAAAAATGTTTGTATGTCCTGGGTTCAAAATTTCGCGATGCACATCATGTGCTTTATTGTAATATATATAATTCTAGATTCGAATTTTCTATGCATGGTTTATGTTGTATATTCTTCTACTCAATTGTTGTGCAGTCATAAATCTTACCAATGTTTTATTTAATCTAAAAATATCTCTTCTATAAAGTTCTGAATAAATATCACCAAAATTTCATAATTTTTAGTAATCTCGTGGGGTGACCAAAATTTTCAAAAATCGAAATTGAAGCCGTAGCACATCTCTCTCTTCTTTAGAAAGATACAGTACAGCGTACACACCTACAACACATACGTAAACCCTAGCCCTATGAGCATATCTGAAGGGTTGAGTCGACACATCTTGAAATTCACGAAGTCACCACTGATGACTTGTTGTGGACAGGGACATCACCTATCGTTGAAAGCATAGCGCTAACAAATCCTAGAATAAATTCAGGAAAATGCAAGCACCCGTGCCAAATCGAAGACTTTAACCTGAGTGGGCAGGTTCCACCACAAGGAACTCAATTAACTGATGATCTATTCTATCTTTAATTCCTCACGTGTTTTGTTTCACTTAAATTTGTTTCTTGTTTGCTTTTGCGGATCATATTATGCGAGGCTTGCATGAACTATGCTCATGCCATATATACTATTCCGTGCCATTAGGAGATTTTAGAATCCACAAAGCAGCCATACAAGTTTACCTACTCCTAACCACATTAACTACTTTGGCTTTAAGATTCACAGTAATTTTTAGAGGAACACCGGTGCAGTTCTAAATAAACAAAAATACATATACACAAATTTTTTTGAAACGAATCAGGTAGGAGAGCTGCCGACTATATTAAAAAGAAGAAGAACCCAGACCGGGCATTACAACAGAGCTACAAAGAACACAACTAAAAACAGCGAAAACCTAAAAAATAACAGCAGCAGCAACAAAAAACTCAACTACTCAACTATACTCAATGGCCGTTGGATTGGGGCATCAACCCGGCCAAACACACTACACACGACGACGAAAGAGGAGACAAAGCACAAACCGCAGTTCCACCCATCATCCGCACTCTTGCAAGCATCGAAAACCTCCGAAATGATCCAAATACGATACGGGAACAAAGAGGTGGACATCACCACACCGATAAGGCCACCGCCGTGATTCCCTTCGCCGCAGCGGCGTTCTTGCACCAAATCAAGTCACCCGACGGAATGAAAACACCGAATCCGGCAAACCAAACGCCGCAGGGGCCTCGCCTCATCCGCCGTTGGACACACTCACACGTGTGCGGGGACACCACCCGCCACACGGCTCCACGCCCGCACTCGTTTCTTGAATCGCCGTCAAAGTAGCGAGATGAGATGCCCCACCCCCAAGGTCGCACCAAATCGCCAAACCACCACCTTGGCTCGAAAGCATCCTCGTTGCTTCCCCTAGCACGAAGTCACCACCATCAAGCCAATAGACCAAGGATGTCGCTGCGCCGTCTTCGACGTTGTACCACACCGGGAGGGTCCAGCCATCTTGAACCAGCCCGCCGTGGTCCGCCGCAGCCAAGTCATCATCCCCGTTGTCGTTGCCGCAAGCGCCGTCCTCCGACGTTGACCCACACCGCATTGGCGATTGCCTTGCAACACAAGACGCCATGGTTCGCTGCGAGAAGCTGAACAACAACCAAGCGACGACCCTTGGCCACCAGCCGGAGGGCAGAAGCCATGCCGAGAGGTAGACACCCCTTTCGCATGCCACGACAGAATTGTCACAACGGTCGGAACAGCCATAGATAGGTCGGCCACGACACCGTCGAAGGGGCCTCTAGAGACGACGCCTCCACGGAGGTCACGACGCCGAATGGCGCCGCCGTCGCTCGTCCAAGAGTTGGGCGGGGTTTTTCACCCAGAGGTCACGCAGCGCGGCGGGGTTCCGGCTCAAAATGGCGCCCTCGGCGGGGAGAGCGGCGTCCAAGGACACGCCGCCATTCCACCGAATGAATCCGGCGAGGGCTTTCGCCGGAGCGACGAAACCCCACCGAACGCGTTCGACATGGCATGCGAGCACCACTATCGGTCGGTCGTCCCCGCCGACGAACGCCACCCGTCGTGTTTCCACACATCACGCAGCCGGAGCCCGCGCAACTTTGGCGCCGTCCTCTCGCCCACCAGCCGTGTGCGACGCCGCTGCAGTCCGCTCTCGCACTCCATCCGCCCGGCCGAGATCGGGGCGCCGCTCCGCGGCAGCGCCAAGGCCCGAAGGGGGACGGCATAGAAGGACCGCCACCCGACGCTAGAAGACCCCAGATCCACCGTCACATCGCGCCCGTCCGTACACCGCCATGGGAACCTCCACCGTCGGCCGCCGCCGCCGCTTTGCTGCACCCCGCGCATCCACCACCTCCTACACGCCGCCGCCCGGCGTGCGCGCCCGACGGCCTCAAGAACCGCCCGGCCGAAGATGCCCGTGGCCGCGCCATCCGCCCGTCGGCCCGCCCGCCGCCGCACCGCTGCACCAGCGCCTCCACCACCTCTCGTCGCGAGATCCGGCCAGGGATCGCGGATCCGATCTTGGGGGCGCGGATCTGCGCCGCCAGGCCGCCGTCGTCGCCATGGCCGTCGGGCCCCGTCGGGCAGCTCCTCCGCCCCGAGCTTGCACCGATGACCGGTGGATCCCCCGCCGCCGCCTTCCCGGGGACCAGCGGCGCGGCCAGGCCAGGTCCCTCCGGCGGCGGAGAGGGGGAGGGAGGAGGAGGGGCGCGAGGTGGGGTGGCGGCACCGTCGCCGCCCGTGTCGCCCGAAAGGGACGACGCGGACATATACACAAATTTAAGCCTGCAGTGAGCAGCAATCTGAATGGAAGCTAGTTTTTCATTTATTAATCTTGGTGACCAAACAAAATTCCTTTCCAAATGAGGCCCGAGTTGGATTAGCTAGCTAGGGTAATGATTGCGAAGGCTGATGAAATCGTTGCTGTTCGGTTGCGTTAATTACGTTCGTTAAACTCTGACCAAACTGAACTCCAAGGTAGAAAGAATCTGCCATCACACACGATAGATAAAAATAATAATACAATACGTTCAAGTGGATCACATAGAAACAGATGCACATATATGCAGATGCAGCTGCCCCCTCGTAGTGGACCACGTAGATGATCCAACGGCCAATAGGAAAAAGGTGACATGGCTCAATCACTTCCCGGGAAAAGCCCTGGGAGAGGTGCGTGATTTATACGTAGATAGAAATAGATGTTAGATTGATCTTTTTTATTTATCTCTACTGCCTATTTTTTTTTTTGACAAAGAATTACATTAAAGATTAACAACACGAAAGATGGCAACGGGTAATATTCGCGCAGATAGCGAATTCAAGTATCCGCGCGGACCGCGCCCGCTATCCTCAGGCATCTCATGCCCGCGGGCACACCCATGTGCCCGCATACAGCAGGGTGGGAGGCGAGTCCGCAGTCGCCTGGGGGCATGCCGCCGCTGCCCCATCGGCCGGGATGGAGGAAGGGGGGTTGAAATCTCATGTTTGGTTTTGGAAATTGATGACACCTTGTTATGCTAATCCTATTGCTCTAAGTGTGCTTAAGAGATAGGATTGCATGGATGACGTGGAGCGACATGATCATGGACATGGACGTTGATATTGGACATGGTGGATCATCGAGCTCAAGTGTCGGAATGGAAAGGACCCGGAGAGGTATAACTTGATAGGTTTTCTTTCGGTGATCAAGACACTATAGAGAGTGTGATCATGTTTAGGATAGATAGCCGACTATCAAGAGGGAGTGCCACGGCTAATCCAATGAGAAAGTGCCTCTAGATCCATATTGACTTGCATATGCATTTAGGTTTGAGAGCACTAACTTCGTTCTTGCCAAATTGATTGCGAAAAGCTAACACATATGATATCATGTTCATCTTCGATGTGTTGGCAACTTGTGGCAAGTGACGAAGCTCGGTTGAAGCAAAGACGACAACAAATCGACAAACTACGCGAAGGAGGACGGCGACCGGAAGTTGTAGGGGCGACCGGACGCTCGGCCAGGCGACCGGACGCATCTAAGGATGGCAACGGGTCGGATTTGGGGCGGGTCGAGCGTCCGCGGACCCGCACCCGAAACCCGACAAGAGAACCCAAACCCGCCCCGAAACCTGTTACGGATGAAAATCTAACCCCGGCCCCGAACCCGCCGGGTCCCCGAAACCCGATGGGTTCCCTGAAACCCGAGACATGTGTAATTAAAACAATTTTGTCATAGTTTCTGACTTTCAGTGCTAAAACACGCACTCAAAAAGCAAATGCACAGGCTGTCAAGCACGTACTGAACTACTCTAATTAATAACAAGCTCAAGGTAATTACTTATTACGTTGTCCATGAACAATTATAAATTTAAAACAATCCAGTCCAATGGCCCAAGGTGAGTGCACGTATATACTGTCATGCGTACAGATTAAAATGACAAGGAAAACAACGATACTCATATCGGCAAACAAGAAACAACACCTAAAAATAGCATACTTGCGTCTCCTGAGTCTTGCAAAGCATACAGTCAAAGAACAAAAAGGGCTAAAAATAATATGCGCGCATTTGCATCATGACTATATAAACGCACACATGAACTGCAAATGGGCCAGCAGTTAGCACATGGGCCAAATTTTTTAATCGTCACCTGCATATTCGGGTCCCCGACGGGCACCCGCGGGTGATATCTAAAATCCGCACCCGCCCGACCCGTTTTGGGTCCCTGAACCCGCAAACCCGCGGGACCAAAATAGCACCCGCCCCCGCCCCTGTCGGGTCTAAAACCCACGGGTTTCGGGTCCAAACCCGACCCGCTGCCATCCTTAGACGCATCGACCGGAGCATCCGGTCGGCAGAGTCTGGTCGATTCTAGAGAGGTCTGGAATCGGTCGATTTGCCGACCGGCGCGTCCGGTCAGCGACCGGAAGCTGCGACCGAACGCTGGCTCCGGGTCGCTCGGGCGCCGTGTCGTTTCTGACCTGACCCTCGACCGGACGCTTGGCGCGTGCGTCCGGTCGGCGCGCAGAAAGTGTGGTTTTGAACACCAACGTCTCTTTTCTTGTGTGGGCTCTATGTATACTTGGTTGGCGGTTCATTGAGCTCGCTCTTGCACATTTTGAACACTCTAACACTCTTGTGAGCTTGAGATACTCCCCTCCAATCATCTCTTCATCCTAACTTCGATTCTTAGGTGAGATTGAGTGAGATTGAGGTGCATTGCATTGTTGATTGCATCTAGAGGCACTTCATCCTTGGAGGAGCTGCGGGATTCTTGTTATCTTGGGAATTTGCTTGGTTCCCTAGCGGCTTGGAGGTTGAGGCGGTGTTGAGCTTGATTGGAGCTTGTTCGAGGCCACACCAGTGGACTTGTGAGGGGTTGAGCCTTACCCCGCGAGAGATTCGCGAAAGGCATCTCTAGTGGATTGCTCGTGGCTTGTGGATCCCCTTTTGTGAGTGTTTCATTGAGCTCCCACCGTGGGATTTGGCACCGGCCATTAAGCTTGTGGAACATCAAGTGGGTGCATCGCCACAACGAGGAGTAGCGTGTCGGCAAACACGTGAACCTCGGTAAAAAAATCATCGTGTCAATTGTTTGAGCTCGTTGGAGATTTTTTATTGATCACGGTGATTGGCTTCATCCTCTACACTCCACGGTGGTATTGTATTCTAGCTCATCTTCGCATTTCTTCCATAGTTTGACTTGTGTAGTTTTGCTTAGCTATCAATTGATCACCTTGTGTAGCTCCTAGTGTTTCGACATACTTAGTATATCTTGTTCACCTAGGATTACTTAGTGACATAGATTGTGTGACTAGAGATCTTAGTCTTGATATAGTGTTGATTGCATAGGGGGCTTGCCTAGATACACTTGTAGCACCGCTTATTTAGCTTCGCCGTTTTATTTACTAACCGGTTGCTCAAGTGTTGTTTGAAGGAAATTTTAATAGGCTATTCACCCCTCCCTCTAGCCATTAGGACCTTTCAAGGGTTGAAGATCTCTAGTTTGGTTTTGACTAATTAGTGACACCTAAGGACTAATCTCTCGATGCTAAGTGTTTGACTAGATTGGAGATTGGTCGTGTCAAGCTTGGAGCATGGTGATCATGGAGGATGGATCGAGGTGATCCAAAAGATGATCAAGCATCAAACTTGATGAAGTTTGGAGATCAATTGAGCCCAAGGCAAAGGTATAACCATAGGGCCTTTTGGTTTTACACTCAAGACACCATAGAGGGTGTGAGTGATTATAGGATTGATAAGCCATACTATAAAGAGGGAAAACTTATCGTACATATCGGTCCTCCAGTGCCTTTAGGTTCAAAATTCATATGCATGCATTCTAACCTAAAGAGCTAACTCCGTACTTGATGAAAATGGTTTTCAAAATGCTAACACATGGTGTCGGGGTGTTCTTCGACGTGTTGGCAACAAGAAACAAGTAACGGAAGCTGGTTTGGAGCAAAGGCGAAGGAACGACAACACAACGACGGAATTTCGCAGCTCTGTGGTGACCGGACTTGGTGACCGGACCCACGACCGGACGCACGGTCTTTGACCGGACGCTCTGGTGGGTGAGTCCGGTCGGACTTCCAGTAAGCATGTTTTTGGGGTCTCAGTCTGGGATCGACCGGACGCACCCACCGGAAGCGTCGACCGGACACTCGTCGGCGACGGACGCAGGTCGGCCGTGGCCGCGCGCTTGTCTGGTGTGACCAGGCCGCTCGACCGGACCCATCGACCGGACTCACCGGGCGAGTCCGGTCGGCGCCGTCTGTCGGCTGCAGAGATGTTTTGCCCCCCCCCCCAACGGCCACATTTCGTGATGGGGGCTATATATACATGCTTGGCCGGCTTGTGCTCTATCTCTCTCTTGGTCATTTTTAATCACTCCTAACTTCCTAGAGCTGAGCAACAAGCCCTCTCCTTTCTCATTCTTGATTGTGAGCTTCATTCTTGAGAGAAGAAGAGTTCCAAGTGCATTTGCATCGAGTTCTTGCATCTAGAGGCACTTGGGGATCGTTGTGAGCCGGTTGGTTTCCGTTTCTCTTGGAGACACCGCTCCTAGCCGGCTTGGTGATTTGGTGGAGGTGTTGGCAAGAGAAGGTGATTGTTCTTGGCCACCTCCGGTTGATTTGTGAGAGGATCACACACTCCTCGTCAGGAAGACAAAGTGCAAGGAATACATTGCTCGTGTCTTGGGTACCTCACTTGTGAGTGGTGGCTTGGGGCTAGCAAGTGCACCGCCTAGCTCAAGCACCATCCTTGTGTTGGTCGGCACAACCAGAGACTAGCTTGTCGGTGAACAAATGAACTCCGGGTGAACAAATCGACGTGTTCATTGTCTTGGTGATTGGTTCATCATTCCATTGTGATTGATTGTTCATCCCTCCATCGGTGATTGGTTCATAGCCTCTACACTTTGGTATATCTAGTTTCCTCACTTGCATTTACATTCCTAGTTTACCTTGTGTAGAAAGCTAACATTTGCTTGTGTAGTTGTTCTTGCTAGCCTAAGGATCATATCTAGAATTGTTCACTAGATAGAATAGTGACATAGCCTTTGTGTGACTTAGAGATCATAGCAATATTTAGTCTTGTCACTAGAAGGCTTGCAAGACCACTAGAGCTAGTGCAAACCGCTTAATCGCCATTTGTTATATTAAACGGTTTGTTAGTTTGAGTTTGTAGAAATTTTTATAGGCTATTCACCCCCCTCTAGTCATCTAGGACCTTACAGGGGTGCCGTCGGGGCCTCGTCGGCCGGAGGGAGGGAGGAGCGCGCCGCTAGCCCCACGTTCCCCACGTTCAACGTTGCCTGGGGGCAGTACTTGTTGACACTGCTTAACGACATCACTAATATAACAACGACGCCATGACACGCTATAGAAGCAATTACCCCAAGCAGTACTGGTACTATGAAAATTACTTTGCCACTAATAAACTAGTCATGAAGGAACTCATACTTCTAGTAAGACAGGTTGTCAATCCATCTTGTGTAACTAGAAAGTATATCATGGCATAAAATAATAAGACTAGGCAGAAAATAAGATAAGGAATAAAGAATATAAAATAAGGCTCCGCAAGCGGACAAAATAATAAAATACCATTATAGCATTTTACCTAGAGCAAAGACCAGGTTATCATTTCTATTCTACCACTTGGGAAGGTATCTACAACTAGATATGCGTAGCACTAATAGTATCCTTATATATGGAATAGTAATAAACCAATAATGAATAATGCTTCTACTCAACAACATGGTTAATGTCACAATAAAGATAAATAATAAATATGATAAAGATATATATGATAAATGATAAATGCAGGGATCAAGCCATATAAAATATAAGATAAAGATTCAACAGAGTATTCTAGTCTAAGGACTCACATGGGGTGATATAAGGAAAACTTACTAATGGGTAACTATCATCACATGCTATTGCTAAACTCTAGTTAGTGCAAACATCTAGCTATCATTGTTAGCACTTCTACTTCATACCATACTCAAGGAAAGATTGAATAATGAGATCTTCACCTTCTTCGCGACACACGTCCTACCATTCACTATACGTGGGGGGAGGATTACAGAGGACTCAATAGGGCTGTAACCCCTACGATCTACCCCACGACCTAGCATATAGAGGGCATTTGCAGATATAACATATATAAGCACCACACCTACATAAGTTATAACACCTACCTTGCATGTTACAAGATGAGGGCTATACAATCCTAAGTACGCAATCCATAATAAATATCTAACTCTAATAGACATATTAAAGCAAACAACAAACAATGCAATAGATAATATAATAAAGATAAAGAACAATGTCATAGATAAACTTGAGTAATAAATATATCAAAATATATAAAATGTACCTATGGAACACCTTGAAAGAATCTAAAGTTTAAGTCTTCTAGACTTGGATCTCCTTCTAATCTACTACTATGTAGCTAATCTCTCTAGAACTAGAACTAATCTAAAGAACTAGGGTTTGTGGCTCTGGACTTGATCTCTGAACTCAGATCAACTCATATGATGAATCTCAGCCCTTGGATCAAACCGACTTGATTGGAAAAATTTGATGAACTCCATAGATCGGTTGTAGGAAGATTTTAGAAGCAGGGCGCATGGCCCCTCCACGCCAGTCACCCGCCCCCACATGGCGGGCCACCGCCCCCATGTCAGCATGTGGGGCCCAAATTTTGCGTGAGCTGTCTTCTTTTGTCCTTTAGCCCTTTGGAATTTATACTAATCGCTCTGATTTGGTCATTTTCTTCTGTTTCTCTATTTCTTCTCTTTTCTCTCAGATTCATTTGTTTTCTGAGTTCACCGCAAAAACTAAGTGTGCAACAAAACTCATGGAATTCATTAGTATAACCCTATCTTCTAACGATCTTGTTCTCAAATATTCCATTTATTCATAATAAAAAGTTGACGTTAACTACCGTCAACAGTACTGCTTGGGGGGCGCGCCGCCGTAGCCCCGTCAGCAGGGATGGAGGGAGGGCCGGTGGGGGAAGGGAAGAGCAGGGAGGCTGGCGCGTTGCAGGGACAGGGAGTGTCGGAGGAGGAGGCCCCGGGATGTGGAGGAGCGCAGTGGAGAGGAGGCAACCGCGCAGAGGAGTCGCGGACTTGTGGTCGAGTGGGCGACAACGAAGTTGGTGCCTGGTGGGGAAGCAGGATTGGGATGAGGAGGCGCTGATGGGGATTGGATTGGGAAGATGTGGAAACCTTAGAATCTCAAGTATATATACAACTTATACAGTTGCCCACATGTCAGTGTAGGTACGGCGGGTTTGCGGTGCGGGCAAGCTATTCTCTTGCCCGTTTGTCAATGCCCGTTGGGGGCAACCCCGTATCCGCGCCCGCCGGGTATGGTGCCCGCGGGCATGCGGGCAAGCCATTTTTAAATTCTCTATGGCTTTATCCTCCAGTTCGGCTTGTCAAAGAAATGAGCCGGTTGTCCGGGAACCCTGTTAAATAGCAAATGAGACATCCAAGTTGCTGCTAGTGCGAGACCAGCAGATTCAGCCATATGGTGCCATTGCAACCTAGGCATGGCTGACTTTTTCTATGCTCATTGCCATTTTTAAATGGGGTCTAAGTTTATGGCTTTATCCTCCAGTTCGGCGGATTAGAGAGATCAGAACCATTTAAGAAATGAGCTAACTACTGGTTGTCCGTCAATAAGTGAACCCTGTTAAATAGCAAATGAGACATCCAAGTTGCTGCTAGTGCGAGACCAGCAGATTCAGCCATTTGAACCGCACCGATGTAAATATGCCGATTCAAAATCTGAGTGCATTTTAAAAGCAACCTTATATAAACAAATAAATATATGCTAACCGGTGGCTGACTTTCGAAGGACAATTGCGTCTTGCCTCTTCCGAAGGAATAGCACAGCGAGTCTAGGCAAGGGATGAATCAAACCGTCTCTATATGCGTGGCATCCACGTTCCTACGTTTTCTTTGGAGGAGCCCAATGCAGCAAGAAAAAAAAAATACTCCATTCTGTGGACCTGAACGGCTAATCGGCAGTTGGTGAGGGCTTTTTAGCCGGCTGATCACTTAACAAACCAGAGACGGAGAAACTGAAAGTAATCAGGCATCTCCAGAGTGCAAGCGGAACACACTATGCTCCGTACTCGCACCAGAGGACGCCGTCTATCAGGGGCGTCCTTCAACCATACGCAATGCTTCGTACTCGCACTAGAGGACGCCGTCTATCAGGGGCGGCCGAAGTGTGTTCCTATTCGCTTCACAGGACAAGGCAAACAAAAGCCAAACAGCCACACTATAAGTACTCCAGCCAGGTGAGTTCAACACGCCGTCCCCACGCAACTAGCTCCTCTCCCCTCCGCCCGGCCCGCCCGCCTCCGGCAAGCCATTCCTATTCGCAGCTCCACGCTCCTGCCCTCCCTCAAAACATGGACTACGCTAAGGTTTCCATCGCGTTTGCTTGTGCGATAGGTGTATCGATACACGACGCGCTTTCCAAAGGAGGGTACAAGCCCAGCCTTTTCTTTGCATCTCTTCTCGTCATCATAAACCTTACTGTAGGTGTTTATGCGGCTACCACTGGCACTGGCCGCCGGCGCCGTTTCGTCGGCAACCTCAACTTCTGTGCCTGTTTCATCCCTCTTGTCATCGCCACGGTGAACGGCGGTGAATTCCAGCCAGGCCTTGCCAAGAAAATATTTGACGCTCTGGGACTTCTAGAGCTGAGAGGTGTGTCAAGTTCTGTTGTCTGTGTGTCACTCTCCCTGTTTGACAACATGCTGACATGCTGTCTCGTGTCTGGTGTGGCTTTGCAGGAGCAGGTGATGACTGACCGCGCAAGTGAAGAGCCTGAAGCAGAGCCCCGTAAAAGAAAGTCAAGAACAAGATCAAGCCTGTGTACGTGTGGTCTGATGTAGTACTCTTTGTTTTTTTCTCGAAACTGGTATGATGTAATTACTCCTACTCCAGTAGGAGCAGCTACTCTGTTTGCTAGTACTCGTGGATTTTGTTGTTTTTGAGGAAATCGGGGTCAATTTTGTTCGTTACACATTTTATTCAATGAAATGGGCTCTTCTTTGAAGCGTTTTCTTCTCCTCCTCTGTGCCTGCTACTATTTCTTTTGTCTAAAGCTCTGTTTTTATCACATGGTCGGGCTCCTTGTAGTAGAACGGGGCGTGGCCGTGGTGAAATGGGGGTTTTGGGGGCGGGTCCTGGTAGGTTTTTTCTATCTTGCGGGTCCGGGCGGGTTGATTTCACAGCAAGCTCTTCACCAAGGCCCTCATCAAGGGGGACGTCTTCGTCTTCCCGCGCGGCCTCGTCCCCTTCCATGGGCCACGGCCCCGCCACCGTCGTCGCCGCTTTCAACAGCCAGCTCCAGGGCACGCAGGCCATCGCCATGACGCTCTTCGATGTCATGCCGCCCTGACTTTGCCCCAGGCGGCCAGAACCCGCCGCACACGCACCCGCGCGCCACCAAGATCATCTTCGTCCTGGAGTGGAGGGCACGCTCGAGGTCGGCTTCACCACCACCGCCAACAAGCTCTTCACCAAGACCCTCATCAAGGGGGACGTCTTCGCGTTTCCGCGCGGCCTCGTCCAGAACAGGGGCCACGGCCCCGCCGCCGTCAACAGCCACCTACAGGCCACCCCGTCAAGTCAGTCAGTCAAAAACATACTACTCCCAAATGTTTTCATGCCTTGTCAGACACATATTTTCGACTTGCAAGCCTCACTCATCTGTTGAGCCACTGCTACCTAGAAGAAAACGATGGTACAGTATGTCTGTAAGACTAACTATGTAGTTAAAGTCTGTTAGATGCAGGAGGTCAACCATCTATTTGCTATTGCCATTCTTCTGTTTCAGTGTGGAAATTCTTACACAACTCCTATCTGTACTGTAATGGCCAAGGGACAGGATGTGCTTCTCTTTGACTGTTTTTTTTTCGATCAAGGGGCTTCTCTTTGACTGTTGCTCAGCATTTCCGTGATGCTGAAGGACAGGATGTGCTTCTCTTCATCGAGTTTCACTCAGGTAGATTCACCTCCTGTTTTATGCCCAGAAAGTACCTGCAATGGCATTCATGGTATTGGATATGTAGATGACATTAGTCAATCAGTCTCATATGTATTTGCTGCCTTTGATTCTGCATACATTAAAGCTGAAATTTGGTATCTATATATCTGTCAGGCGAACTCTGAGGTGTCTGCTCTGCTTGGGCGTATTCCATCTGCTGTGGGCAGCCACGGAGCCAGCAGTGGGGCTGGTGGGGCATTCAGAGAAGATTCCGAGCGAATTGCAGTGCACTGAAGAGGGCGCTCACCTCGACACTCGCCGAGAGGACGCGCTGCACCACAGCCCTCATCCTGTGTCTTCTCTTGCGTCCGCCACGCCCAGTGGTGAGGGACGACCGGACGAGTCGCCGCTCGCCGGCGAGAGACCAAAAACGGCGGCGGCTCTGGTGTAGCCGTGTAGGGGTGGGGAGCAGCTAGTGCAGTCTGCGAATGCAGATGCCTTGTTGATGGGCCGTCAAAAGTGCCAATAGTTTAGCGGGCCGGACTTTGCATTTCTTCTCTTGCGTGAATTAAAACTCTTGGCAATTGTTTTTTTTTTTAACTTTCAGAGCTTTCGATTACTCATTTGTCAAAATATTACAGTGATTACTTCTGTGTGCTATAAAATATTACATGATAATATTGGACAAAATATTCTGTGCGTAGAGGAAAGAACAATACAAAAATTACGATTTACATTATTGTGTCAAGGAATATATGTATTTTTTTTTACAGAAGTAAACAAAATCAAACAAAGCCATCTCTTATCCTTATCAACATGAGCATATATCACTGCATAGCACGCTGCTCTTCGTAACTATATTGTTTTACAGCCATTTCTAAACAGAAAGCAAATGGACTTCATCCAACTCTTGCATTATTTGACCAAAAGGGCAGGCGCCATGTGGCCATCTCGACAATCATCTCACAACTACTTCATGTATCCTCTCATTGTAGTTCCTAACATTAGGATGAACAAATCAATTTTGTTATCTATCCATCACGCATTGATACCAAAAAGAGTGGGGGTAGAAAGAGAACCTCACCTTCTAAAAAATGCTCAGCAAAATATGACTTTGATTTCAATTTTGTGATCTCTACATTGGTGTTCTTGGGTTTCAGTTCTTGAGTAGAATCTCAAAGAAAAAGGCCTCAACTCTTCTTCTTCTCCCACTGGAGGTTTAAGTCTTAGAGACACATAAACCTCCACATCCTTTCCAGGTAGGCAGAGATGTGAAACTATAGGAATCTTCGTCATTTTGCCACCAGGAACCCACAAGCTTTTTTGTTTTGTTGACAAGAGCTCCACATAGTTGCCCGCCATTTTTTTATTATAGGCTTTAATGAAGCCTGAGACATGGTAACCATAATCACCGCCACAGTGTAAACCATTATAGCCACCGTCACCATTGTAGTCTGGTCCTGTCATGAGTGAAACCTCAACTTTAGCTTCCTGTGCCATTGGAATTAGCATGTACGTGATGCTAACCTTTTCACCAGGTAACTCTCCATTAATCTCGTTCTTAAGTATGGTTGTATTATCATACTCATCATCATCATCACAGACATTCCATACCAATCTAATAGGTGATCTTGTTTTCTCTTTTTGTCCCAATAATACATCTGTGCTACGGAATATTTGTAGTTCGAGTGTACAATATGGAACAATACCTCTATTGGGTCCAATAAGAGAAAGCTGCAAATTATAAAAATAACTTATTAACATGTGTGTCTAATAGTAATAATTGTGTAATAGTTTTCCAAGATTGCCTTACGTACCTTATTGAGTGGTGGTTGGTTACCACATGGTGACTGGTTAAATGGCTCACCAGATGGTGGGTGATTAGCAGATGGCTCCTCACCAAGAAGGTGTCTTCTGTGAATAGGTTGTCCCCCATGCCAATCATAGATATTGATAGCATCAATATCAAAATTGACATTAATAGCAAACAATTGGACCCGAAGACATCTATAACTATATTCATCATGATCCCCCCTAGCTCCCTTGTCTTGTGAACCCCCTTTGTCATGTGAACCTTCCCCGTGGCCATTATCCCACTTGTCATCCATTTTTTGAGACATTATACCTGAATTCTTATTAAAAACAGAATATCAAAGACTACTTTAGACATTACTACTTGAAAGCCGTCAATAAGAACCTCGTAATAAAATTTCATGAAAAAGGAAATAAGATAGGCAGTTTCAAGGAGCCCTAACCAACACTAACTGAAAATATAAGGAACATCCTACAATGAAATATATACATTTTCCACAATGTCAGGAGGATGAATCTGGCGAAACAAAAATAACTAATCATAACCTACACCATTTATATGTGGACTGAACACAAAACATAGACTAGTATGTATTATGGATAATAAATAATGCATCATGATATGATAAGTTACTATGCACAAAACTCATAACCAACTCTAAATAGTACATTTGACTTTGGTGAGACACTTGCTAGAACTAACACCAAAAAGTCCAAAAAAGAGTGAGCTATTTGAGATGTGAGCTTCATGCATATCTTTTTTTTTTTTTTTTTTTTTTGAGATCGGGCCATTCACCCGTTTTTCATCAAGAGGGAGCGTCATGCATGTCAAAAAACCAACAAAAAAACTTACTTTTACAAAGAAAGTCTAGAAAACATAACAATAATCTTTTAAGAAAATATGAAGGAACGTCACATGATATTACCAAATCAAGAAGGCTGGATGCAAACTTAGCAACTATCCCAACGCCCAAACTTTACTCACTAAAAAGAAGACCCCTAAATTGTGTACTTCAAAATCTTTGGACACCCAAACTATGCAACTTTTAACTATAACATTCTAAACTTTATATCAGCAATTTGTAGTGAAAGCTAAAGATTATATACAAAAAGTCAAAGTTCCATATAAAAAATTTAAATTTGCTAATATCCAAGTAAAATGTTTCTCAGATGCAAGCTAAAAAGCCTTTTTTTTTTGTTTTGGAAGAAATACAACAATTTGGGAGTAGTTCTTTGAGCATGATGTTATGTTTAGTCTGGTAAGTACAAAAATTATCCTCTAGTATCCAAAAACATATAAAAATGTACTCACGCACACCAAAGCCAATTTCACACGGCTTCACTAAGTTCAAACTGTATCACACATAAAATGACATACAACATACTTATGAAAACTATTGCATGGCAAAATCTTGACCTTGGGACAAGAAGGGAAAATGAGAGGCCTCACCGGAAAGACGACGGCAACGGGAATTTGACTGGCGGCGGAAACCCTCTTCCTGACCTGTTTCCACGTCGGGCAAAATAGCCGGCGTGGTCGTCGTCGGCGTAGGCCTGGCGAGAGCGGGAGCGAAAGGGATTAGTAGATGCGTTCTTCCTGGCGTGCGATTTTTGGATCGTGTGATTTCGCGTAGTTATAATTTGGTACGAGTCTATATCCACTACGACAAGGAAACCTGGAGCTTTCTTTCCTAAAGTGTTAGTGGGCCGCGATTGCCGATTGGGCGGCAGACACTACTTGTAGGGGGTGGGGAGCTAGTGCAGTGTGTGAATGCGGATGCCTTGTTGATGGGCCGTCAAAAGCGCCAATAATTTAGTGGGCCGGACTTTGCATTTCTTCTGTTGCGTGAATTAAAACTCTTGGCAATTGTATTTGAACTTTCAGAGCTTTCCATTACTCATTGGTCAAAATATTACAGCAGTAATCAGGGTGAAATGTCAAAAAAAAAAAAAAAAAAAGAAGCCCAACAAAATATTACATGATAATATTGGACAAAATATTAATCAAATATTACATGATAATATTGGACAAAATATTACTTCTGTGTTCTATCAAATATTACATGATAATATTGGACA